>JAPDOI010000020.1:0-57500 GCA_029168955.1 Aplectana chamaeleonis | reverse complement strand
TTATACGCCTACTGTGCTTCTCTGGGCCGAATTCCGGTCCGCAATTGCGTCTCGACACGCTTTGCGGCCGCACGCGCTCGAGTCAGTCGAGTTTCCAGCGCCAAAGCAGACTCGATATGACTTTTTCATACAGTCTTCTCCAATTTTGTTTAGTTTTCAGTTTCTAAAACCCACCTAGAGTCAACAGATCGGCGGCTGCGGCGCTGGAAACTCTTCCGGCTTGAAAGCGCGCGGCTAATTTGTGCCCGTAAAGTATACTCTGTTTATCTTGAATTGCACAAAACACGGTCCGCCAATAGTCCTCTAATTGGCACGCTAGTACCGTAGTGTTTGTCCACGACGCGTTCTCGGCAGACGCGGGTGTGCACCCTGTGGCCGAGTGACGGCATTGACGAATCGGTCGCTCTGCACATCGGGTGCACACCCGGGTCTGCTGAGAACGCGTCGTGGACGTACACTAGGGTACTAGCTTGCCAATTAGAGGACCAATGGCGGACCGTGTTTTGTGCAACTCGAGATAAACAGAATTTAACATCAGCATGGATCCTAATAAGACTTTGTGTTCCCCATTGGAGGTTGGCGCAAACTCTGTGCGCCTATGTTATAGCATATGGCATCGAGTTTGCGCCAACCATCGATAGTGAACGCAAAGTCTCATTAAGATCCATGCCGACGTTATGTACGTATTTATGCTATTTGTGAGCACTAAAAGTAGAAAATAGAACAGATAATAAAAAAATATAAAGATTATATAAAATGTAGATAAAAATATAAAACTAATATTTCTTATATTTACCTTCCTTTTGAGCTGTTAGTCTCGAATAGAATGGAGAAAAATATTTTTTTCCGTTTCGCTAACAAATTTCACCAGGTTGTGATTTCTGTTCATTTTTTTCTCCTGGAAATTCATCATATTTTTCTTTACTTTCCAATTTTTCTTATCTTTACATATGCACATCACGTAATCAATTTTAATTTGAATTTTCTGTGTAATTCCCTCCTTCATGTTTGAATATACGCAACTACATAACAGGCACAGGCCGGGTTGAGGGCCACAAACCGGTGAGGGCAGTGATGCACGAGCGACAAATAGCCTTAACAAGGCCATGGCGCTATTAACGGTACACAGAGCGAGATAAAAAGAGGGTACACGAGGCGAGCGAGGATGGTGGAGGAAGCAGACAACGAACCAAAAAAAAATTGGCACATGAAAATGTAGTTCGGTGAGATTTCGACAAAAAAAGTTGGAAATTGTATTTGTGTTGTATACTTGATTCTTTCAATCGCTTCAAACAATGTGGGGTTTTCAAGTTTTTGCACCATAAAAATTACCCCTCATGTACCCCTTTTCTCTCCATGAATATAAGAAAATGTACTCTTCTAGAAATTTCAGAAGGGTTATCCGCAACTGCGGACCGGAATTTCGTTCCGATATGGACAGTATATCACATTGTCTATATCACAACTAGAAACAAGTAATATTTTACGTTGTTAATAAAACCATTTTTCGAATAAAGCAATAATCATACTATTCAAATTGAAAGATACAAGTGTTTGAATTATAATGAAAAGTCATATTTCAAAAAATTAAATAAATCAAATATAATTAAATTGTTCAAAACAACTAAAAAGCAAAAAATATGAGGAAGACCTATAAATTACCAAATACATAACTAAATGAATAGCTTGTTATCAATACCCGGAGGTGAAGTGAAGTTAGATTTCGAGTAAATGAAAAATTCGTGAAATAAAAAAAAGAAATTCCAAAAAGTTCAACTTAACTAGGGTAGACACAGTCACACATTTCAGCATCTCATATTGCCCCACTTCTTATCCACTCCGTTGATTGTGTCAACCCTGCATGCCTTGTTTGAGAATAAGCCATGTGTAGATTAAAAAGAAAGAGTACTCCATACTGATTCCAAAGATAGCTTCAAGTTTGAAAAACGTCCACTTTGAAGCGAGTTAGGCCGGGATCATACTCCCATCAAAGCGATGCAATGTTTATCATCAATATCGACCGAAAATTTATATGACCTATATGCACCGTTGCTGTCACTGGTCGCGGGAAGTATAATCCCGGTCTTTTGATATGATCATAAAAGAAAAAAACGATATTCCGCGTTTTTTTTACGAAAATCTACTTTGGGGCGTGACAGGACGTGATTATTGATTTTTTTGCGAAACTTCTGGATTCGAATTCTAGGTCTTTTCTACCCGACAAAACGCCAGCTTCAGCAGCCAAACTTTCTCAGGCGATTCTCCGCCCGAGCCGCCTTACGGTTCGCCTGGTCTTCCCAATCTATGGGTTGGCTTTTGTTGCTTTCCGGGCCACTGCTGTTGCTGTTCGGGCTCCTCCAAATGGTACGAACAGTAGCAGCACTGGTCCGGAGATTGCGAGAACGAACCGAACCGTCAGACGGCTCCCATTCCTGTTTGGTACGGCCGGGGCCGAGAATCGCGTTGCTCCTGTTTTATGCTAGCGAGTCCATACTCAATAGTGTTTATTTTGTTATTTATTAATCGTTTCCCTAGCATTGCTGAAAAAACAAAATTCAATATTTCTATCGTTGATAGACATAGCAGCACCTTCACAAAAACTCTATTTTCAATAACTTTCAAGGTTAGGTATAATTACTGCTTCATGAAATGACGTAACAATAAATTTAAAAAAAATTCTTTAATTACGGCTTCTCAAAAACAGATTTGGTCTCCTTTCAGGTTTTATAGTTGTAGTCATCCTCGTGAAGGTCGGCGCCTTACAAGGGAAGTATACAAAGCGTAGGTCGGATCTGCCAAAACGACTAGTATGGATAGTATCTCTTCTGGTTCAATAGTAAAAATGCGCAGTATCCCGCCCCGAGCCGCAGGTTCAAGAGTTATGAGCATTTTTCAAGCCTTGCGAAAAGGCAAGGGCATTTTTTACCCATCAGGCAATTTTTTGGAGTTTCAAAAAATTTTCTCGGATTCAGCTAAAAAGTTGTATGAAGAGGTAATCTAGGGTGGTGAACCCGAATCTGTAGTCCATTTTTCGAAAATCTGAGGTTTACTGTAGGTTACGGTAGGTAACATGTCATTTAGGGGTCAAAACCCACCTTAGTATTTTGATTTTTACAAACGGACGTTACATTCGTAATCTCCACTCCGAATAACCCCCGTATACAAATTTTGAATAAAAGCTGAGATTTTGACCAAACTACCGTATAACCACAGTAATCTGCCGTAATCTGCAAAAAATCAATAAACGGACCCCAGATTCGTGTTTAGCTCTCCAAATAACCCTCAACAAATGATTTTCAGAAATATCTATCGTAGAAAGCCGGAAATCTCGAAAGTGGCGTTTTTTCCTCGAAATTTTCCCCGGTTGATAAGCTTCAAACGAAATTAGCCGAAAACTTTGGAAAATCGTTTAATAAACCACAGATTCGTGCTCAGCGCCCCAAAAAAAACTCTGGGAGAATTTTAAGTCAAAACTGGAACATTTTTCTAAAACGCTTCTAGAGCCCTTATTTGGTAGAAATAAACGCCTAACCGAAAATCGGTACAAGTCCAAAACGCTATCAGTCTGGACAAAGTATGGAAAATGTGCCTTCACCCAAACTTTGCTCAGGATGGTAGTCTTGGGCGCTGAACACATTTATGAGGTCCGTTTCCGGATTTTCCGAAGACTAACGCGCTTTTTGGAAGGTACAAAAAACCACAAAAAATTAGCTTTTCAAGCTTGTAACTTCTTGGAACCTGCCGCTCGGGGCTGGATACTGCGCAGTTTTACTATTGAGCCAGAAGAGATACTAACGACACTAATCGTTTTGGCAGATCCGACCTACGCTTGGTATACTTCCCTTGTTAGGCAGCGCCAAATTGAAAACGAAACCCTGTACTATATTATTTTCCATTCGTAAAAAATCGATATTTTCCACTTTCCTGCAGGGTATTGCAGATTCCGAATCGTTGTCATCTACATATTCTTTGACTCCGTGATTTTCGTATTCTTTCTATCACTGATTTCTTCAGAGATAGCCGACCACACACACTCACAGATGATCGTGTGCACAATGTTTTCGTTAGCCGCATGCATTCTCCACATTTCTTCTCCGTGCTCTGTTTTTGTAGCCCTTTATGTGTACCGTGTCGCTTAGTGTCAGAATTTTGATGAAATCCGCAGAAAACTTGCAGAAAAACCAAACAGCTGAATCAACTCCTGATCCTCACTATGTATACATACATATTACATCATCTGCCACATGAACAGGTGATCAGTCTATTTTCTTTTAGAGTCTAGTTTCAGGGATGTACGTAATTACACAAGATTATGACTTCTAGTGGTTAGTAGATTGCCACCATAGTAAAACTCAAATATGTTTTGACGTGTCCACGACAGAATGTTTACGTGTCGACACGTTTACACCACATTTCAACACAGTACATAAAGTCTATCCGAATAACACTGTCCGCCCACGCGGTCGGCGTGCGTGTCTAACGCCAGTTGCGGAAACATTTTACGGACGAGCCCTCCCACCGGTAAAAACATCTGACTGCGATATTATTTGCTATTCGTCTAATATTCCTGCTAGTCGATTAAGAAGTCCGAAGATACTTTGCGACAGCCGCACGACACGCAGGCCGGCCGCATGGGTGGACAGTCTCATTTGGACGGACTATACTATCTGTTCCAGACCTACACTCTTCGTGTGATAAATTTGACTTTTCACGTTTTTTCATAGATGCATTGCTTGAGAGATTCTAAGCGAATATACCTACGCATTTTTTCACATTAATAACACCAAAATTTTGTAATATTTTGCAGGAAAAGTGATGATAAAGGAATGGAAATCATTCTCCTGATTGATACGTACATCTAAAATGTTCGGCACTTTCATATCACCGAAATGTTTAACTTAATTAGCGAATAAGTATGTAGTAGTGGTATTTACAAAAATGAAAAGTCATATTTGAAAAAATGGAATAAATCAAATATAAAATTTTTTAAAACAACTAAAAATCAAAAAATATAGGGAAGACCCATAAATTACTAAATACATAGCTAAATGAATAGCTTGTTGTCAATACTCGGAGGTGAAGTGAAGTTAGATTTTGAGTAAATAAAAAATTCGTGAAATAAAAAAAAATTCAAAAAAGTTCAACTAAACTAGGGTAGACACAGTCACACATTTCAGCAACTCATATTGCTCCACTTCTCGCCCACTCCGTTGATTGTGTCAGCACTATATGCCTCGTTCGAGAATAAGCCATGTGTAGATTAAAAAGAAGGAGTACTCGTATAAAGAAATAATCATATTACTCAAGGTTTGCTTAAAAAATGATTTCTGAGCTCTCCTGATGAGAATGCAGATTTGGTCATCATAAAAGTAAAAATAAGTGAGAAAAGCGAAAATCTGCGAGAAAAACGCACAAAAACGGCAATTTAGAGGTGGTTGCACGCCCACTCGCCCCATTTAACGAGATTTTCATGAATGCTTGGATATCCGTCTTTTATTTTGCTCTTAAAGTAGTTAGTAGTCCCTAGAAGTGCTCAGAAATTACTCTAGGAGCAGAATTAAAAATGGCAAGATATTTATTCATTCATTTATTTATTTATTTATTTATTTAATTCTTTATTTATTTATTTATTTACTTATTTGTTTATTTGTTTATTTGTTTATTTATTTATTTATTTATTTATTTATTTATTTTTTTTTTTATCTATTTATTTATTTATTTATTTATTTATTTATTTATTTATTTATTTATGCTACATAAGGTAGGCATGATATACAAGGAAAAGCAAAGAGAAACACTAAAAAACAAAGTGACATTTTACCACGACAGTAGAATTTTTGAAGCCTTGCGGTTAAACGATAGAAGAGAATTGGGAACAGTTTGGAAACATAGTTTTAGAGAGGCAAAAGCAGACCCAGCTCTACAGGTGAAGCTGTTCAACCTAAGACCAGCTTTGGGTACACCTTAAGAGATATTCTCCGAGCTGCCCCGTGTTCTAGATGCCATGAAGCCGAAAAATTTGGATTTGTCGGTTCTCACCATTCCACTCGCAATTTTGAAAAACCACGCACACGTCATTTCTGGCAAAAACCTAAGCTTTGGGTCCCTCTAAGAAGAGCAAGAATGGAATTACGACGAAGAAATGACCGGGAAGTGGTTGAAAATTTCATGGACCAGCCTACCCATTGGATCACCCCGCCCACGCCATGTAACAGTTGTCCTGCGTTCGCTTCACCAGAGGGACAAATGCCGAATTTTTGAAATAATTTTATCGCGAAAAAACCTTGCATCCCGCATGTGCATTGGCTCATCTTAATTTCAAAGATTTTTCAGTACAATAAATAGAGAACAATCTTCTTTACCCAATAATTTTGAAGCGCAAAACCATTTCCGACGTTAGGTTTGACGCTTTGTCTGCAGTTTCCAGAAACGCACCAAACAGACGTAATTGAATACTCAGGAGCTTTCTTTTTGCAGTTTTTCTCCGATATTTGAGTGCTCTGTGTGGACTAGAATGATTTTTTTGTCGTGAATACCGCTTTTAATGATTCGATAGGTAGAATATCGCAAAAATTTCAACCTGCTTCTAGGTTTTGTTTTTTTCATACCCGAAGAATAACCTATGCAGTCTCATAAGTGACAGACTATAAACTTTATTTGGCTGGAGTTCACGGGATTTCACTAGAAATCGCAGCAGCGGTGATAACTAATCAGTTTACGCACCTGGTGAATTCTTATCAGCGGTCACTAAGCAAATAAATAACATCTTACTAATGACGCGACAATGATAAATTTCTGACTTTCAGCCATTAATAGGATGAGGAACTCGGGCTGCAGGAGGTCAAACCCTAACGAAAATCCGGTGAAATTTTTGTGCAGCCTCATACAGTCACCAACTATGTGGTTACAAAGGTGGACTGTGCTTCTCTGGGCCAAATTCTGGTCCGCAATTGCGTCTCGACACGCTCTGCGGCCGCGCGCATTCGAGTCAGAAGTGTTTTTAGCGCCGCAGCCGCCGATCTGTTGACTCTAGGTGGGTTTTAGAAACTGGAAAATAAACGAAATTGGAGAAAACTGTATAAAAAAGCCATGTCGAGTCAGCTTTGGCGCTGAAAACTCAATCGACTCCAGCGCGTGCGGCCGCAAATCGTGTCGAGACGCAATTGCGGACGGGAATTCGGCCCAGATAGCACAGTAAATTTTTACGACCGAGTAGCTTTCGGATATCCGATCGGATTATCCAGAAGCGATCCGTCCCGAAATCCATTGCAACAAAGAAGAGATGCGAATCTTAGAATCTCTTATGGCCGCTAAATAAAAAAAAACGAGAATCCATATTATCCTATCGGCGATAATCGATCGCGAAAAAAAAAGAAAACGGTGGATAAAAATTGGATACGACCCGATTCTCCTCTAATTCGGAGAGTCTTATTTATCCTAAAAAAATTGTGGAATGTAAAACAGAATTCTGCTAGGTCAGACGATTGGCCGCTCGAATCTGACCCGGACAGCAACCCGAGCGTCGCTGTCTCTCCGCTCCTAGCGAAAATCGGGCATCTTGTCGGCCGACCGAGGTTGCTGTCCGGGCGACTGAGGTCCGCTCGAGGTGAAGTCCGGTTGCATTTCCAACTGAGTTGCTGGTGAGGAACACAAGCGCTCCATGGGACGGCGTAAGCCGAGTCGTAGAAAGCCAGTTGCTCGTTAAGCAGAGCGTGCGACGCGTTTCGAGCTGTTAGTAGCGCTTCATACAAAGCTTGCGACGCGTTATGAGATGTGATTAGCGCTTCATACAAAGCGTACGCCGCGCGGTAAAGAACCAATAGCGCTTTGTGTAGAGCGTGTGCCGCGGCTTAGGCTAGTAGCGCTTCATGCAGAGCGTGCGCCGCGTGGTTCAAAGCCAGTCGCGCTTCATTTAGGGTGTGCGCTGCGTGGTTACAATCTAGTAGCCCTTCATGCCCTGGTGACTTTTTTGACTGTGCAGAGAGTGGGTTCAGCAACTTGTATGGGCATTTTATCTCTTCGATGAATAATTGGAGGCTGCATTAACGAGATTAAGTGGGCAGCTTCGAATGGGTCAGTCAGAATGAGGAAGTGCCAATTACCCCAACTCTGAGTTTTTTGCCGCGAATCTGCCGCGACTTCCCTCGTGACCTACCGTTGGATGAAGTGCCCGCAACTCATCCGCGTCTCGTCCGCCACTCTGCCGGCGTCGACCCGGAGGATTCGCGGGGCAGTCGCGGAAGATTCGTGGCGAAATTTCCCAGGAAATACCAGACTGTGTAATGTGTCCAATTACTCCCAAAGTTCTCATCAATAGCGTAAAGACGCAACCTCAGTACGCACGGCGAATTTCCCGCCTAACTGAATTTCTTTCAGTTTTATTCGCTCCTAAACAATCGATAGCTGTCTGCAAGTTTTCTGTATCAAGAATTATCAATAACTATGTATTTGTATGTCTAAATCAAATGAACAATTATTCCAAAGAAAAACTCAAATAAATTCCGAGTTTCATCATTTTTGATGAACATCATTGTGTTCGATCGAGATTTTTCAAACTAACAATTTCTGTCTCAAAACTGATTTTTAGGTGAAAATGTAAAAATTTCGATGAACCGGAATTCGGAACATCATTGAAAATTTCGGAAATTGAAACAAGATTTAAAAAATTCGGAAACCCGAAAGTTCGATTCCTAGGCCAAAAAATCAGCAAAAATCGGAAGATGGAGTTGCGCTCATCCCTGTTCGACGATCACTTTCATTGTCGAAGAACTTTGGCACTGATTGATGATCAATCTTAAAATTCCCAACAATATTTAAATAATTAACACTTTCATCACAATAAAATTTAGTTTAGAGAAATAAATATTTAATCGAAATGTTGAGAAAAAATGAAGTCAACATTTAAAAAATAACGTGCTAGAAACCACGAACTGAGGTCCTGTCTGGAGTTTAGAGACCGTTTCACTCCAGCAATTAACAATTTCAATCTTCCAGAATTGAAAAAAAATCCACGAAGCTCCCAATCAAAACCGTTCAAACAGACAAATCTTCTGAAATAGGAATTCAGCTCTTAGCCCAAATAGATTTGACCTCGTGCGGAAAAAATCTGATTCAGTAGCCATCTTTATGAAGAAAAAATATATAAGCAAAGCTGAGAAACTAATGAAATATGAAGCTAATTACCAGACCAAAGTCATTGTTCAGGATTAAAACAGCTTTCGACTCTCTACGGGAAATCAAATTGTCCGAAGCCCATTGAAAAACAATGTCGAAAAATGGCTAAAAACGAGCAATTAATAGCCCTATTCAGCCCCAGAACCTCAGTGTGGTATGCCCGCCCCGCCCACTTCCTCAGTATCTACAGGGCGGGGCGGGCTTAGAACATTTAACCTTTGAGACCATATAGGCTAGATTATAGTAGTTTTTCCAACATTATTGTTGCATTGGACCCCGGAACCTGCTATTTTTGAATCAAGTTGGGAGCAAATAACTTGCATTGATTTTCACAATCCCGACTTTGCAAAATAGAAACTATTTGAGTTTCTTGGTCAGATTTCTCAACTTAAGATTTGAGATTTTGTCCTACGAATTCAACAACTGCAGAAAAAGCATACTAGTAGAATTGGCTATTTTGGGATATACATTAACAGATGTATGTATAACAAAATAAAATTATGTAGCAGAAATTATGTGATAAAACGGTAAATTGAAAAAATTCGAATACAATGAATCAAGAGAAAACCAATAAGCTGAATCGAATTTCAAAATTTTTGAGCAGAAATACAAAAAATATTTAGCAGAAATCCGAACAACCATAAATAGCAGAGCAAAACAAAATGATCGAATGAAAAATTATAAAAAAATATAATTTGAAAAAATGGGATACAATGAATCGAAATAAAACCAAATTGAATAGAAGTTCAAAATTTTTTAGCAGAAACCAATAACATACAGTTGACCGCAATGTTAAAAGGACATGGTGCGGTTGCGGACTCGCACTAAAACTACGGTAGAATCTGGCACTTTGCCAGATTTCGTCATCGATCGGCGCCACAGCTGATATTCTCGTGAGCAGAGAGACGACGGTTGGCGCCGATCGATGACAAAACCTGGAAAAGTGCCAGGTTCTACCGTAGATTTAGTGCGAGTCCGCAACCGCACCATGTCCTTTTAACATTGCGGTCAACTGTATTTACTAGAAACTCTAAGAACCATAAATTATAGAACAAAATCAGATATTTATAACAAAACAAGATAGGTCAGCAGAAACTCGAAAAAAAATTGATAAACCATGTAAAAATTGAAAAGAATCGGATACAGATAATCGAAATAAAACCAAATCGAATCGAATTCTCAAAATTCTAAGCAGAAACGAAAAAATACATATTTAGCGGATACTCGAAGAACTACGATTATGAGAACAAAATAAAATTGTCGAGTAGAAAAATTATTTAAAAAGTATGAGTTGAAAAAAATTCGGATACAATGAATCAAAATAAAACCAAACTTAGTCAAATTTCAAAGATATCAAGCAGATACACGAAACTCTGAGAACTGTGAATTCTAGAACAAAACAAAAATCATCAGTACAAAAAATAATAGTTTAGAAACACGACACGTGGTAGAACAAAAAATTGGAAAAAATTCTGATAGAATATGTAGATCGAAATAAAAGCGAGTTGAAATCGAATTTCGAAACGTTTTGGTAGAAACACAAAAAATATTTGACAGAATGATACGACTAAAAATAAAAAAATTCTGATAAAATGGATCAAATTAAAAGCAACTTAAAATCGAATTTAGGAATTCTACAAAGTAAATATTGGTAAAAAAATAGTCCACCAACTCATAATTTTTTTTCATCAACTGTAGTATTGCTTACTTCAAAATCACATTCAGTAACTTTGTCACTCGTTTGGGAGTCGCCTCGCAACATCCACGCAACCAGTCTCAAATTGAGCTTGCCTCATTGTGGTCAAATTTTCGTCCTAACAAGGAAAATGTGAGGCGACTTTGACGTATGGTCGCCCACATTTCCACCTGATGCAGCGAAAATTTCACCATGATGAGGCGAGCTCGACTCGAAAAAAATGTGATAAAACCATAAACTGAAAAATTTGGGCTAAAATGACTCGAAATAAAACCAAATTGAATCGATACTCGAATTTGCTAAGTAGAAACACAAAAAAATGTTTGATAGATTGGTAAAGCTTCAAATTGAAAAAAAAAATTCTGATGAAATAAATCAAAATAAAATTGAGTTGAATCGAATTTCAAAAATTTTCATACTGATTGTTAGTTAAAATAAAAGTAATTCACCAACTATGTGTTAACTTCTATGAACGGTCAGATTGCTAACTTTAAAATCGCATCCAATATCGTCATCGACTTGGTGTTTTTTTTTAATTGGAAAAAAATTATATAATCATCCTTATAATTTTTCAACTCTTATTCTATACCATCACATATTGTACCCTTTTTCTAAACTTAACAGTTTCGATTTTGCAGAAAAAACTTCAGAGCCGAACCTCGAGACTCAATTTATAATTTTCAGATAGTTCAGCTATATAGCTACTCAGAAAAGAGTGGTTCTCTTGCAAACAATGTTTCTTCACGATAATATTCACTACATTATTAGCCAAAGTTGGATGAAAATATTTTTAAAAATCCTCCACTTTTTAGGTGCACTTTTTCCCGTAGGGCAAATTTCCTCCTAAAAGACATTGCCACAGGGAAGAAATTGAATTACAAGTACAGCAATACCATCAGTGAAACCTTGCAAATTGAATATATGGAATCGTGCACATTCCGAAGAAGTATGAATCTGTGTGGCTCACTTTTTCGATTGCGAGCCAGCCGAGGGGTGGCCGGTAGACGGAATATTTTACTGCGAAATGGATTGATTCGGCGTAAACTCCGACGCAGCGAGCTCTCCTGGTCCATACTTGGAAGGAGGGGAGAGCCGGGAATAAATGAGGGGCTAGGCCGCTTCACAGCAGCAACCCTAGCCCTAGAGCCCCGTCGAGAGGAGGATTTCAGTCGACTGTCTGCGCCGCGCCCACCCTGGGACCACGCCTCCCCCGTCGGGACTGCACCCTCACCTCAGCTGGCTGGCTGACTGGATGGTCGCCGGACGCGGCAGATTCCCACATTTACATACATACGACAACATGGGAGGTCGAGATAAGGGCTATAATCAGCGACCACCACGTGCACTTACGGGCGTGCATAGTAATGGATGGAGAGGCCGAAAGTCTATTAATAGGCAAGTGCACGAATAATTTCCTTTAACACACAATAAGTACGAAGAAAATGAAATTGGAATTTGTATATACACGTTATCTCTTGTTCTACAATTTTTTTTCAAATCTTCATGATCAAGTTTATCGGTGAGACTCCTTTTTCCGTTCTACTTTTTCACTCCCTTAGATAGTCAAAGTGTCTATTTGCACGTCTGAAAAAGTCCTAAGACGATGGTCAAATAGCGTAGGGGCGCCACGGAAACCCGAAACCCTTCCCATGCAATCTTTCGGAAGGGAAAATGCCAATTTCAGCTGAGATTCGTTTCAGCAGCCCAGGTTTTTCATCTCAGTCATTCGCCTATGCCACATACATCTGTACATATGGGAGCGGAGATGGCCTTTGGGAGCGATAAATTCGCGCCGATGGGCCCTAAAAACATTTGGATTAGTGTGCGTTTGTGAGAAGTTGAGGAGAAGCTGAATTGCCTCTGAAGAAAAAAGAGCGAGAATGAAGGTTCAGGGAAGAACGTTTGAGATACAAGTGGATAGGTGTCGGTGATTTCAAAAGTTGTTATTTGAAAACTGATTCCAAAGTTTGAACTAATTGTGACATAGCATAACATATCATAACATGGCATAACATAACATAACATAACATAACATAACATAACATAACATAACATAACATAACATAACATAACATAACATAACATAACATAACATAACATAACATAACATAACATAACATAACATAACATAACATCATGAGATATCACGCCATTCCGTGCAATGCAGTGACATGCATTGCAATGCCAAACCACGTCGTGTTGTGTTATATCATGTCATCTAATGAAATATGTATTATGTTCAGTCATGTGACATGCCTTGTATTGTTATGCTATTTCATGAAATTTCATACCACCTAAAGTCATGAGATAACCTATAAAGTGGTGTCATGTCGTGTCACACCATGTCAAGTATCTCAAGCTATGTCATTTCACGTCATGTAACGCCATTTTCATGTTATGTTATGTTATGTTATGCTAAGTTATGTTTTGCTATGTTATGTTATGTTATGTTATGTTATGTTATGTTATAATATGCTGTTATGTTATGTTATGTTATTTTATGTTATGTTATGTTATGTTATGTTATGTTATAATATGCTATGTTATGTTATGTTACGTTATGTTATGTTATGTTATGGTATGTTATGTTATGTTATGTTATGTTATGTTATGTTATGTTATGTTATGTCACGTGTTATGCTATGTTATATTATGTTATGTTATGTTATGTTATGTCATGTAATGTTATGTTATGTTAGTTATGTTATGTTATATTATGTTATGTTATGTTTATAATATGCTATGTTATGTTATGTTAGTTATGTTATGTTACGTTATGTTAAGTTATGTTATGTTATGTTATGTTGACTTACTTGACTTAATCGGTTGGCTTTCGCCTGACGCGGTCATTCCGCATCTTCACCGAGGTGTGCCGTCCTAGAAGTCAGCCGTGTCCATTTTTCACGGTCTTCAGCCACAATTTGAACACATTCCATCCAGCTGTCACTATTCCATTTCCTGCGAAACGAAACATCGCGCCTGAACTGTCTTTCGATGCCGAGTGACTTTAAATCCTCTTTAACCACATCCGTCCAGAACTTTCGCCTACGCCCAGGTGGCCGTTTCAGACAGGATTTGGAAGCATTTTTAAAGCGTGTTGTACGAGACGATCCGGCGTTCTTCTTAGTATATGCCCGAGCAGTCGAAGTCGACTTTCCATTGCTGCTTGAGATGGCGTTAGGAGATGCTGGCACCTCCCTCGTGTCAAGCGTTGATGTACTGCGTCGATTTCCTTGTAAAGGTCTTCGTTATGGCATACACGCGGCCAGAAATATCCAAGCAAACGCCTAAAAAGCTTCCTCTCCGTGCAATCCAACCTTTCCATCTGCGCTTTCGGTGCTGCCCACGTCTCCGATCCGTAAATCATGATAGGGCGAATAGCGGATAGGTAGACGCGCAACTTGACTTCCTTCGCGATGGTGGTAGACCACAAACACTTGGTTAGAGAATTGAATGCAGACGTAGCTTTCGCACATCGTTGTCGAATATCCGCTGCATAACTACCATCGTTCTTCAGCAAACAGCCCAAATAACAGAAATCGTCCACCAGTTCGATACGTTGTCCGTCCACACAAACTCCAGTTGAAGGCCTCTGAGAGACCCACATCTGCTTGCATTTGTCGGGACGAAGACGAAGTCCATAGGCTGCGGCATACTTCGAAACGAGGTTCACAATCCTTTGCAGTTTTGCGTTGTTTTCAGCGAATAACACAATGTCGTCGGCGTACTCCAGGTCGACAAGGGAGCGTCCTGATGGTGTTAGGATCACATCCGCAGGAAACTGTTCTGCAACTCTACGCATGATGTCATCAACGGCGAAGTTGAAAAGAAAAGGTCCTGCAACGGCTCCTTGCCTTACTCCTGTTTTCACCTCGAAAGCTGACGTAAATCCGACAGGTGTACGAACTGCTGCTGTTGTTCCTTTGTTCATGTCCTCGATTAACCGAACATACTTTTCCGGGACTCCATCTGCTCGCAGAGCATTGAGCAATCGATCACGATGATGAGAGTCGAACGCGGCTTCAAAGTCCAAAAAAGCAAGCTGTAATGGCTTCGAAAACCGCTGCCACGATTCAATTACTCTTCTCACGACGAACACTTGGTCGATGGTCGATCTTCCAGGTCGAAAACCGGCTTGCTCATCTCTGGTCGTTCCTTCACGATGTTTGATAAGTCGCTCGAGAATGATACGTTCTAAAACCTTGTACATGACACGAAGTAGAGAGATTCCTCTGTAGTTCTTAGGATCCGTGACGGATAGCTTCTTGTGAAGAGGTACGATGATCGCATGTCTCCACGAATCGGGTATCCTTTCGCTCATCCATATGGCACGGATGGTGTTGGTCATTTCACGAATCCCAGACGGAGGAAGAGCTTTCAGCATTTCAGCAGTGATGTTGTCATCTCCACCTGCCTTTCCATTCTTCATTTTCCGGACACAATCCAAAACTTCAGACTCAGTCGGCGGTTCCTCACTGACATCGTAATGTGCTCTCTGAACATGCGGGAGCTCAGGTACTGATGGCGCTGGACGATTCAGTAGTGAACTGAAGTAATCCTTCCATATTGGCAGCGTCGCATCACCAACTGCAACTCCATTGGTAGTGTTCAAGACAGGAGAACATCTCTTCATCTTCCCGCTATACTGTCGCAGCAACGTGTAGGCTTTCTTCGGATTCTTCTCCTCCCAAGCCTTCTCGAACTCCTTAGCTCTACACGTCCACTCTCGTTCGCGGTCACTTTGAAGCTGCCGACGCAACTTCCTCCTCAGACGCTTCTCCTCCACGAAGTTTCCTGCAGTTCGGAGAGCACATACTCTGTTGTAGGTAGATGTTGTTTCTTCTGAGACGTAGGCGAACTTCTTCTTAGGCTGTACAACCGGAAGTGCCTCTTTCGAAGCGTCCTGGATGCACTTGACAAAAGAATCCGCGTCGCAAAGTTTCTTCTTAGTCCGTACTCCGATGTGAATAGAAACGCGTTGTCGGAAATTCCTTCTGCACTCTTCATCTCTGAGACTTGTCATGTCAATCCTCTGGAGAGGCTGAGCCCCTCGCTTCCTCTTATGAATCCTCGCAGTGAAGTTCAACAGAACAGGACGGTGATCCGAATCGAATGCGACATCCCACACAGCTCTAGATCTTCGAATGTCCGATACTGGAATATTCCTCGTCAGGACATAGTCAAGCTGTAGTTTCAAAGTTGTCATCTTCCGCTTCCGCTGCTCTTCTGGAGATAGCCGGGTTGGTCCCTGCCACGTAAGCTGATGGCGGCGATGATTCCTCTTGAATGTCGATGCAATAATCAGACCACTGCGTTCACAAAAGTCGACAAGGCGGTAGCCATTGTCCGATGTTTGCTCCACTGGGTAGAACCATTTACCGAGTACTTCGGATTCCTGATCAAGTCCCATCTTCGCATTTGCGTCAATCCCCACGACAACAGCATGTTGACAAGGTATCCTGGCCAGCAACGTATTGAGTTCCTCATAAAACGCATCCTTCGAATTGTCTTCGGCGGTTTCAGTGGGCGCATGAGCACTCACTATCCACAGATTGAATCCTCTGTGATCCCGCAGTCGTACGAATGCATTCCGGCACGACGTTGAGCCAAACTCCTTGACCATACCATTGAAATCCTTCCTTACAGCTATTGCACAGCCTCCCACTCTCCTATCGTCAGCGTTACCGCAGTAGATGGTGTACTCTCCGACGCTGATGACGGGTCTATCCTTGAGGCGGGTTTCCTGCAAAGCAGCAAACGGTGCATGGAAATAGCTCAGAAGTCTGGATAGCGCAGTTCTTTGGATATCACTCGACAGCGATCGACAGTTCAGGGTGGCGAAATTGTGGCTTGTGGCCAAAGACTCCATGACTCCCTAGGTACGGATCCTAAGGTGTTATGGACCAGAGGCCTTAGTGTGCCGGACGGCGACACCTTTATGCAATGTGCGGGATACTTTCGCGATATAGTTGTGCACGCTATATCGCTCGAACGTTCCCTGTGTACACTCAAACGTCTGCTGGGTTCAGTAGAAGCAGGGGCACCAACGAGCAGGTACCAACAGACTTGTATACACACCCCCCATGTTATGTATACATGTTATGTTATGTTATGTTATGTTATGTTATGTCGTGTTATGTTATGTTATGTTATGTTATGTTATGTTATGTTATGTTATGTTATGTTCAGTGCAGTATTACGCGACGCTGGAAAAATCAATGTGCCGTTATTTGGCAGCTTGACGTCATGGTGGCTCCTCTGAGCTGGCGTCAGTATACAGTAGCGAACAAAAGTCTTCAGACAATGCCTTTTCGCGAATAATGTTTTTATACATATCTTGGCATGGCCTGAGCGAAACTTAATGAAACTTATGTTACGGAGCCTAACAACTCTTGCTTTACACATTCACAAGATCTGGTTTTGAAGGTGCAGTTTTTAAATATTGAATTTATTTATGATTTCGTGTAAAAATGTTTGAAACTAAGACCATTTTCTCAAAACATGGCTTTTACAAATCTGAACCCTTAGCAGTTATTCACTATTTGAAGATCTTCTGAACCGTTGTATGACCTTGTGAAAAAATAGTCTCTATCGGTTTTTTTTTCTAGAAATAAAGTCGAAATAAAATTAGGCGATATTGCACCCATTAAGTATCTCTCTTTGACGTTATCGAAAAAAGAGCGAAATTCATGTACCAGTTGTACTTTGTCAAAGCTTATGAAGAACCTATTTTGGAATGGTTATGGACCGATTAATTTTATAGGAATAAGTTTCCTAAAATTAACTCCAATAAATTTTTGGTCTTCAGAAAAATTGTTATAGAGGCTATTTTTTCACGAGGTTATAACATTCATTTCCGAGCTACTCGCAGTCGTATTATCACTATCGTAGATGCGCAGCGGTTGTTTTTTCGCAAAAATCAATTATGAAAATGAAGAAATCTTTCTCAAAACAGCACCACTCGAGTGATAGTGATGCTCAACCCTGCGAGTAGCCGGGAAACGGAGAATACAATGGTTCAGAAAATCTTCATATAATGATTAGCTGATAAGGGCTTGGAATTGTGAAAGCCATGTTTTGTGGGAATATTCCTAATTTAAAATAATTCCACAAAATGATAAACAATTCCATATTTAAAAACTGCACCTTCAAAACCTAATCTTGTGCATGTGTAAAGCAAGAGCTGTGATGACCCCTAGCATACTAAAGTTTCATCAAGTTTCGCTAATTGCAAGCCAAGCTATGTATAAAGGCTTTATTCGCGAAAAGGCCTTGTCCGAAGAGTTTTCTTCGCTACTGTACTACCAAAATCCGTGTACGTTGTCTGGCGAAAAGTCGTGAAATGCAGATGGTCATACTTTGTGTTACCGGCTGGTTTCTTTGAAATGTGTCATAAACGTGTGCAGCGTTCTTGTAGCAGTCGTTAGTGAGATGAATTGCGAGAAAACCAGTTGGTCGAGCACATCTCGTTGTTCACTCCAGATGGAATGAGAAGACCATGCCAATGAGATCTTCCCACGTCTTGGGGCACCACTGTACGTTCGCATACAATCGTAGCAAACTGGGCGACCCAGGGGCGCACAGATTGCCATCGCGGGATCTTTTAATTTCTTTCAATGGGAATTGCAGATGTGTCACAGGGCCATTCGTACAGGGCGTGAGAGTGTTACGAAATCTTGCGGCCATCTGAATCGGCCACGCGCGCAACCCGTTTTTCGAAATCTAAGTTCAGGCTGAAGGTAGAAATTAGCTTTAATTTGCATTGAAAATAGGACAAAAAGTTGCATAAAATGCCCCAAAATGGTTTGGAATGGTTTCCTAGAATTTGAGCAATTTTTGCAAAACCGCAAGTTTTCTCTGTTAATCTCCTTTTTTTCTTAGACGGCGTTCACGATCTTGTCCTACCAGATAAAATTGAGCTAGGAAGCTCATTTTAGACAGGAGGCCAAAAATGGATGCAGGTCGCTCCTATTCCAATTTGAAGTTGATACCGTAATTTTGAAGGGTACCTCAAAATCGTGGGTTTACATACTAAATTAGCCGTGGAGCACGAAAACTCCTTTTTTCTGCTACGGCTCTGGAGACCGGGGTGTGTGGGTGAATTGGCAGCCAATCAACACAGTTCGTCGAAGGTAAGTATTGAACTTCTCAGAATTCGTACTCATGACACGTCATCGATCGATAATCAATATTATTGATTTTCGTGCTTGTTGCACAAAATGCGGCAAACAGTGGTGATTGCTTTTGGGATTGGTTTTCTTGGTTGAGGAATTTCGCTCATCAGTCATTATCGATAAATACCGATCAATAATATTGATTTTTTCGTCTGTTGCACAAAATGCCGTAATGATTTTTGATTGTTGATGGCTCTAAGTCATTTGTTTGGGAAATTCTTCTCATCATGCAAGATCAAATATTAATGACCAATAATATCGATTTTTCACATTTTGCACCAAATGCGGCAATGAGTTTTATTTTTTTATGGTTGTAAGTCATAGGTTTCAAAATTTGTACTCATACGACAATATCGTCTGTTAGATGTTTCATCAATTCAAAATGGAAATCGTTGAGCAAAATTGAAGTCAGAAAGGGAACCTTTAGGAAAAATATGTGAAATTTCTGAAAATTTAGCTTCCTGGCAAAAGCAGCGATTTGGTAATGGTCAAAAAAAGTTTCAAAAATGTCTCGAAATATTTTTAAAAAATGATTCGGCGTAAAATAGCATGGAGTAATAAAAAAGCTAGGAAATGAAGTGAAATAACCAAAAAATACGATTTGGTGGTCGATCATTTCACAAGCTTCTCCGTTAAACTTATCAAAACGAAATCAAGCGCGCAACGGAAACATTAAGCCATTTTTAAAAGCTGTATCAAGGGAATCAGCATATGTCATGCTGGGTGAAGGCAATGCTACATTCCATATCGTGCTTGATTTCGTTTTGATAAGTTTAACGGAGAAGCTTGTGAAATGATCGACCACCAAATCGTATTTTTTTCGTTATTTCACTTCATTTCCTTGCTTTTTTATTACTCCATGCTATTTTACGCCAAATCAATTTTTAAAAATATTTCAATCATTTTTGAAACTTTTTTTTGACCATTACCGCTACTTTTGCCAGGAAGCTAAATTTTCGGAAATTTTAATTTTTTCCAAGGTTCTCCTTCCTGGGAGCAACGTTTGGATACTTCTCTCTTGTAGCGCTTGTAAGTCCTGAAATTTCAGAAATCTGCCCCAACCCGTGCTCCTTCTAGAGGTTTTTAAGCTAAAAAAGCTCTAATCAAAGCTTTTAGTGAGCAGAGCGGGTTTTCGCCTTGCGCGAAGCATATCCGCCGCCAACTCGTCCGCTCCTCCTCGTTTTTCGTGTACTTGTACTATACAGCTCGCATTCCGCCTACGGACATTTCCAGATAGCATGTGATACAGGTCTTATTATTCCTAAACTCTGGTACCGCCGTAGTGACCTGTTGATTTCGATTATCACAGCGCGGAGCGGTGGCTTTTTCGTCGGAACCTCCTTATCACTAGTTATATTTCACCGGGGCCCACCGCTCCGCTGCTGGTATTGATCGAAATCAACAGGTCACTACGGCGGTACCAGAGTTTACATACATTGGCATTTCGCCGCCGCTAGCTTCCGCCACCGGCCTGCTATTGGTCCATTTCTAATTCTCGCCAAATGCAGACGTTTCGTAAAAACCAGCGGCAGCAAAACGCCGAAGTATAACTAGGTTCATGGGATGAGAAAAAGGTTCACTACTTCATTCTGAACGTTGCACCTTGGAAAAAAGGGGCCTAAAGAGTAAAATTATGTCCTTGCTGTATGTGTGTAGGCGTTGTGCTTGAGCGCCATAACAACCGCGCGCATCTTAACGGAAAGTCGTGAAACAAGTGAGGTCTCCTTGGTACAACCGGAAATTTTTATTATTACAAACTATTTCTTGATTTATAGCCTCAAAAAAGTGTGTAAGAAGTCCGCGTGAGACATCATTACTTTTCAGCCTCGCCGCACACGCAAGCGTCTGCCGGAAAAATTGATCGAGTGGCTGAAGAAATAATATGCATAGAATGCAAGGAACCGTACATATTAATCCTTACTAAAAACAAGAAAATTCCAAAATTCAGATTCTGTAGTAATTTTGTTGAATCCGCATATGCTGGCAGTTCTGTGAATCATCGCAATTCCATAACCATCCGAGGTATTCCTAGTATTTGATCGTAGAACGATGCAAGAAGGCCTGAAAAATTGATTTGAATCCGAGTCAGAATCGGTATGAACATCGCCATGGGCTCGTGTGTGCGTACAGGCTATAAAACGGCGAAATTCACATGGTTCCTAAGGTGCGTCCGAATGAGAATGGCTGCCCATGCGGCCGGCGTGCTTGGCAGGCGGCCGTCGCGTTCGCCGCTCTCGGACGAGCATGCGAAAAGTCCCCACCGTCATCGACTACGAACGGGGCCGGCACCGGCCGTCGTTGAAATCCAACACTCGTCCGAGGGCGGCAAATGCGACGGCCGCCTGCAAAACACGCCGGCCGCGTGGGTCGCCATTCTCATTCGGGCACACTGTACGCGTTCTGGCGTGGAGTGGAGGTTAGAGACAGTGAGGGAGCGTGGGGAAGACGGAGGCTGAGGCGTCGCGCGCGCCGCTCGCGCGTTGAATGGTGTGAATTAGACCATTGTTATACCTCCAGTCTGCGACCGCGACAGGTTCGCTCATCTGTTACGAATCGTGTCGGGACCCACACTCTAACCATGAAGAAAGCTGTTGCAGGAACACTTTGCATGCGCCGTTCGCGTCTCAGGGTCGCAGATGAGTGTTATACATTCAAATGTTGAAACCGTGCCGCAATCGGTCGCTGTCGCACGCATCGGTCGCAGTGTGGCGCACTGCTACGGATGCCCGCGACAGCGACGGAGTAATTGATTTAGTGCGGGTTTCCTCCGTTTTTCTTTTTTTTTGTAGTTCCTTCTTCATTTTCTCTCCTGGAATCTTCACCTTATCCTAAATGTATAAATTTTGAAGCCTGCCTCTTTATAGAGCTGAAACTATACTATTTTGCTATTGATTCCGGGTTATTGATTTGTCTGCAATTGCGCGGGCTATAGCGCTTGTCAGACGTAAGTTGGCGTGGTGTATGACATAGCACAACTGGCCCTCAGCGACTGCGACGTCGCTCTGGTTTGCGACCGCGACAGGGCCGAAGGACAGTATAACAATGGCCTTACGACGCTTTATAGAGGGTAGCTCATCATCACAAGCACGCGTCGCGTAGATATCAGGTGTTTCGATCGGTTTCAAATCGAATTAGGAAGAACTCACAGGCCACACCAGCGACTACTACCATAATCAGCGGAGTATAAACACCAGGTATGTTGGCCTCTGGAAGTGGCGTCAACTTATCGTCATGTAGGCGGAGTTTCAGTTTTCTCGCATCGCGCTAAAATCGATAAATGTTCAGAGTTAACACGTACCTCTCGGGATAAAGCCCTAAATCATATTCAGCGATTTTTCGATGGAGGAAATATTTTTCAAACATTTCTGATTTTTCTTCTTCAAAATATAGACTGAAGTTCACGTTATAATATAATGATCAGTTCATAATAGACTTTTATTGGCTTCCAATCTTCGGTCAGAGTCGATTAATACTTGAATAGCTATTAAAACTAGACCAGCAAAGAAAGAAATGCGGAGCTCTAAACGTGATTTGAGAGTTTTGGAATCAACTTGAAATGATCGAAAATTCGTTCCATTTGGCATCTAGAATATGCGATTTACTTGGAAATCGGATATTTGTCTTATTTTCGAAATCAAAATACTCTATTAGGTTAAATAGGAAAAATGGTCGATTTCAGAATTATTGCGCCAAAACAGATTTTTTCAAGTTTTAGTCAATAATTTAGGAGAAATACACAAATATTTATTCAACTAGAATTGGGACAATAATTTTTTCAGAGTTTTCACTCAAAGAATTTTTTCGGAACCGTTTAATTAGATTCTCTTTTCATTTCCATTCGAAAATCTTGAAAACATATTTTTTCGAAAAAAAAAACGATCAATCGGAGAATCTCGAGAAATTTTTCTAAATTTTTTTTCATTCAATAATAACAGAGTATTTGAAAAAAAAATTCAGAGTTATTTTCTTTTGTGAAAAGGCAAATTATGGAAATTATACTGACTCGCGCTGTGCACGGTTCATACTCTTCGCTATTCTTTTTGCACATCTCTCTGTAGGCTTTGAAAGGGGCGGTCATGGATGCGCTCCCACATGGACACGGCTTGAAACATTCTGCGTAATCAACATGTTCCTATAATTAAATAAAATAAAACGAATTTCGTTGGAGGCGTGCTCATAAGGTTTGTGAGCCCAGTACACGGAAAAGAAGGAAAAGCGGACGAGTAGGCCGCGTAACCGCGACGCACGAGGCGGAAATCCGCTGCACTCACGATTTTTGATCTCCTTGGGAACCTACGACAAACTCGACAAGGTGAACACATTAGAACTCGTCCGAAGCTCCTCATTTTTCGTGTACTGGGTCTCCAAGCCCACATTTTTAGCGAGAAGTACTACCTGTTTCTTATCCGTCCAGATGAAACAACCAGGACCTTTATTATACATGGTCTTGTACATTTCCTCGAAAAGGCCTTGGTATATCTGCTGTTCTGGTTTACGTCCACTATTCTTTTCCCGTTCGATCAGTGCGGCTAGGTCCAAGCAGATTGGGCTAAAAATGTTCGTGGGTGGAGTCCACACTTGTTACAGTAGTACGGCTACGGCACATACCTGTGCAGTAAGCGTCCACCTCCATCGATGAATCTGTGCAGGAGAGGTTTGCTGCTATTCTTTCTTATTGCAAGCTCCTCGTAATAGAAAGACTGCACAATAAGAGCTGCCTGGACGGTTGAGAATGGGTATCTGCTGTTCACTTACTAACTATCGTTAAACCCTACTCCTGGGCGCGACCCGTCCGCGGCCAAAAGTCGGGTGAATAGCGGTCCTAACGATGCAAAATTCTGTCTTGAATTTGAGACTTTATGCGCGCCGACAGTTGGTCAACCGAAAGTTGTATGAACATACCTCTTCCTCCTCTGTCATGTTCTTCTGGTCTGTTGTGGACAATTTGGTATACCTTTTGTGATGACCATAGAGAATTGACATGGCCTGGATTATAACATAACATAACATGCATAACATAACATAACATAACATAACATAACATAACATAACATAACATATTATAACATGATGTAACATAAAGTAACACAACATATCACGACACAACATAATACAACACAACTCAACATTCCTTTACATTACATAACACAACGTAACATAACATAACATTATGCAAAAACTGACCTCTGTCCACTTTATGCATGATCGCTGTTTCGCAGTGGTCGTTTTGGAGCCGAAATAATGCAGGCGCTGGTTCAGTTGTTGAGACTTCTGATCAGGCCAGCACCTACCATGTTACAGAGCATCTACGCACTCGCGTTCAGTCCGAAACGTGCACGCTGATTGCGCGAGCATGTTGCGGCGCGGTTTTGCGGACCTGTTTACATTGCAGGCAAGGATAGGCTGGTATACTCTGTTTATCTTGAATTGCACAAAACACGGTCCGCCAATAGTCCTCTGATTGGCCCGCTAGTACCGTAGTGTACGTCCACGACGCGTTCTCGGCAGACCCGGGTGGCAGGGTGGTTGGCCGAGTGACGGCATTGACGAATCGATTGCTCTGCACACCCAGGTCTGCCGAGAACGCGTCGTGGACGTACACTACGGTACAAGCGGGCCAATTAGAGGACTATTGGCGGACCGTGTTTTGTGCAATTCAAGATAAACAGAGTATAATTTGCCAATCGACGCTGCCCCGCCCCTGATCGATGCGCGAACACCCCATTCGCCGCCGCCGTCCTATCAAACGCCGATCACCTGATTAGGTGGGGTTTTAAATTTATTTTTTGTTTTTTTTTGCTAACTCGATGGCTTTGTTGATGTTTTGATGCGTGCTAGGAGTAGGATAACTCATTTTTTGTTTCAGGAATGGCCGGCAACCTTCTGCCCAAATTTCCGAGACAGGGGCTCACTACACACCGAGGGAGCGGTTGTCCCGCCTTTTGCGGCTCTAATTCCACTCGGGACCACTCCGCTCGCGTTGAATGGCGCGACGTTTCAGATTGCGAAAACGGGACAACTTCTCCCTTGATATGTAGACAGCCCCTGTCCCCATTATTCCGGATGATTGTCGCATTTAGCAACTTCGCCGGCCATTCCTGAAACAAAAAATTGGTTTTTTTAATCCTAGCACGCATCAATACACCAAAAACATCAACAAAACCATTGAGTTAACGAAAAAAAAACAAGAAATAAACTAAAACCCCTACCTAATCAGCGGATCGGCGGTGCTCGATAGGACGGATGCAGCGAACGGGGATGTCCGCGTATCGATCACGGGCGGCGCAGCGCCGTTTGGCAAATTACCATCCTCTCCTCGCCTGCAGTGTAAACAGATCTGCGAAATCGCGCAGCAACGGCGATCAGCGTGCACGTTGCGGACTGAACGCGAGTGCGTAGATGGGCTGTATGTCGAGAGGCAGTTACTGATATTATGTTGAATCATCGTGGAATGGAGTAGGTAAGACGACATACAGTTCACTTCCGCACTGCCGTTCAGTCCGCAAAGTGCGCGCTGTAAGCGAAAGCGTGCTGCGGCGCGGTTGCGAGTATCCTCAGACACGGATGTGGGATCACCCGGGCGGTTTTCGCCTTTGGTGCCCGGGTGATCCCACATCCCTGTCTGAGGATACTAGCAACCGCGCCGCAGCACGATTCCGCAATCAGCGTGCACTTTGAGGACTGAACGGCAGTGCGGAGGTGAACTGTACGTGATTGTGGTATCCTCGCAGGCGGTAAAGCACGGCTTCCACGGCTTGTCAATGCCCTGCCTTCCGGCCAGAAATTGTATCTGCAGAAAATCTTTCACAGAATCGCTGTATCCACTCAGTTCCGCGTTGCTGAAATTATCATTGTGTTATGTCCCGCAAAGTCATGTCAGGTGATTTGATGTCATGTCATGTTTGAATTATTGCAACTGAGATATGTACCTGTCTTCTGGGAGCTTAAGATAATCGTCCTTGACTGGAGTCCATGGGCCCGCAATCAATGTTCGAACTCCTGTCTGATGACATCTATGAAAACCGTAATTTTAAAATTTGCATTCCGTGTGTTGATAAAACCCGTTTTTCAGAAAAAAAAATTAGCGAGCGACTACTCGAAAAAATGCCCACTTTTTCCGGGTGACAACAGCACTGCCGGCTATCCTGGCCTGAGTGAGATGTCTTGTGGTGAGTGTAATTGAATACAGAGGAGCAACCTGGCCTATCGAGGCGATTACAGCAGGTACGTCAAGAATGTCGCTGAGGTCTGGAAGAAGAATTTCAGCATTTGTGGCTACGGCTCTTAACAACCTACCACGACGTCGCAAGAGCATGTTGAGGATCCGTGTCGCGAATCTGTGGTTTTTCCCCGGGTCCGGCATCATAATGACATCAGTCCCGCGGAATCTGCCAACAAACTCCCTATCGATGACATAACCGACTGTACTAATTACTCCAGTAAACTGTATCCTACTATATATATTTTGGTAAATTTGTGTGTGCGTGTGTGTATCAGGGGTGTGCGTTAATGAAAAAATTTTTTTTCGTTAACCGTTAATCGTTAATTTTTGGAAAAAAAAACCGCGTTAATCCGTTAATGCGTTAACACGTTAATTTTGCATTTCGTTAACAATTTTGAAAACATTACCTGACCGCCACGAAAATCGATAAATAACCAGACGTCCCAAAAAAAACATGAAACACGTTCCATACCAAACACCGCAGTCAGTACACTCCAAACTTGGAAATCATCTCCATGGATTATTAATACTATCAGCCAGAACAATAAACGAATACTCTTCAAGAATAGGAATCCTGACATGCAAAAAAGCATAGATGGATGGAACATTAACGAAATAAAAATTAACGTGATTTCCGGACTTTTTCGTTAACCGTTAATCGTTAATTTTTGAAAAAAAAACCGCGTTAACCCGTTAATGCGTTAACACGTTAACGTTATTAACGCACAGCCCTGGTGTGTATGTATGTATGTATGTATGTATGTATGTATGTATGTATGTATGTATGTATGTATGTATGTATGTATGTATGTATGTATGTGCGCGTTTCTCTGTGTGTTTGTTTGACCGTTTATTCGGCTTGACTTTCAAGACGGGCGACCTTACGGGTATGGGTTCAAGAGCGCGCAGAACGCCGTAGATAGTGTGGGTCCTAATTGGGATTTCGCAAAGAGCCGTAGAAAGTGTGCGGGACCCAGTGGTAGTGCGCCGGACGCCGTATTAGGTGTGTGGGACCCAAGTGGAAGTGCGCCAGACGCCGTAGGGAGTATGCGGGATCCAAGGTAGAGTGCGCCGGACACTGTAGAAAGTGTGTGGGACCCAAGTGGGAGTGCGCCGAACGCCGTAGAAAGTGTGCGAGACCCAAGTGAGAGTGTGCCGGACGCCGTCGAAAGTTTGCGGGACTAATGTGAGAGTGTGCCGGACGCCGTCGAAAGTGTGCGGGACTAAAGTGAGAGTGTGCCGAACGCCGTAAAAAGTGTGCGGGACCCAAGGTAGAGTGCGCCGGACGCCGCAGAAAGTATGCGGGACCCAAATGCGAGTGCGCCGGACGTCGTAGGAAGTGTGCGGGACCCAAGTGGAAGTGCACCAGACGCCGTAGGGAGTATGCGGGATCCAAGGTAGAGTGCGCCGGACACTGTAGAAAGTGTGCGGGACCCAAGTTAGGGTGCGCCGGACGCTGTAGAAAATGTGCGGAACCCAAGTAGGAGAGCGCCGGACGCCGTAGAAAGTGTGCGGGACCCGAGTGATAGTGCGCCGAACGCCGTAGAAAGTGTGCGGGACCCAAGTGAGAGTGTGCCGGACTAAAGTTAGAGTGTGCCGAACGCCGTAGGAAGTGTGCGGGAACCAAGTGGGAACGCGCAGGACGCCGTAGAAAGTTTGCGGAACCCATGTGCGAGAGCGCCGGACGCCGGAGAAAGTGTGCGGGACCCAAGTGGGAGTGCGCCGGACGCCGTAGAAAGTGTTCGAGACCCGAGTGAGAGTGCGCTGGACGCCGTAGAAAGTGTGCGGGACCCAAGTGGGAGAGCGCCGGACGCCGTATAAAGTGTGCGGGACCCAAGTTATGGTGCGCCGAACGCTGTAGACAATGTGCGGGAACCACGTGGGAGAGCGCCGGACGCCGTATGAAATGTGCGCGGCCCAAGTGGGAGTGTGCCGGACGCCGTAGAAAACGTGCGATACTCAAGGGAGAGAGCGTAGAACTTCAGAATTACTATGTGCGTCTGAAAGAGAGCGGACACCACACCTTTCTCCAGGTCACCTACCATTCACCACTCATTTCAACTGCTTGGTTGTTTATATGTACTAAGTTTTCTAAATCGGGTTTATATAGGATGAAAATAAGACTTAATCAGAATCTGCATCCATGAAACACAAACATCATTCGACTTCATTCGGCAATAAAAGTAGCAGGGTGTCGGTTGATCATCAAAACGTTTAGTAAATTCCAAACAGCGGTTGTCCTTATCATGACAGGAATGAAAAAAAAATCAAAAGCCACTTCAGGACCTTATAAAACGGAGGAACGACCGGTGTGTCACAGTACAGATAAGGAGGTGAACGGGTGTTGCAAGGTTTGGAATGCTTTGTGATTTCCGATGGTTAAAGTGTTGCCGCCTAAGCCAGCTTATGGGCCGGCGCAGAAGGAAAGAAAGCGCCGATTTATTTGCCTTACACCCAATATGCCAGCGAAGCCGGCAAATGGGCCGGCGCAGCCGGACCCCAGCGGCAGAGGCCGGCGTCAGCCGGCCGACGCCGCTGGTACTGTAATAAGGACGTAATAACGATAACACCACATAGCCAGTACCGACAACCCAGCGCCACCCACAGGTCCCCCCTGGATCAACTAATACGCATCCCGACTGCAATATAAACACTACGAAACACATACCCTCGATGCCCGAGCAGCTCGCAGGGAGGAGCTTGGCCGCCCAGTGCCTGCGTTGCGGCTCGTTTTGATAAAAGGTGAAAGATTGGTCGTGTGGTGTTCCGGCCACAGCCCGGGCACCTAATAATCGATGCACTGATGGCCGTCGCCGCATCGATTCCCAGGTGCCCGGGCTGGGGCCGAGCACTACACAGCCACGCTTTCACCTCTTATCAAAACGAGCCGCAACGCAGGCATTGGGCGGCCAAGCTCCTCCCTGCGAGCTGCTCGGGCATCGAGGGTACGACCCTGCACACGCGACAGAATGCAAGTAAATTAGATCATTCCATACCACAGGGAAAATATGAAGAGAGCCTGGAGGAAAGAAGGATGGAAACACGGAACCAATACCACCAGAAAAGGAGGAAGTACTCAAGTACCGTATTTTCTCTTTTAGAAGTATATGTACTTCTAATACTCAGACCCCACTTTTATATGTACTTCTATTAGAGGTGTACTTCAAATAGAGGCTGTACTTCTGATTCTCAGTCCTCTCTTTTTGGTGAACTTCTATTAGAGGTGTACTTCTAATAGAGGGTGTACTTCTGTTGTTCGGCGCAATTTTTTGAATTTCCAATGGTAGATTCTTCACATTTCTTGATTTCCAGTATAACACTAAAAACTTGTATTTAATAAAATTTCAGACTAGGCTCAATTGAATTGATGCTTCCACAATCTCTGATATCATATATTCACACCTTTCCCAAGTTAATCTCTTCCGAAAAATGTATAAGTTCGTTTTCGATTGCGTTGGCACGTGCTTCATCGACTTCTTATGCTTAAAAACAATTTAAAGGCAGCGTTCACGATCAACATCATTGGTGACTTTCCACAGTGAAATGATAGGCGAGGAGGATTCTAGGCTCCCAGTGTCGAAAAAACGGTAAAAAACGAGCCTGGCGTGGCAAAATAACAGCTGCAAACAAGCGTTTTGGTGTCTCAGAAGCGCCCGGTGCTCCACTTCCGCCCGCTCGATGTGAACAAATGAAGACTCAGATTACACGAATAATCAATTCAAGGAAGTACTGATAAGTGAGCTGATCGCTTGATTTCACCTTCATAGCGGTCAATTCCTCCACGAGCAAAAATCGGCGTAAAAAAGGGAGGGCCTACTTTGGCTCAAAAACGCGTCTTTCGCGTGGTTTTTAAGCATGCCTTGCTATGCAGGGCACCAGACCTTCCGTAAACCGAAGTGACATTAGAAGTGAAATTTATTGTGAACACTGCCTTTAACTGATCGCCTTGCAAGCCGTCCAGAGCGATTGAAAAACGCGGTTCTTGAACGACCTGACAACAGCTTTTCCAGAACCGAGTTCTTATCCAGTTTCTTATCCACTATAGGTAAAATCTACCATTGGTGGTTTCTGATTTCCTCGTCGTATAAGCGATTTCTATACTCAGGCCGGAGTATTACGGGAAAATTCTGACAGATTACGGGAAAATTCTGCCAGATTACGGAACGATTTTGCCCTCCTCTGGTGGTAATTTTACCGTTTTCTGACAGATTTTTCTCGTTTTCTGGCAGAATTTTTCCGAAATCTGTCAGAATTTTTCCGTACTCTGGTCGGGACAGTACGGAAAATTCTGCCAGACTACGCGTTCCGCCGCAGTCTGCGGTGAAGAACCACCCTCCCGGCGCAGCGCGGCGAAAGCCGCCCCCCAGCCGCGGGGATACCCCTATCCCCTCAGCAGTCAAAAATATGCTGGCCTCCGGAGAGTGACTCGAAGTCACCTTCCAGGGCCGGCATTCGAATGCCGAATGAGTACTCTAGTGAGATGAGGCGCCTTTTATACCGGCTGTGCACGTGATAAGCACGTTACGACGTGATCATTCTTGACCATTATCAATTGTCTTTCCAACCGGCCGAATTGAAGATGGCATGGCGTATTTTGTGGCTCGCGGGCGAGCCAATATCCGCGCATCGTGTGCGTCGCATAAGGTGGTCGTCTTGAGGCGCCAGACAGTGAGAAGGGCGGGCAGATCAGTGGAAAAGGCCGGGTAGCGCTAATGATTCCAAAAGTGACCTCAACCAATAGGTGTGACAGCCTTTCTCACTGATCTGCCCGCCCTCCTCACAGTCTGGCGCCACGAGACAACCACCCCGTGGCATGCAGCCTGGTTCGCCGCTGGCGGCACCCTCGAGATGTGGGGCGCCAGCCGTCGCCCTGAGTACCTGAGCTCCCTGAATTCAGGGGGTGAGCAACCAAGATTCATCTATTAAATTCATCTACCAAGATTTCCTCACACCCTGTGGTGTGAGGAATAAGGAAAAGCATCATACGCGATCACACGCTCGTAACGGGCCCGAGTAAAATTGACTTCGAACTGGAGAGTATGAGCACGTATACGCGCATATACAGCGTGTTTAAATGAGCGCGCGTAAATGTCAGTCTCTGAGAGCGCGTGCATTTGCGCGTGAGGGCGCATACATATAGGTGTGCACGCGCTTGCGTGCGCACGTGTGTGAAGGGGAGGAGAGCGCACTTGGGTACGCGTACTTTGGTCAGGTACACCACGCGCTATATGGATCACTGAGATACTTCCGCGTTCACTCGTATTCCCCAACCGTTTCGCTCAGGAGTTTCCTAGAGTGTAAGCCGCGCCCCACCATTCTTCCTGAGTCCCGAAAGAGTCTTGATGTAGAACTCATCCTTACTGACCCCAAAACCGCCAATTCGGAAGCTAAAGCCGTATTTCGCATTCTGTCAGAAATCGCCATTTTTCTGACAGACTACGGGAGGATTCCGGAAAATCAAGGAGAAATTTAGTGGTAACTTTCTCGTAATCTAGCAGAATTTGTCAACAACAGAGATTAGGGTAAAATCTCTGGTAAAATGTCCGTAATCGGGTGGTAATTGCACATTTACCACTGATCCGTGGGAAATCTCTGGTAATTTTCTGGTACTACACCGGCCTGAGTACGTAAATGATCCAATCTTCGTAACGCTGGGGAATCTTGGTTTTTCAAGCACCGCTAAAGTCAACGTCTACGGGCAAAACAAGTCGACTTTGATCGACTAAAACCCAATCAAATAAAAAGATATGTAAAGAACCTAAATGAACTCCGTGCATTCGCCGCGAATAACACCAATGTCGAAATTTAGCTCAGCGTTTTTCCTGGTCATTTGAAGTTCGCTGAGGTTTCATCGTAAGTTGTCCCATACAAGCAATCTTTGTCCAAGAGAGGGAAGGCCGATAGTTTTCTTTGTGAATATTCGAACCTCACATTATTGAAACGAATCTCGGGCAAACTGGTCTCTCTCAAATGCCACATTCGTGTTGCCACTCACTTACCCAAGTACCTGGAGTCCACTCCGAAAAGAGGTGTACTTCTAAAAGAGGTGTACTTCAAATAGAGGGTGCACTTCTAATACTCAGACCTCTATTTTATATGTACTTCTAAAAGAGGTGTACTTCAAATAGAGGGTGTATTTGTAATACTCAACCTTCCCTTTTAGGTGTACTTCTATTAGAGTAAATACGGTAATTATCACGGTCAAATATTCGGGTCATGGCCGGTGCCCTGCTCAAAGAAGATACCCCCCGCGAGCCAACCGTACCACAGGTCAACAAGTAATGTCACAAAGGCCAGAGGTCCCGAAACGAAGCACGACACGTCAAGGAGAAAGGAGCAGCACGGAGCTACAGGGTCAAGGACGACCACGTCAGGTTACGGGAGGGGTGAAGACTGATGACTCAGACTGCGCCGCCCGAAATGGTCCGACAGGCGGCTCTACCGTGCTTCCGGTTTTCGTTGCGGGACCGACAGCGCTCAGGTCTACTTGAAGAAAATGATAGCATATCCTTGCCCGACAATCCGTGAGTCTAAAGCATTGTTCTCAGAGCTTTCGTCTTTTGGTCGTGTCAGCGACGTCGTGGTGGGCTCCTCGAACCATACTCTAAAAGAACTCTGACCTACTCGTTCATTACTAAGTTTGAGCTGTGGATCCTGCACATTCCGTAATACGCGCGGATCTACTGGTGACACAGGAGCTCCATCAATGTTGTAGGGTGTCTGATAGTACGGAAAGTAGGTCTTCGCCAGACACAGTTTCTTGATGTCCGTCACGCATGTGTGGAAACATGGTGCGCGTTTTATCTATAAAAGCCTATGTATAGTTCAGTTCCGCAATCGCGTTCAGTCCTCATTATCACAATCGTAGAAGCGAAGCGGTTGTTTTTGAAAAAATCAACTGGAATCACTCAAGACAACCGCTTCGCTTCTACGATTGTGATAATGAGACTTTGCGGACTGAACCCGATTGTGGAACTAGATCATATGTAAGCAGCGCGAGGTTTGTTATTTGGATAGGGCAACTGGCTGGAGATTCCGGCTCACCTTATTTTTCTCGTTTTGGTCGTTATAGAAGCACCATGGGCCATATGGATCGTTGTCAGGATTCCTGCAGTAGTCCTCGTGTTGAGAGATTGTCGTGGAAAAGACTTTCAGAGTTGTGTAGTCAACGGACGGTGAGGAAACGTTGGAGAAGCTCTGCGGTGGATATCTCAATGGCGCTTCATCCCATCGGATACACGTCTTGCCGCTGAAAAACTCAAACCTCTGAAATTGGATCTCAGCTGATTGTATTCCTTTCCGGAGGAGACGCCTTCTTTTGATCCCAGTGATAGTTGGTCAGTAAACAGCCGAAGCCGTTTGCATAAGTTCAGCGTTTATCCACCACCAACTTCGGCCCCCGTCAGAGCTGGTCGATCGACTGAGGCCCACACGGTCCATACGCACCAAAATGAAGACAGACGGCTGCAGGAAATCCACCCAATAAAAGCGTTTGTGATCGTCTGCTTGCGTCCGCAATCAACCTGGTCGATACTGGTGTTCCATGCCCGCACACGGGGCAGGATCAATGCACCCGAGATAGGTTTTCCTCCCCGGTCTCAGTCGGTTTTTCAATCAAGTCTGACGGGGGCCACACAGAGTTTACCGGGAACCTGTCGCCTCGGTGCCGGACCGGTGCCCAAGACATGGGTTCACGGCAGGTTCGCTGTAGAATTTTTTGGATTCTGCGGTGATATATCTAACTGCTTCGACCAGGCAGAAATACGGCAATGACGGCACTCTGCCGCGACTCTGATTTTTGCCGCTGCATATGTACAATACCCACGCTAAGTTTTGTAAAAACGGGGAGCATTTGTCAAACTTGGCAAAAAAAAAAAACGTCCGATGCTTGTAACTTTTTTGAACGAAAACGTTTTCGAATTCCGAAAACGCCATCATATTCACAGCTCAAATTCCTACGTAATAATATACATTGTGGACCGAAGGTATCTAAAATCGCTCTGTTTTCGAGTGAAATTGTTTTTGCGGTCGTTTCACAACAACGTCGCGCGCGGCAAAGTGCGGCGAAACTTTGAGTAGTAATTTTATATTTAATAGAAGAGCAATCTCTATGTTTTCTTCGTGAATTGTATAAAAATGGGGCAATCTCGAGATCTGTGCAGATTGAATTTTTGAAATCCTTCATTAAAAACGCCGGGGAGCTTCCAGAAAAGTCGGACTTTTGTTGCGAAAGCCCCAGACTGATAAAAGGAGGATTTCGAAAACTCAATCTGCACAGATCCCGAAATGGCCCCCTTTCAGCTAATTCGCGGAGAAAACATAGAGATTGTTCTTCTATTACTTGTACAATTACTACTCGAAGTTTCGTCGCACTTTGCCGCGCGCGACGTTTTTGTGAAACGACCGCAAAAACAATTTCACTCGAAAACAAAGCGATTTAAGGGTCTACACTGCACATTATTACGTAGGAATTTGAGCTGTGAATATGACGTTTTCAGGATTCAAAAACGTCTTCATTCAAAAAAGTTACATGCATCGGACGTTTTTTTGCCAAGTTTGGCAAATGCTCCCCGTTTTTACAAAACTTAGCGCTGGTATTGTACCTTCGAATCATCGATCCTTACCAAACAGGATTATAATTTGCCACCGGCACAAAATTCTTACGGAAGTGAAGTGGTTTTTCTTACCAGAGTTTTCCATGAGTAGGCCCCAATATCGTGTTATCTCCATCACCGGTGAGGCTGTTTTCCGAATCCCTAGTGTGTTCAGCTTCGGCCGCTCACCTCCGGAGAATGACCGTGTGCGAATGAAAACACACCGCTCTCAATTTCTTTTATACCCTACCCTTTATCAACTGGTTATCATCAATTTTGTTTACCGTGAGAATTTTGTGCCGGTGGCAATTTATAATCGTCTCCTTACCAATCCATAGCTTTGTAGTGCATCGCTGACAAGAAATCGACAACTGGGCCAAATTCCCGTCCGCAATTGTGTCTCGGCACGCTTTGCGGCCGCACGCTCTCGAGTCGAAAGAGCTTCCAGCGCCACAGCCGCCGATACGCTGACTCTAGGTGGGTTTTCGAAACTGGAAACTAAAGAAAAATTGGAGAAAATTGTATAAAAAAACCATATCGAGTCGGCTTCAGCGCTGGAACACTCGAATGTCTCGAGCGCGTGCGGCCGGAAAGCGTGTCGAGACGCAGTTGCGGACCGGAATTCGGCCCAGAGAAGCACAGTATGTTTGTATCCTCCCGTTCCGAGTCAAATTCGCTATGTTCCGTCGCGCGCTTGTGCAAAGCGAGAGTAGAGACAGCGAGAAAGTGTAGGGAGAAGGAGATGCAGCGTACGCTCTCAAGCGCACGCGTTGAACGTGAATAAGTTTCACTCGGAAACAGAGGATAGCTGCTGCTGAGTTCTCTGAACTGGGTAACAGCGTGTTCCCTCACTACCAGTTTGGCGCTATGGAAAGGGAACACCAGGGGCGGCATGCACGTACGCTGCGGGTTAGGTTGGGGTTAGGCAGGGTTTGTAGCGTCGGCGCGTTTGATGATAGCAGCGCGAGGGCTAAAAGGGGGTTGGGCTAGCACTGAAAATTCGTTCCCTCGCAAACCCTACGTAGGAGGGTGGGGCAGCCGAAACCCCGTTGAGACCCCAGCTATTGATCATCTCCAGCACTCGTACAGCAATGATCAAACGCGCCGACGCCCCAAACCCTGCCTAACCCCAACCTAACCCGCCGCGTACGTGCATGCCGCCCCAGGCAATTTCTAGGGTGTTCAGGAAAATTCTTTTGGATCTGGCTCAAAAGTTGTTTCCGGGTTTTATCCAGGGGACTGAATACAAAATTGAAGTCTAATGCCGAGGGCAAAATGCGACTTTTGATGATTTCCGAAACGCATTGATAGACTTGTATCGAAACTTCCCTGGAAAGGTTGTTTGGAGTCCTCAACTCGAATCTGAGGTCCGTTAATCGATTTTCAATAGATTACGATCATTTACGGTGGGTATACGGTAGTTTGATAAATGTTTCAGGTCTGGCTCAAAACTTCTCCATGGAGGCTCTCTGGGGCGCAGAAAGTAAATTTCTCAGACAATGGCAGCGTTCAACTCGTTCCGAATATGCATTCAACCCGAAGACAAGGCGGTTTCGAGCACACTTGGAGCACGTGCTGCTGGCGGAGCACCTGCTCCTATTGTGTTCCAAATGTAAGCACGCGCAATAACAAATGAAACGTTTAATTCTTGCACGATACACGTTTAACTCTGTGACAAAACGATTTTCCGAAAAAGGAAGGCATACGACGCACCCTTGAGACGGCACTGAGGTGTCGGCAGAGCCGCCGGTTAAGTTACCCAAGTTTGCGGTACTTGGCCTGCCCAACCGCTGTTGGCCCCAGATTGTGCTCGGGAACTGACCGCGTCGCATGTTGGTATGCCGACCGCGTCGCGTGTCGAGATGCCGCTACGATAGCGCTGGACTACCTTGCAGCACGTGCTCCTGGGATTCAATTCTGCTTCACGTGCTCCTGCGATCAAATTTTGCAGCACGTGCTGCTGTTATGAGCACGTACCTCTGTCATAGAGCCTTTCGATGGGTGTGGTCGCTCGAGTTGAACGCATACTCGGCACGCATTGAATGCTGCGATTTTCTGAGTTGAAGTCAATTTATCGATTTTCAAAATGCCAAGGTAGTTCACGCCAGCTCAATAGCATTATATCTACCGTAACCTACAGGCTCAGTCTCAGAATATTTATAAGCAGACCTCAGATTTGTGTTCAGGGCACTCGAATCAACTCGCGCCATTTGCAGTTGGCTGTGAGAAACGACGAGGGGCTGAATAAGTTGCTGTCTGGTGTGACAATTGCGCAAGGAAGTGTGTTGCCGAAGAAGTCCACTGGCGAAAAGGAGTGAATAATCTCTGGCATTGCCTTAATCTTTGGACTACCCTCTGTATGTATCATTTGGGACCATTTCTGTCACGAGATGAATTTGTTAGACCAGCAGGCTTCATGTTTCAAATTTTCCTCGTAACACCCTTTCATGAAAATGTTGCATGTCGACCATGCCGGCCAGTCAACAATCGGACGGGAGCTCTACGGAGCATCGTTCAGGGTTTAGAGGTTTTTTTTGTCTATCTATGCGATCGAATTCTAACGAATCCAGGTTCACCCGCCTGAATGTCAGCGACTGCCAACCGCGATACCAAGCCATGCGGTCCTTCGACGGTCGGCATGTGATACGATAATCTCTCCGTGGCACTCCAGTCGTGGTCAGTTCATATAGTCCATTCTTTGGTCTAAAGCAGCACTCATCAAACAGTTGCTCTATAGTCATCAGGCGCTGTTTCAGAGGACCATATCTCCACTTCGCAAGAGTGAGCGGCTGTGACACATCGTGGTAGGTTCTCTGAACTAGTTCCCGCGACGCGGCTCCTACCTAAGACATTTCCCTATTTCGTCCGTCTTGGCTTCCGTAATCGCTAAATAGTTTTTGAGGAGACAATCTTTGACGTTCTTTTTAGTGGAGTTTTTGTATATACTCTCTCGACATTTGCTATCACAGTGAAATTCCGGCCCATTTAGTATCCAGCCTTTCTTCGCCCCATTGCAAACTGAATGGCTCATGTATCATCTGGGCACTATTACAGGGAGGTTGTCATTCCCTATCCATGAGTAAGGCCCCGTCAGAGTCGGTGGATCTACTGAGTCCCACCGGGTCGATACGCACCGGATTTGTGGGAGACGGGTGCAAAAAAATCAACCCACTGAGTCCGACTGCGACCGTTTTCCTGCGACCGCAATCCCCCCCGGTCGATACTGATGGTTCTCATGCGTACAAGGGCGGGGCCTATGCACCGACTGAGTCCCACTGAGTCCCAACCGAAATCATCCTCTCCCCACCCGGTCGACATAGAAGTTTCTCAAGTGATTTGGGTGCATTTTCTTCGGCCGACTGCGACCTGCCGAGTCCCGCCGTATCCCGACTCTCGTCGTCTGCGCTCTGCACCACCTACTGCTGCCGCTGACTATCGATTGCGTGTTTCGCAGAGGAACTGGGGACAGGGGCTGTCTACACACCCAGGGAGGAGCTGTCGCGTTTTTGCAGTTTGGAACGTCCCGCCACTCAACGCGAGCGAAGTGGTCCCGAGCGGAATTAGTGCCGCAAAAGGTGGGTGGGTGGTGGCCATCGTGTATCAACACCCCTGAGGAGGCGGGAGAAACGGGGGAGGAGCGAGGTTCCTGATTGGACGCAACACGGGCCAGGCCCGGCCCCCGGCTGTTGCGTCCAATCAGGAACCTCGCTCCTCCCCCGTTTCTCCCGCCTCCTCAGGGGTGTTGATACACGATGGCCACCACCCAAGGCGGGTGAACTCCCCCCCCCCCCCGGTGTGTAGAGAGCCCCTGTCCCGAGAGGAGCCGGGTGGCGCTGGGGGCAACCGGACTCAGGGTTGCAGACGGTCGAGGACGGTTTTTCCGCCGCGGACTCATTCGGACTCAGCAGGTTTTTCGACCAAGTCTGACGGGGCCTAAAGGGCAACTTACCGGATAGAAGCAAACACAGTGAGAGGACGGCTTGAAGCATATAGGTAGACCTTCAGCACGAAGTTTCAATGAAGCATGAATGAATTAAACCTGCCTACTTAGACTACTATCACTATCAAAAAGGTAGCTGGATCATGCCTGCATGCATGTATGCTTAGGCTCGTGGCTTGTTCCCTCAAGAATAAAAAAAAACATTTGAATTAAACCGCTGCTGGCGCGGGCGACTTGAATCTCACCGGCGGCCGGCTGGTAGTTTGGAAACAAGCCAGAGATCTAACTATAGGTCGAATTGGCCAAATAGGGAACTGATTGTGAGGAGATAGCAGAACTCCTGCAAGCCACTCTATGCAGACTTCGCGATCAATACTTAGGTGCTATTCATACGCCTGACCGCCACCGCGGCACGCGTGTGACGCGCTTGCGGAGACAATAAATACTCCAGCGGCGACGCTGTGGCGGTGCGGATTTAAGGCAGCGTTCACGATGATCATCCTCGTTGATTTTCCACAACGGAATGATAGGCGAGAAGGATCCTAGGCTCCCAGTGTCGAAAGAACGGTAAAAAACGGGCGAGGAGCGGCAAATTAACCGCTGCAAACAAGCGTTTCGGTGCCCCAGACACGCCTGGTGCCCCAGATCCGCCGCCTCGGAATGAACAAATGAAGACTCAGATTACAGGAGTGATCACGTGAATTAAAGGCAGTGTTCACGATAAAAAATGTGTTTCAGTTTCCACCAGGAATGGGTAGTGGAAGGGTACACTGTAACGTTGACGTCGAAAGAACGCATGAAAACGAGCCAGAAAGACCCCCAAAAGAGCCCGAAGTTGCCACTTCGAGCGCATTGCAAACCTCAAAAGCGCAACATACGCCCACCGACGTGAACAAATGAATGCTCGAGATCGTGAGGTGAGCGATGTTTTTCAATCATTAGCCCCGTTCTTCCCTTCATTCTCAATTTATCTCTTTACTCAGGTCAGCTCGCATACATCGGCTGCAAAAGACGAAAATTACAAGCCTCGGAAATTCGTCCACCATGTTTCCTTAGCTCATATTTTGAGGGACCATAACTCAGTTCCCAAAAGGTATTGTACGATTTCAGAGACATCATTGGAATCAGTAAGGGGCCGTTTTCAAGATAGGCCGAGAAACAGAAAAACGATTTTTATCTTGAACACTGCCTTTAAGTGCTGATAAGTGAGCTGATCGCTTCATCGCCCTGATAGGTATCATCCATCTAGCGGTCAATTCCTCCACGCTTAATAATCATCGTAAACAAGAGAGGGCCTCTTTCTGCTCAAAAACGCGTCTTTCGTGACCTTTTCAAGCATGCCTTGCAATATAGGACACCCGACCTTTCGTAAACCGTGGAGATATTGGAAGTGAAATTTATCGTGAACACTGCCTTTAGGGTGGGCCTCAGCCTTGCTGAACCAGCAAAATCTGTACACGCGCTCACGAGGGTGTTGCCCGAATAATCGTTTTTTGAATAATATTCGAATATCCGAATGTTCAAAGGAGTGGAATAATCGTTTATTCGAATATTCAAAAAATATATTCGTTCCAACACCCTAACGCTCACTATGATGGTAGCAGAGAACAGTATTGTAATTAATTATGATGGAACGGAATGAAAATCATGACGGAATAATAATGAAAATTTTGAAAAAGTTGTTATGGCCGTCCCCGCCGTGGCGGAGTGGGTGCGGCGCTGGCGAGGCGCCAGACCATTTATACTCCAACGCCAAGCCCGCGGGTCACGCTCGTGCCGAGCTGGCGTTGAGGAGTATTAATAGCGCGATCGGTCTCTAGAGCTTTGGCAAAAGTAGAACGCAGACTATTTTTAGGTTAAACGCAGTGTTCACGGATGGGGAATCCCCCATTTCTCTGCAGAAACTTGACCTTTGGGCCTATCCAAGCAGACCTCTGAACAAAGAACGGCGAAAAACGGGCAGGAAGTGGGTCAAAATCCAGCGGTCCAGCCGGCCCATCGGGTCACTCCACTCGCGTCCTGGAACAGTTGTCCTGCGTTCGTTTTACCGTTAAAACAGGCACCAGTTTTTCGAATATTCTTTATCGCGAAGGATTCTAATATTCCAGCATGTACATTGGCCCCTCTTATTTTAAAGAATTTTTGGAATAGGAAATAGAAAGCAAAGTCACTTATCCTTTAATTCGAAGATTTTTTGGAATGATTTTTCATAAATTTACTGTGTTTCTTCGCGCGCATGTGCGGAGCGAGAGGAGAGACAGCGAGAAAGTGTGGGGGAGAAGGAGACGCAGCACACGCACTCAGACACATGCTATGAACTTAAATAAATTTCACTCGCGAACAGTGGATACCTAAGAATTTTGAAGCGCAAAACCATTTCCCGACGTCAGGTTCGATGCGTTGTCCGCAGTCTGCCGAAACACAAACAGGCATTTTTTTTAAGAGATTTCATTAAACAGTTTTCCTCCGGTATTTGAATTTGCTGTCGGGACTCTTCACCTTGTTAGTGGACTTACGTACCCAAAAACATCGAAAGATATTATACGGGTTTTTTTATCGTAAACACGGCTTTAATGGCGGCGTTACAATGCCTGACCGCCGTTCATACTCTGATCGCCTGAGCTGCGTTGAGAACCAGCCGAACCGCGGAACCTTTTATGTTCTGATAACTGTGAGAGGTTCTATGACGACCACGGAAGTTTCTGAATCAAACCGTAAAAGCCTATGGACTAGTCGAGGAAGCTGATAGGCCTAGCTCTTTAGGCAGAATTGCCTGGTACAAGCAAAGCCGAATCGACAGATTCTTGGCTGGTTCACAGTAGAATCAAGGTCCCTAGACGCTGTCAAAGCTCCAAAGCCTCAATCTGGCGAATTACGGCGTGGACGGAGTTCTGTTAGAAATCTGCCGCGACTTTAACCACTGCGTACTAGGATTTGAACAATAAACAGTAACAATTCGATCGCTTTGTAGTCCGACGCGTTACCGACTAAGCCATGTTTGTTGCCGCACTGGGGCGCCCTATTCGCGGTAACGACACAGAGTTTCGCGGTCATTTTGCGGCATTTCTGCTGCAAACTCGTGGCACAGGCTTTTCATCGGTTAAATCGCGTCATTTCTGCAGTATTTTCCCGGCATTTTCGAGGTAAATTCGTCACGCTTCTTCTCCGTAGATTTGTATTTTTTCGGTATTATCCCGGTTCGCGGTGATTTCGCGTCAATTTCTCGGTTAAATCCACGTTGGCGATGAACGCTTAGACCGTCCCTTCCATTTCTTGACGGAGCATAGAGGCTTCTAGGCCTACCACAAAAAATTTTTGACCATTGGCAGAAGCTCCTCTCTTTTTTTCCCCCCACTGTGAGAGCTTTAAGGACTACCTTCCGTAGTTTACTGAGTCGAACCGCTGGACATTGCAGATCTACGACGGGAGCGCCTCAGTCAGCCGCGTAAGCTTCTGCGTGAACTGCTGGGACTTTTGGGGCAACCATGGACGAGTCTGTACCAGCCGTGTGAGCTTCTAGACGCATCGCGTGTGCTTCCGAAACAATCACGGAAGCTTCTGAAGAGCTGAACACGAATATGAGTCACGTTTTTGATAATTCGAACAAAAGATAAAGACAGTTTACGGCAGATAAATTCAATTTATCTGCCCTAAACTGTCCCTGTTCTAGGCAGTTTCTCAGCGAATTCGTGTCGTTTTCTCTCTTGCGGCAGTTCTGCACCATATTCTCGGCAAAATCTAGGCTCGCGGAAAATTCTCGGTAATTTACAGACATTTTTTTTCCAATGGCAATTAGCAAAGTGTTTCCTTTTAAGGGTCGTTCATACTTCCGCCGCGGAGCAGCGCGGCAATGAGTGGGGCGGCGCGGCGCGCCGCGCCACTTGAAATATCGCGCCACCAGGATGTGTAATCGGGCTGCGTCCAATTCACGCGGCGACGTCGCAGAATGACGTTAAACACAGCCTGGAGTAGCTGTGACATAACACAAGGCCGATTGTAATGAGTGATTTCTTGTGCAAATGGAACATCTATAGTTTTTCGTACCATAGCACACCACCCGAAGGCGGATAGAGTCTTTGAAGACGATATCTCTTTAGAAAAAAGATTTCGAAAGCTAAAAAATGAACTTTTCACAACCCAGCCTACTCTAAGCGACGCCCAGGACCTTGGAAGGAATTTTAGAGATGAATCAGAAGAACAAAATTGAGAATATGTATGAAATAACAGCAAAAGAAGCATACTTTGTGAATGCGAATCGCACGCGGCCGCCGCGCCGCCTGCTTTCCTCGGGCGGCGCGGCAGCACTTAGGCGGCGGCCGCGTGCGGCACCGTTGGAAGAACGAGAAAAACTCTAAACGCCAGGCGGCGCCGCTTGATCGATATGGCTGTATTGCATCTCGTGGCTCCGCGGCGGAAGTATAAACGTCCCCTTACTCAGAGAGTCGGGGGGTCCTATTCGGCCACGATAGGCTTTCTATTCGGGTACCTAGTCGAGTTGAAAGGAACTTTTTGCAGCAGCACGTGCTGTTCCGAGGAGCACGTGGCCTGTTCGATAAGACTACGTGGCGCAGAGAGACAAAACCCTTGCTGCACCCCCATTTCCCACGCGGCAGCACGTGGCCTGTTCAATAGGAGCACTTGGCCCAAACATGCAAAACCATCTCCGAACCCCCGTTTCCCACACAGCAGCACGTGGCCTGTTCGATATGAGCACGTGGCGCTGGGGGCGGGCTCCCACACCTTCGATGGGAGCGGGTCTCCCCCAACAGGGATACGGTTCAAGTCGCGGACCGCAGTAGGGGATCACCCCCACAGCAGTCCGCGACAGGGACATCACCTTCGCCACGGTCGACAGCGAGGGAGCTCCCCTCGCTGAGGACCGGGGGGGGGAGACCCCTTCTCAGGAAAATCAAAACAAGTTTCTTGTAATATAGATGTAACTTACTTGAATGTCTCAAGTAACTTACATTTATATTACATGTAACATACATTTATATTACATGTAACTTGAATTCATATTGCATGTAAGTTACATGTAACTTACATTTATATTTTCACTATGGGTGGCCATCACGTGACGCAGATGACACGCGACGCAGAGCGCTCGTCTCAGACCACACACCAAGCAAAAAAAATGTTGTACGGGGCCTTCCCTGCTGGTTTGAGGTCAAGTTCCTCAAACTTGGGTAATTAAACCAACAGCAACGCCAGTTCTAAGCCTGCACCCGCGAATGCGTCGTACATCCCCCTTGGAAATATTTTCTCGGCCGATTTAAGTTACTCGCGACTTATATTGTGCCATTTAAGTTACATGTAACATATTGGAGGCGCACTGCACGCAGTATCCTGTCAGGAACCGAAAACATGTTACTTGTAACATATCTAAGCTGATGTAAGTTACTTGCGACTTATCTCAAGTCATTTAAGTTACATGTAACATATCGGAGGCGCACTGCACGCAGTATTCCGCCGATATGTTACATGTAACTTAAATGAGCTGAGATAAGTCGCAAGTAACTTACATCGGCTCAGATATGTTACAAGTAAGTTGTATTCGGCCTTTTATGTTACAAATAACTTGTTTTCATTTTTCTGAGTTAGCGGTTCAAAAATCGTCCAGAAAGTGATTCGTAGTCACCTTCCAGGAGCGGCCCGAAAGGCGCACTGCGCTCCTCTTGGGGATCGAGCCCCTTATATACGTGCTGTGCGGCTGACATGCGCCGGGTCAGTTCTGAAGCGATCGATCAACGTGTTCAATCATGGGCATTGTGGCTCGTTCGTCGTCCAAGCTCATCGTAGTCGAATCGAAAGCGTATTGTGGCCGAGTGTAACGGCTATGATTGGCGCCACGTGCTTCTCACTTGGACGACGATTAGGCCACGTGGCGCAAGGAAATCACGTGGCCATATCGTCGTCCAACCGTTTTTTAGTCGAGTCGAAAGCCAATCGTGGCCGAATAGAACCACCCGACTCCCTGAGTAGGGGCCGAATAGGCTCCCGCCGCTGAAAGTCGCGGCAGCATGCAATGGTGGGACATCGATCATGCGGCGCCGCATGATCGATTCTCCTCCATTACATGCTGCCGTGATTTTCAGCGGCGGGAGTCTATTCAGCCCCTAATACTGAATGCGCGGCGCAGTACGATCAATATTATAGAGTTGCTCTTCGCCGCGTCGCTCAGCGGTGGAAGTGTAAAGTGTCTTTCACAGTCTGCCGGACGAAGCCGTCCGGCATGTTATAAGATAGGATTGCGGCGTCAGTGCACCCCGCACTGCGGTGTCTGCCGACCGACGTCTCAGTGCGGTGAAATCATCGACACGACGTCGGATCAAGTTATGACGGGTTAGAACGTGTTGTTTTGGCCTTACATTTTGTTTTGGAGAGTCGGAACTGACGGTTGTTCACCGCAGTTTCCCTCGCACTGCGACTCACTTTCAACGTGTCGGACGGCGTCGTCCGGCAGACTGTGAAAGGGGCTTAAGAGGTCCTTTATAATTCCGTCGCCGAGCGGCGCGGCGAAGTGCATTTCTGTAATATTGATCAAGCGGCGCGGCACGATCGATATTGTAGGAATGCACTTCGTCGCGCCGCTCGGCGGCGGAAGTATAAACGACCCCTAAACGACCCCTTATAGCCGTGGAAAAGCATAGGTTTATCCGTGGTTTACCCAAACCTCCTGAATTTCAGACGATTTCATTTAGTTTGCTGATTTTGGGCTTTGAAAGGACAAAGAAAATCGACAGAAATTCCGCTTTTTATGACAGACTGCAAATCATCTTTGCGACGTCGCGTCCCGGCACTTTGCCGCACGCGGCGCCGCGATGACGCGCCCGCGAAGCCGCCGACATTTTTCAAAACTCTGCCACATTTCCCCTCTGTTTTACCTTTTCCTTTTTGCTTTCTTGTTTCTCTTTTTTCATTCATGACCCCTTGTAGTGAATTGAGTAAACTCGAGTCGTTAGACAGGGATTCCCCTATTTTTTATGTGTCTATGTCAATTTTTAATGTTTTTTCTTTTAAAATTAAGATTTTATCATTTAAGATGGAGAACATGGAAGTCGATCTCCCGCCGGCAGTGATCAACTTACCCTGGGTGGAGAAATATCGTCCGGAATCCTTGACTGACATGGTATCACACGAGGAGATCATAAAAACTCGTACGCTTTTATTTTTCCAATTTCGCTCTTGTTTTTTGTGTTTTTGTTTAATGTATTTTTTATAAACCCGACAGAATGTGGTAAGCCGCTTTTTGCCATGTGTCTCAAGCCTCTTTTCGAAAACAAATTTGGCTTAAGAATTTGATCAACATCGTTTTCGATGGAAGCGTCTCCCTGTAACAAAATATTCAATTTAGGTGCTATATGGGAAGGGGGGGGGCACTATGGCACGATGGACTTGGCCACGCCCATTTTACTGTGCCGCACTAAATTTGAGCACCTACCCGGAGTTTCCCTCCCCTGCCAAAATCAGGAGAGTCATTGCGGCACGGAAAAATGGGCGCTGCCAAGTGCGATACAGTGCCCCCCCCCTTCCCACATAGCACCCAATTTATTTTCAAAGTCGTTAGTACATTAGAGAACATCTCACTAAATAGTCTGAAGATTGCGGTACGGACACAGTAGCTTGTAAATGTCCCAGATTTGGCTCAAACTTTATCAAACGAGGTTCTCTCAGTAAAAGGGACAGTAAATTTTTTTTACGAAATTGTGAAAATTGGGAGTCGTGAGAATTTCAGGGTGAGAAACCTCAATCCACCAAAGTGTTATATAGAGATCGTGAAATTTCTGAAAGCAACTCTCAGCAGGTAAGGGGTCGTAAACCTTTCGAGACAGTTGCCGAAGGGCCACTGGGCCCTTGGACCGTGCCGATTGTAGGACGGGTTTCGAGTAGTCTGGGAAATCTGTTGTATTCAGGGAATCGAAATATTCACCAAATCAATTATTTGAGGTGACATAACTCCATTTCGAGAGAAAGCTGCAAATATTTTGGATGCCATTCGAAATTTAGCCGGCGATCTGGCTTTTTTGAGAAATCAAATCATTAGTTTGGTAGCTTAGTTGAATATACAGTGCGCCACACAACTATACGAACACCCTCAAAATGGGCTGAAGAGATATTGGATCGAGGTTTCAGATATTGAATAGAGTCCAAGTTTTCTACTGCGCCGAAAACGATGGAAAACTCCGTGTGAGCTACAAAAAAAATCGATTTTTGCACGCCACATAAAGTATACGAACACTTAGGAAAGATGGGCATAATTTGCGACAAAAGTGTCGGAATTCTCCGTTTCACGTGCTGTACATACAAGAAATGCAAGCTGATATTGATTATCAACATGCCACGTGGTTCCCACCTCTCCCTCGAGGAACAAGCCTAGATCCGGGCTCTTCGTGATGCTCAACTCGGAATCCGACAGATCTCCAGGCAGCTTCGCCGTTCGGTTGCATGTATCTCCAGCTTCTTACGCGATCCCGACCCATATGGCACCAGCAGTCGTCCAGGACGTACCAGAAAGCTCAGTGCACGTGATGAGCAGCATATTGCCCAAATAGTCTCCAACTCTATGGTGTCAGCCTCGGCGATTCGATCCGAGATGTCGCTGGCCGTCTCCACAGAGACCATCCGCGGTTCAATCCACCGAAACGGCAACATTGTTAGATCCGTAATGAAGAAAGCCCCACGCCTACAGCATCACCACAAGATTGCGCGGCTCGAATTCGCACGATCGAACATGAGCACGAAATGGGATACGGTGAGTTCTTAGCACGGCTCGACCTTTCGAGCGCTGCTTACGAATACAAGTTCTGGGTAATCTTTTAAGACGAGAAAAATCCAGTTTGGACGGGCCTGACGGGATGAGAAGTTACTGGAGAGATCTGAGCAAGGAGCCAGCCTATTTTAGCCGCAGGAACTTTTGAAGTGCAAGCGTCATGGTGGGGCAGTTTTCATCAGCACTGGTCAAGTCGGTATTGAATTCGGTGCTGCCATTGCGTACTGACAAAGTTTTGTTTATGTTTGTGCCCTATTCGTTGATAAATTTTGATGCTTCTCAAGTGTTCGTATACTTATGTGGCGTACAAAAACGAAACTCTTCTCATTAAATAAAGGTCAAGCAGAGAGGCTAAGGACATACCATATATTTTATAGTCTTTGGCGTCGCAGAAAACGTAGAAACGGGTTCCGATATCCGAAACGTCGATCCAACAGCTGTATGGTTCGTTTCCGGGGTGTTCGTATACTTATATGGCTCACTGTTTTAGGTTCACCCAAAGTTCTGCACAAAAATGGGTCAGCGAATCGTTCCTTGCCCGTGTGCGATTCTTTGAACAAGTGTGATATGCTATTCGAGAGCACGACTTTTATCTAATAGCTTTTAGCGCCACTCGAAACAACTCAACCTACTTCGAATTCTACATTAAAATGTCGAGGTTTGAGTACTGAACATTTTTCAATGGTCCTAGTTCTCTCTCTATCCATCTTGAACTGTTCAGTTCATAAAACAGCTGTGGAGACCAGAATATAGCACAAAAATGGATTTGCGGAACCCCTTTATGTGGGCCAATTTCGGAGTTTTAAAAAATGACAATTTCATCATATCTCTTTTATCCAACGACTTTCGTGCACTCAGCTTCATATGTGAGTATAATAGATAGTGCCCTATCTATTGATATGTATTTCGTCATTTATATACTCTGTCCCAAATGAGATGGCAAAGGAAAAATCAAAGAAGCAGCGCTCTCTCTCTGCGTCCCTGACGTTTTTGGAAAGACGTCGCCTACGCAAATCACGTACGCGGCACAACATCTGTCTTACCGTAATCCAAAACAGAATAGAGTTTTTCACGTTCTCATTTTTTTCCGCATATTCAGTCATTTTTTTCGCACTCTTTTCGCTGAAAATGCGAGCGATACTCACTCTTGCTGACTCCTATTAACGTGTCAGGTAGGGTGTTTCAGGAGTTTTTGGATCACGGTAAGACAAATGCCGCGTAGCGCACGTAATTTGCGTACTCGACATCTTACCGTAATCTTAAACCGTCAGAGACGCAGAGGGAGCGCTGCTTCTCTGGACTTCTCGCTTGCCATCTCGTTTGGGACAGAGTGTAGACCGCTCCTCTTGAAATTTGATTTTTACATTTTCTTCATTTCTGAAAAAAAGTTTCCGACGAAATACATATAAACAGATAAAACGCTGTCCATATTGCTCAACTACGAAGTTAGGTTTCTTAAAGGCATCGTACGTTCAGAAAACCGTATATCATTTTTCCATGTTTTTGTGTACCTCGGCCTCTAGTGAACGAGAATGTCGGATTGGCCATGAGAAACCTTCATTTGCATAGAAAAGTCAATCGTAACACATTGTAAATCTGAACTTGAATTTCCCCCAAAATGGTTTTCGAAGTTTTTCTGCATTTGGAGGCCTCGTTACTTTCATTTTCGAAGTTTTTCTGCATGTGCAGTTTGTGCCGTAACTGTTTTTCATGCTGTTTGACGGTCCTATCAACATTCTATGAAAAAGTGGTAGATGACTGGTGAGATTTGGTGGCTGATCTTCATTTTTAAACCCTTCCAACCTCATAACCCGACGTTTTTAACGCGCCGAAGCTTAACAGTATGGTGTACCTGGCTCATTTATGAAATTAAGCTTTAAAACGGAAAGTGGTTTTTAGCGCGAACGATGCCATTAAGGCTGTTGTTGGATGCTAAAGATATGATAAAATTGCACTTTTTGAAGACATTTGGAGTTCACTCTCTTGAAGGAATTTCGCGAACTCGTTTTGGGGCTATAATCAAGTCTACACAGGTTGCAAACGTTCTAGGATTTAAAACAGCCCGGATGGATAGAGAAAAAACAATGGTGGACCTCTGAAGATTTCCAGGACCCAAACCTTCCTCGACATTTCTATGTGGAATTCAAAGCAGGTCAAGCTCTTTGGATAGCTGTTAGATAGAAGAAAGGTTGTGCTGTCGAACGGAATACAACGGTTGCATGCTAAGGGTCGCATGTTAACTAGGAAAAATCAGCTGACCCACCTGTTATTGAGCAGAATTTTCGGGCCAACTTATTGACTGATGACTGGTGAGAACTGGTGGCGGATCCTCATCTTTAACCCTTTCCAACCTCGTAACCCGACGTTTTTGACGCGCCGAAGCTCAACGGTGTGGTGTACCTGGCTCATTCATGAAATTGAGCCAGCCTGAAAATGGGCAATGGTTTACACCGCGAACGATGTCTTTAAGGCTGTTTTTGGATGCTGAAGATATGATAAAATTGCAATTTTTGAAGAATTTTGAAGTTCACCCTCTTGAAGGAATTTCGCGAACTTGTTTCGGGGCTATAATCAAGTCTAGACAGAGTGCAAATGTTCTATGATGTAAAACAGCCCGGGTGGATGGAAAAGAAAAACAATGGTGAACCTTTGAAGATTTCCAGGACCCAAACCTTCCTCGACATTTCTATGTGGAATTCAAAGAAGGTCGAGCTCTTTGGATAGCTATTAGATAGATAGGTCGTGCTGTCGAACGGAACACCACACTCGAGGAAAGGGTCGCATGCTAACTTGGAAAAATCAGCTGACCCACCTATTATTGAGCAGAATTTTCGGGCCAACTTATTAAATTTCCTCCCTGTTTTCGGTGATGAGTTTTTACTGCTGAGAACTAGGGCGGGATCATACTTCCCGCGATAGCTACATTGCCTATCAGGTATATTGGTTTCCGGTCGATATTCATGGTAAACATTACATCGCGTCGCTTGTCGCTGGAAGTATAATCTCGGCCTTAGGAAATAGATTTTGAATGCCAATTACTCCCTTTCAAGTCACCCGTTTCGTCAAGTCTGGAAAGCTGCCGCATTTACTCTTCTACGGACCTCCTGGTACGGGTAAAACGACTTCCATATTGGCCGTGGTCAACACTATGTACTCAGCTAAGCAACGTAAATCCATGGTTCTGGAGCTGAACGCGTCAGACGACCGAGGTATTGGTGTGGTGAGGTAAGCTGCTTTCTCTAAGCCTGGCCCTTCTGTGATCCAATATCTTCCTTTCGATGCTAGGTTTTCACGATGACTGAGGGGCGTAACTGGTCCGATTGCTGCGCCTAAGTAAAATGTTTTTATGACTGCTTTAATTTTTCGTCTTAAGGGAGGAAATCATAACATTTGCACAGACGAGATCACTCCATTTGGATAAGAATTCAACCGAGCTGAAGTTTGTGATCCTCGATGAAGCTGACGCAATGACAAAAGACGCACAGAATGCTTTAAGGAGGTGGGCTCAGTCGAATCTTCCTTCAAAACCTACTCATTTAAACTTCATTTTTTAGGGTTATCGAAAAATATACCGCTAATGTTCGTTTCTGCATTATCTGCAACTATTTGTCCTCTATCATTCCTGCGATTCAATCCAGGTAATTTATGGTGATTTGGAATTTTGTTTTGATATTGATTATTTTTATTATGTATTTACAGGTGTACTCGGTTCCGGTTCGCTCCCCTCACCCTGGATCACATTAGACCAAAGCTAGATTATGTGGTGAGTTCATGCCGCATATCAGAATTCATCATACCCTTCTAGTCATAATTGGGTGCTATCGCAGCAAGGAACAATTGGCCAAGTCCCTTTTTTTCTGCACCGCAACGACTCTTCCGGTTTTGGAAGGGAAGGAAACTCCGCAGCACAGAAAAATGTGCGTGGCCATGTGCGATGGCAAAGTAGTCCCCCCCCCCTGCTGCGATAGCACCCATATTTGCATAATAGGGTGATTGAAAGCGCCGTGTCCACTGAAATCCATTCCAGATAAAGCCAGTGCTCAGCGAAAAAGTTGAAGAAAAAGTTTTTGGTAAAAAAAAGTAGTCCCTGGGTCATTATAAGAAGAGTGAGAACGGAAAGTCGACGAAAAACGGTTAGGAAATGGGTGAAAATCTCGTGGACCAGTCGACACATTGGATCACCCTGCCCACGTAATGTATCAGTTGTCCTGCGTTCGTTTGACCAGAGGAACAGTTGCCGAATTCAATAATTTTTGTCACGGATAATTTTAAAATCCAAGCATGTTACTGGTCCATCTGATTTTGAAGAGTTTCCGGTACAAGAAGCAGGAGACACAGTCACTTGAAGTGCGCCCGAAGGAGAATGGCGGCCCACGCGGCCGGCGTGCTTGGCAGGCGGCCGTCGCATGTGCCGCCCTTGGACGAGCGTTGGATTTCAACGACGGCCGTCCCCTCTCCCACTGATTGATCGGCGCAGTGCTTGCTGCCAGCCGGTGCCGGCCCCGTTCGTAGTCGATGGTGGTGGGGGCTTTTCGCATGCTCGTCCGAGAGCGGCGAACGCGACGGCCGCCTGCCAAGCACGCCGGCCGCATAGGCCGCCATCCTCATTCGGGCGCACCTTACCTAAGAAGTCTGAAGCGCAAAAGCATTCCGACGTTGGGTTTGACGCTTTGTCTGCAGTCCCCCGAAACACACCAAACAGGCGTAATTGAATATTTCAGAGGTTTATTGGAACAGTTTTTCTCCGGTATCGGGGTGTTTTGTGGGGACTTTTTCTATCAAGAGCTGCTTCGTGGACTTACCTACTAAAAAAACATTGAAAACTAGAATACGGTTTTTTATCGTAAAAGCTGCCTTTAGTGCACAATGATTTTTTTTTCTCTAGTCTAAGAATGTTTGTTGCTGTTGAAGACTCCATTAAAATAAGTTATGTGGAGGGTCTTCAGTTGGTCAACTTTGTAGCGGTACACCCATCCAGGGTCAAGAGACCACTGTTCTAAACATCGAAGGAGCCCTTTGATGACCGAAATTCTTGAAAATAAAATGTCGAAATTTTTAACTTTTTCTCCTAAGTAATTTTTTGGCGTCAATTTCGGGAACAGGGTTTGGCTCGGCGTGTAGGGTTCTACAGGGGGGGGGGTGTGAGAAGATCTTCAAAATTTTGGCAAAGTCACGCTTCTGAGGTACTGAGAGGATCGCCATAAAATTGACCAAATCACGCTCTTTGGGGGGGGTCAAAGTGCGAGTGAAATTGGCTTCCCCCCTCGTGCAGTTCCCTGCTTTGGAATCGAAATTTGTGAGAAAAAACTAAAGTTAGATATATTTTTATCTGTAATTGACTTTACACGCCTTACTGAATAGCGTCGGAAGGTTTTAATTCAACTTATATTATCAGCATCCCTAAATCTCTAATTTTCGATCCAACATTTCTTACTTCCCCGAAAATCCCAATTTTCTGAAAGTTTTTATGTCCTCACCGTTGTCCCGCGTGGGTAAACACTTGGCCGCGAACTCATCAGACAATTTCCAGTATGCTCAGATGAATTTTTCAAAATCTGGTCAGAAACCTTTTCCTGAAGGGTATTTGGGTTCTGAGCACGAATCTAGAGTCCGCTTCTTGATATTTTGTCGCTTATTGTAGGTTTCGGTAGATCTAATGCTAGTTAACTAGCGTAACCTACTCTAATATTTTAGGAATCGATAAATGGACCTCAAAACCGCAAATATCCACCCACCACAGAGAAGTCTTGAACCTAATCTGACTAGGGACTGATCCCAGCGCAAACTGGAGTTTCGAAAAATGATCTGTTGAATGTTGTGGGGGAGCTGCAAAGAAACAATTTGAGGTTCGTCAAACTTTCCTAATGCGCCCGGGTAGATCAAAAACGAGAAATCTTTTTTTTTTTAAATTTAGAAGTTCGAACACTGTCAGCCCAAACTCTGTCCTGGGGTGTATTTGGGGCGCTGAAAACGAATATAAGGTCCATGTTCAGTTTTTCGAAAGACTGGTAAGCTACTGTGGACAAATGATACTTTCCATACTGTAACTTACAGTAGTCTCCTGAGTAACCGAAAGTGGATCATATATTCGTGTTAAGCGTCCCAAAGAACTTCCCTGGACAAAGCTTGGGCTGAAATGTTCAAATTTCTGGAATTTAGAAAACTGCATTTTTCATGTACCCATACGCATTAAGGAAGTTTGTCATGCTTCAATTGTTTCTTTTTACCTTCCCCACAACATTCAGATGACCATTTTTTTAAACTTCAGTTTGTACTGGGACCAGTCCCAAGTGAGACTCCGACCAACCCACCTCATATCCTTTGTAAGCTACCGTAATCTATGGGAAATCCATAAACGGTTTCTATCTGAAAACTCTTCGGACAGGCTTTGAGCAAAATATATGGTATAGTTTCAGAAATATTCAAAAGTCGCGTTTTGCTTCGAAAATTTTTTTCCTGTGGAAGGATCTTGACCAAAGCTGTTGAAGTTTTCCAAAAAATCCTGAAGTTGAGTCTGGTTCAAGTTCGGGACCACGGATAACCTCCGGCTACCAGTTTTGAGTCAAATGCGAGATGGTTTTTTCTGGATTTGAAGAAAATTCCTTGACAATTGTTTCCATACCTTCTTACGCAACTGAGGAAACCCCACAACTCGGTTGAGAGAAGTTCCCCGGCAGCTAAAAAGATATGAAAACATCAAGTATAATGCAGAACTCTGTGTCGCTCACCGTTTGAGCACCTTCACGCCGAGGCCCGTTTCTTGCCAGTGAAAGAAGAGGGCTAATAAATCCCGTAAGAGAGAGATCGATCAGAGTGCCGTTCGCCGATGCTCCGAACAAAGTGGATGTACAGAGATGGACCGACTTGAATCAAGAACGGCTTCGTCTCTTACGCGCGGAGCACACCCGGTTCGTGGAGGATCATCTAGCCAAAGCGGACGTCAACCCTATTTTCGGTGATGTGCCGCCCAATGTGTGTGATACCGAGTCCGAGCTCGGTAGGCGCGCCAGGTGTATCCTCGCTCCGTTACGCTGCGGACATTCTCCATTGCTTATGTCTTACCCACATGGGAGCGACAATAGCCAGCCTGACGTGTGCCCGGACTGTGGAAACCAAGGCCACGACACTAAGCACCTTTTTGATTGTCCGAAGAAGCCAAAAACGCTCAATGCAATAGACTTGTGGACGAATCCAGTGCTGGTCGCCCAGTTTCTCAACTTGTGACAAAACCCTCTCAGTGGCTGCAAAGAAGAAGAAGACTCTGTGTCGTTCAATCGTAATGTTATTCTGGAATTGCTGTCTAAATGGCCAAGCTGCTCTTCCATCACTCCTCACAATAGCCCATTCATTTTTATTGCTCGTCACATCTCCACTCTTTTGGAGATGCTTTTCAATTTGGTTTTTTAAGACGGAAATTCCATCTAGGTGGAAGCATGCTTTGGTTGTTCCCCTTCCCAAAAAACCCCTTTCTCGGATGCCGCTAATTATAGGCCTGTCAGTCTTACCTCATGGTTCTGCAGGCTTTTCGAAAAGATTTTGAAAAATGCCCTTGTCGTGCATCTGGAAGGTAGCCATATTTTCTCAGATAGGCAGCACGGGTTCCGTAAAGGAAAATCCACTGTTACTCAAATGAATGAAACAATTAATCAGTGATCTTCTAGTTTGGTTAGTAAAAACAGTGTTGATGTTATGCATTTTGATTTCGAAAAAGTGTTTGATAGAGTGGATCATGGAAAACTGATTGCCAGAATGCAACATCTGGGCATTCATGAAAAAATTGTCAGTTGGATTGAAACCTTTCTTAGTGGTCGAACATTTTAAGTGCGCGTTAATGATTGCTTTTCAACAGTCAGAAATGCTCCAAGTGGAGTTCCTCAAGGGGGTCTTGTCTCCGATTATATTCAACATTCGTACATATGATATTGTAGAACGTTGTGGTGTTAGGTGCCAAGTATTTGCGGATGATGTCAAGGTTTTTGGTGAGGTAAGGAATAAAGGGGTGTCAGCATTGCACGAAAGTGTTCAGGAGGTTTGCTGTTGGTCGGAAACATGGGGGCTTCCCTTGTCAGCGGGTAAAACTAAAGTCCTGCACCTAGGAGGGAACTCGTATAACCATGCCACCTATGTACCCTCTGGTTCCGGGCTTATTTAGAGTGTGCAATTGCGGTAAAATACAAAAAGATCTCCGGGTTCGTAGTAGATAACAAACTCCGTTTGATGAAGTGTTATTGGGCTCCATTGCTACTAACCAGGGGACCACTTTTGAACGAAAATAAAATGGAGTTTTTGAAAAACGGTCTTCCTGAGGGTTGTAGAGCGATGCGTTACGATGCAAGAAACAATTTGAGATTTTAAAATTCCGGAACTCAGAATCCTCACGGGTAGATCAAAAACGATAAAAAAAAGAAACCAAAACATTGGAATGGCAGGACGTAGCAAATGTGAGCTACACAGTGGCCTTGAAATCTATCTAGGTTTTCGAGGTTACCAAGCTTATTTTACTGATCCCTGAACAAGCTCAGTTGCATGACAGGCCACCGATCATTGCAATGATATAGTCGGATGGGCCGCCATCACACCATGGCTCAGCCGGTTAGGCATCGGATTATGAAGCAATTGAAAGATTGTTCGAATACTGTGGGATCATTGCTGCAATGGAAATTTTGAAGTTTCGGCAATTGCTAGAATATCAAGAATACCCTCACCCTTCTCCCCCGCATATGGCACAGAGAAACCTTAGTTCTGAGAAACACTTTAGGGGACTTATTTTGGTATATGACGCTGGAAAAAAGTTCGGACAAAATGAAACCTTTTTCGACCTTTGGAGTTCCATGAGGTAAGAAGCTCAATGCCATTTTTTGGGGTCGAGAGGTCGAAATTCTTTATCACCAAACTCCCCGCGAGGGGGTAATTTGGGGCGCTGAACACGAATCTGAGTTCCGTTTCCTGTTTTTAGCGGATTTCGTCAGGTTAGGGTGCATTGAATGGTATTTTACCTACCGCAACCCTTTGTTTTGGTGGTTTTTGATCTACCTGTGTGGACTGAGTGAAATTTTAAAATCTTTGATTGTTTCTTTTTACGCCCTTCAGAACTTTCAAAAGACCGTATTTAAACTCCATTTTTTGTTCAAAGTGGTCCCTTGTAAGGCGCACCAGAGGCTGTTTCTGTTATTCAAGTCTCTAAGGTCGAAGGGATCCACAGTTGCTGATTAAGGCCTATAAAATTTATGTTCGCTCTATGTTAGAATATGGTACTTGCGTTTTTGCGCCCTACAAACGGCAGTGTGTAGATGTGTTGGAAAGAGTGCACAATAGTTTCACGCGGAAAGTCTTCATTCGCGCACTTGGATTTACGCATGCAATATCTGAGACGATGTTGATCAGTTACTTGCGACTTATCTCCAGGTCATTTAAGTTACCGTAACATATCGGCAGGCACTTCGTGGGGTGCGCCTCCCGATATGTGTTACATCTAACTTAAATGACAGCCAAGTCTGCAAGCAACTTACATCAGCTTAGATATGTTACAAGTAACTTTGTTTTCGATTTCTGAAGACACTGCGTGAAGTGCGCCTCCGATGTGTTACATGTAGCTTAAATAGCACAATATAAGTCACCAAGTAGCTAAATCGGCCTGAAGATATTTACCAGGGGGGATGTTCGACGCACGCGCGAGGTCAAAGGCTTAAGACTGGCGTTCCTGTTGGTTCAATTACCGAAGTTTGAGGGTGCCATTTACCCCCACCAACAGGGAAAGGCCGTGCACAGCATTTTGTTGCATAGCATGTGGTCACCAAGGACGCGCCCCTCTGTGTCGCGATTGTCGTCTACGTCACGTGATGGCCACCCATAGTGATAATTCAGATGTAAGTTACATGGCACATAAGTGTATATACATGTAATATAAATTTAAATTACATGTAATATAAA
>JAPDOI010000019.1:3717500-4002443 GCA_029168955.1 Aplectana chamaeleonis | reverse complement strand
ATTTTCCAGAGACGAATGCGCGTTTTGGAAGGTAGAATAGGTACAGAAACCTGACAAAAAACGCCTATAACTTTTTCCGAGTAGTTTTAGGCAGCTGCGAAGACCATAATCGGATTCTACGCTAAAAATGGTTATAGAAAAGTACATTTAATTCAAGTCGTCACAGATGTGCAAAAATACATCTGTGACGACTTAAACGTTTCGCTTGTATCCTATGCACCTAGTTATTGCTTTTTGTCACGATTGTCCTATGCGCCGTAATAAATCAATCGAAAAATTAATCGTCTAATCCGGAATGGCCAGGCTGACTTGAAAGTAGTTCCCTTGTCAGAGTCACAGGCGAATTTGGTTCAACGAATTTCTGAACGTCCCATAAACAAATACGAAACGCGCTTTGTTTACTGTTCTGCAAAGGAATTTTAGAAGCACTCTTGCTGTTCTTGTACCCTTCCTGTTTTAGCTTAGGCTTGAGAACAAAGTTTTTGTTGTCTTGATACTTCCTTCCTAATTTCTTATGCGGTCAGTTTGTTCATCTTGATCGAGAAACGAAATGAAGAAGCGGTGACGTGGGGCGATGACGTCACTGTGTTCTGCGTTGTTACATCGTCGATGATTCATCCTTGACCCGGAACTATGCATCTGACTTTTTTCGTGATCGCAAAGAACGGAGATGGTGGAACGAGCAAATATTAGCACCAGTGTTGAGCAGGCCGTTGTGGCGGTTTTTGTCGCGGCTACGACCACCATTTTCCTTTTTAAAAAAATCCCAAAATTTTACGACCCCCTGGAACCAAAATTTTTTGAAGCTCTATTTAGTGCCTCATTGTCAATTTTGTCAAAAAAATGTTAATTTTTTTTATCAGCTTCTCTGTATATATTCTGCTTTTATATTGTTAGAAATTCATACACCTCGCACGCGACTGACTACTCCAACCTCACTTTACCTTACCATGTGAAAAAATTACTATTTTTTCAAAAAATTCACGACCCCCCCGTTGTGACCAGTCACAACGCTGCTCAACCCTGTGGAATTATTCAAAATGGGTTCTGGAACTATTTGTTTGTATTTTAGTGGAACTCGCAAAGGATATCCTGGTCTTGTGATTTTCGACGTGAATTTCAAATGCTTTGCTGGCGAGATTTCGTTGCATGCTCAAGGTACGTTTTCTGTACATTAAATTATCGGCCGTCTAAGCTCCCATTCAGAGGAAAGTGTATCGAGAAGCTAGTGTGTAGTGAGAAAGCAGTGGTTTATCGTGGTGACTCTTGTTGAACTTCTAGGCAATGCTTTGGGTACACACATTCTTCTGTGTTTCTACCGAAAATGAGGGGTCGGGGTTTTGCCAATAAGACGTCTAAAAAAGGGCCACAACTAGCTTTATTGGACGTCAAACTTGAAACATTTCGCTTCGAAAGCCCATTTTTTGTCTTCTCCTCACTGCTTGTGCGAAACAACCGTAGAAATTCTCATTCTGATTCAATTAGTTGAGCGTCAATAATCACAATTGAATGGCCTGCGACATTTCAAGGTTTTTCGTTTTCTTCAGGGCCTTTCAGAGTGGCGTCGCTCCTCAGAGCCAGAGAAAGTGGGCGTGGCTATGTTTTGTCTCTGCGTCTCCTGTTTCTTCGCTGCCTTTCGAGTTTGGTTGGGGCGCATGAACTGATTTTGGCATGCCATCCTTTGCGTGAAATTGTTATTGAAAATGTCATTGCTATGGAAATCCTGTCCGTTGAGGGTGATTCTGACGGTGCTGATTTTTGCGGGTATAGTGATAAAAGTCGGCGTTTTTTATTGATCATTTTGAGTGTAGTGTTAAACCAATAGCATTTTGTGGGTACGTTTTTCAACCTTCACATCGATGCCCCGTTTTTTGACGATTTTTTACTCGACTTCAGGCTCTCAGCTACGACATGCAACAAATAAAGCTGGCTTGTTCCAATTAGAAGAGTGCCAGCTCACAAACAATTATGCCAACACTGAAAATATTCCATCAAAAATTACGTTAAAAAAAGATTTGGCATGAAGTCGAGCGAGAAATCGAAAAATAGGAAAAAGCGGACGGCAAAAGTGCTGTTGGTCCAGTACTGTGCACAGAATTGTCAATGAAAACCAGCAACACTGAATAATACACCAGAAAACATGATCAGCACCGTCAGGAGCACTTCTACCTGAAAAGAATTTCATAACAATCAACATAACGACAACAAAAAATAATGAAATGCCATGATTAAATAAATCCTGGAAGAAATGGTCAAATAATCAGTGAAATAGGCGACATAAATGTTTTTACAGAGGTTTGATGGGCAGATGGTAAGAAAGGAACACTAGTCAATACGAAGAAACAACGGTGATACGGCAGCAACAGCGACAAAAATGGTAGAGAGCACTTCCACCGCGCGACGTCGCTGCCAGCTCACGGCGAGGCTTGCTGAGCTCGCGCACTCTTCTTCTTTTTATCAGCCCGGAGCTTTTCATAGGCGTAAGAGGGCGGCTACTTCTTCTTCTTCTTCCTCTTTGCAGCCACATTGAGGGTTTTGTCATAGGTTGAGAAACTGGGCGACCAGTAACGGATTCGTCCATAAGTCCATTACGGTCAGCGTGGTGGGTCTCTCCTGACATTTGAAAAGGTGTGCAGTATCATGGCCGAGGCAGCCACAGTCCGGGCAAACATCTGATTTGCTGCTGTCTATTTTTCTGACGTAGGACATAAGCATGGTAGAATGACCATAGCGCAGTGATGCCAGGGTGCACCTGGCCCTTCTTTCGAGTTCAGCCTCGGATGTGGTGCACCTGGCCCTTCTTTCGAGTTCAGCCTCGGATGTGCAGACTTGGGGCGGCGTTACCCCCAATATGGGATTAATGGCCGCCTTTTCCAGATGGCACCTTACGAACTGAGTATGCTCCTCGCGCAATAGACGGAGTCGTTCTTGCTGTGAGTCGTGCCATCTTTGCAGATTGACTTTGCTGGGAGCATTGGCGAATAGCTTTCTTTCTTTCTCTGACGGGGTTTAGCACTCTCCAAGAGGGGTGATTTGGTTGTTTGACAGTTGATGAAAAATTGTTGGGCCTGGAGCTGACAGTGCTCCCTTACTGGTAATAAGCGGGTCTCAGCATGCAAGTGATCGACTGGGGAACTTCTTGCACATCCGGTGGCGATTCGAAGAGCTGCATTCTGTATGCGTTGCATCTTAGTCCAAGAGGATTCCGAAACTAGATGCTGCCAAACTGGTGTGGCGTATTCTAGTGCAGGCTGGAGAATCGCCTTATACGTTGTAATAATGGTTTCTTCGCTACTACCCCATGATGTACCGCCCAGGGCTCTAAGCACGTTAAGCTTCGCTTCCACGATACCCTGCTTCTGTTCCGTGTTCTTATGGAACTTGAGCGATGGATCGAGCACGAGTTCGAGAAGTTTTGGGAAGCGGGCCGCAGGCAAACGATCTCCATTCCATACGACATACGGATGTGCGCTGTGTTCAGATGGGTCCGTTGTGAGTACGGATACCGTTGACTTTGACGCAGAAATCTTCAGCATTTTGCGGTCGAAGAAGCTTTTCAGTGTGATCAAGTACCCGTTAATCTCAGCGGCGGCCACATTTATGTCCCGATTACGACACAAGACGGTCATATCATCACCGTAAGCGACCACCTTGATATCTTGAGGAGGGCGGGCATATCTTCGAGGTACAGACTGAAGAGAGCAGGCAACAATACGCCGCCCTGTGAGACTCCAGCTGCAATCGGAATGCTGTTTGAGACCTGATTCTGGAACACCACTCTCGGCTACTTCGCACGGCTTGTTCTACATATCCAGAGCTGTCAGAGAAGTTGGCCCTGTAGGGCATGAAAATAAATGAGGTGAATCATGCCCTGTATTATGGCAGTCAGGACATTCGTCGGGGACCGGCTCATCGATCCTATGAACGTAGGCCTTGAGAGAAGAGGAATGAACACTGCGTAGACTCGCCAGAATGACGCGGGAGCGCCTGGGTAGGTCCATTTCGCTATCATCGACCTTGAGCGGCACACCGCCGAGAATGGTATTTGAAGGGGCCAGGACAGGTGCTCAGTGACAAGCCTGGTGTGCTCCATTTGCAGCAGTCTCTTCCGAGTGAGCTCTGAGGTAGCCCATCTTTGACGATTGGTGGCGGGGACAGCGGCATGCAGCGGTGTGCGAATATCGCGAGAATGGGGATCTGATGATAGGAGGGCGAAGTTGGGATGCGTGCCATTCTTGACTATGCCAATATGGAACTGTTGCGACTGCAGTTGGCAATGCTCATTCACGGGGAAGTAGTGCTCATTCTTGATGCAGGTGGGACAAAGGTGTGGATTTAGGGCATCCGGTGATCACACGTAGAGCAGAGTTTTGTGTTCGTCGTAGCTTGCTCCATGAGGTGTCCGACAGGTGTCTGGACCAGATCGGGACTCCATATTCCAGAGTAGGCTGTATCATTGCCTCGAAAGTTGTTCGCAAAACTGTCTTTGAACTACCTCATGTAGTGCCCGCCAGAGCACGCAGAATGTTATTACGCGTGTTGGCCATAGCAGCTCGAATACGTGTGTTTCAATGAAAACGCAACGAAGGGCCCAGAAACGCCAAGTAGACGAGGGTGCTTAGATAGGGGCAGCAAATTTTCTTCCCAGAGAGCCTTGGGATGAAGTTTGTGCCCAGCCGTTGCAGTAGTGCACAGAGTGACACTGGATTCGGTAGGAGAGACCTTTAGCTGCTTCGATTCCAGGAATTTAGCCAGGTAGCCAAGGTATTTGTTCATCTCAGCCGTTGCACGATCGATAACAGGGTCAGTACAAATAATAGTGATGTCATCTGCATACAAGCATAGATGTATATTGGGCGTAGTCCTCAGAATGCCAGTTAGATACAACGAGAATAGGCTGGGTGACAATACTCCACCCTGAGGGACGCTGGGTGACAATACTCCACCCTGAGGTATGCCAGCCTTCAGTGGAACAGACGATGATAAAAGTCCATCAAATTTCACTCGAATAGAGCGATTCTTAACGAAGTTGTCGGTCCACTTTTTGCACTAGTCAGGCTTAGTAGTCCAGGATCGACTTAGACAGCAAGGAAATGCTGACATTATCAAAGGCGGCAGTTGAGTCAACTGCTACGATCAGACTTCTACCGGCGCGAGGTTTCCCATTGAAACCGGCAACTATGTGTTCTGCGATCGACGTGAGTCTAGTGATGGTGGAGTGAGCCTTCTTGAAGCCATGTTGATGCACGTTATGTTGAAGTGCGCCTTAGAGATGCGGATTGATGATTTTCTCCGCTAACTTAGCAATAGGGGACAATAGGGAAATGGGACGATGCGAAGTTGCCTCTTCTTTAGGTTTTTCTTTTCTTTTACTCTGAAAGCGCGGCCGTAGCGCGGCGCGATTCGCGCTGCGTAGCACCTCTTATCACTCACCACGTCTCCGCGACGCCACTCTGAAAGGCCCTTTTCCAATTCCAAGTTCACACGAATAATATGTTCTTATCACATCAACAAAATCTTCCCAAATAAATTGTTTAACTTACTTTTTCTCCTCTATTCCTTATTGTCGTCAATGATTTGCGTTGTAGGTACGATGAAATTCCTTTTCGCACTAAAATGTCCGTCTCCTCAGAGTGGATCCGCTTTCGTATTGGTCACAGAGGAACAGATCTATGGCCAGATTCGGGTGAGTTCATATCCTATTTTAATTTTGACTGGTTTCGATCCCGAGTGTTATGTATTTACAGCTGCACGTATTTCGTCTTGACCTCTCTGGTGATGGCTTATCTGTAGCCAACTGCCGCCCCCTACTTAACACTCCGCTCACAATCGGAGGAGAATACATATGTTCAATGCGTGAAGACGCCCCTGAAATCGTTGTCATGGCTAATCCAGGATTGCAGGTTAGTTATCTTTAAGAGACATGAAATGACTGTTGAAGTGAGGGTGCTGTTCCAGGTGTGGCGTATAAATGCAATGGCCGAAGCACCACAGGCACCGACCGCCAACTTCACAGTACCTGGTGCTGATTTGACTCACTTTTATGACGGATTTCTCAGCAACGGGTTAGGGCTATTTAATTTTTGGACGTAATGAATTTGAACTAACAAGGTAACTACTTTTAGTCAGCCTGGCCATTCTGGATGAAATGTGTTTTTCTGGAACCGTTTTTGACGTAGAATCTGGACACGGTCTTCGCAGCTGCCTAAATACACTCTCAACAAGGTTACGCGCGTTTTTAAAGCCTTACGGCAAGGTTAGGCTCCGTCCATAGCAGACGTCCTAGCGTCAAGTGACCGTAAAGTGACGCTGGGGGTTTGCATCTTCAGCATATGTTATTGATCGGACTCCCCAGCGACCACTGCAGCCGGCCAGTCGCTGACGGTGGAGGCATAGTTACCGTAACGGCTGTCACTAATATTATCTATACCATCATTAACCACGTGCCGTCCTCGGACACACTGAATGCACCAGCCGTCGAGCGTCATGCGCCAGCGTTTGAGCGCTGGTGCATGATGCTCCGACGCCTTGACGCTTTGCCGCTGGTCGTCCGCTATGGACGGAGGCTTAAAGGCATTGTACGTGCAAACAACCGTATCTTCTTTTTCATGTTTTTGCGCAGGTGATTCTCTGGCATACAGAATAAGAGTGGAAAGGTTCCTCAAAACTATCAACTTTCGCAAAAAAACTCGTTTTAAAACGTGTCGAATTATTCACTTCCCACCCCTCCGTCAATTTCGGTGTATCTGGTGCAATACCTCGGAAGTTTTTTTGACAAACGTCGGATGTGTTTTTTGCTTTAAACTTATTAGGTGGTTAAATTTCTTTAGCCTTTCGCTCACTGGAACTTATTCTAGAAGAAGAAGTATCAATTGAGCAAGTTTGGATGCTAGATTTTCCCGAATTAAGATTTTCAAATGCTGAGTCATCTGCGTCTGTGATGGCGCTTCTGTTCCTTGTACTAGATTGTTGATGAAAACTTTTGGCGAATCGTCATTTTGAACCGCTCCAACTTCAGAACCATATGTTTTTGACGCGCCAAACTTCACCGACGTGGTTCAGCCGGCTCAATCATGAAATTGAGCCTAATAAATGGGAATCGGTTTTCAGCGCGAACGATGCCTTCAAGGTTACCCCTTGAAATTTTTGGGGTATTTTGAGAAAAAATGGGATTCGGCTCCAAACTTGTATGTAGGGGTAATCTTAGGTGCTGAACACGAATCTGGAGTCCGTTTGTGGAAATTCTGAGGTTTATTTTAGGTTACGGTAGGTACCACACCATTCATGGAACAAACTCCGAATAACCCCCGTATACAAATTTCTAGTGAAATCTGAGATTTTGACTAAACTTACGTATATCCACCGTAATCTACAGCAATCTATCAAAAGTCGATAAACAGACATCAGATTCGTGTTCAGCACTCCAAGTAACCTTCTGAGAAACACTTTGAGCAATATCTATTGTAGCACTCCGGAAATCGTCAGAAGTGCGATTTGTCACCAAATTTTATCGCTATGGGAAGCCTTGAACGAAACAAGCGGAAAACATCGGAAAATCGAGAAATAAAACTTTATTCGTGATCAGCGCTCCAAAATAACCGGCCTGGGAGGATTTTTAGTCAAATCTGGAACATTTTTTAACGCTTTCAGAGTTCTCTAAGCGGTATAAATGAACGCTTAACCGAAAATCCATACAAGTCCGAAACGCTATCACTCCGCGCAAACATTGGAAAATGTGCCTACACCCAGATTTTGCCCAGGGTTGTAGTTTTGTGCGCTAAACACAATTATGAGGTCCTTTTCCGGATTTTCAAAAGACTAATGCACGTTATGGAAGGTACAAAAGGTAAGAAAATTTAGCGAAAAGCGCCTATAACTTTTTTTCAGAGTGGTTTTAGACAGCTGCGAAGAACGTAATAGGGTTCTACGCCGAAAACGGTTCTAGAAAGGTACATTTCATCCGGAATTGCCAGGCTGACTAAAAGTAGTTTCTGTTATGAATCATGGATATATTTCGGAGAAACGTGGGATGTACACAATCCACGGCAGCCGTAAAAGGTGCAGGTGTGGTTGCGTATTTTCACCAATATCCCCGGACAACTTTATAATTTGCCATCGGCTTAAAATTCTCACGGAAGTGTAGAAGTTTTGATGTTTTTTGAATATTTAATGCCTTATTAAGGCATGGTATATGATCACAAGTTATCACAAGGTAGCTGAGTTGAATGCAAAACTCATATGTCAGGCAGAACTCGAACCTGGATTGCACGCTTTCCGGGCGAGAGTGTTACCATTACACTACCGACACCCGTTCTTCATCACTCAGCTATTCACAAATGAACTGTGTGGGCACAACAGCAATCACTCGATGTCGGGTATGATCTGGTAAGCACAAATCGGCATTAAACCCAGTTAAGCTGAGGCCTTTTGGAGACAGAATTTTGATGTTTTTTGAATATTTAATGCCTTATTAAGGCATGGTATATGATCACAAGTTATCACAAGGTAGCTGAGTTGAACGCGTTTTTCAAACTGTAGAAGTTTTTCTTTCCAGAGTTTACAATGTTTAGGGCCCGATAACGTGGTATCATTATCACCGGTTAGGCTGCTTCATTACACCCTAATCGGTTTAGAGCTTCAGCCTCTAACCTCTGATGGGCGGTGTGTGAATGTAACACACCGCTCTTCATTTCTTTTTTACCTTACCCTTTATCATTTGGGTATCATCAATTTTGTTTACCGTGAGAATTTTGTGCCGTTGGCAATTTATATTCGTCTTGTCTCCGAAACAGTAACTTTTTGACTGTGTACTTAACTGTTCTCTTCCCTAAATTATGGACTGTATTCCCATCGTGTTCATAATTCTGGCGATCAGAGAGCGCTTCATCAATTGACAACCGGTTACAGGAGTGTTCACCTGCTTTCATCATCACCCGATGGCCACTTGGATCACTCCCGTGTTCATGTGCTGAATCTGAGCAACCCTGGACAGGTATGTAAACCTCAGTTTCATTCCTTTCCATTTAGTTATTTTTAGTCAATATCCGCAGATAACCACTCATCAATGCACCCCTGATCCACAGCGAGGGATGCCTCCACCGAGGAAAAACTGCGGCATTGATGGTGTGGCGAGTGGGTTCTCTTCACTTGTTTTATTTTCAGAAGTCTGGACGTGTGGTGTCTGTGTAATATTTTCCCAAAGGTGCATTTTTGGGTTCTGTTTGGCAAGGTACATCCTTGTCCGGGGTGATCGTCCATTTGCCGATAGCACGAATGGTCACGTGCGAGTCGCATTGCCAAACTCCTTACTGAATTTTCCTTCTCAGGCAGTAGAATTGGAAAACCTCGTCGAAAAAGTCTCCAGTCAATGGCAAAACTGCGTGAAACGGAATAGAAATGTAGTCGAAAATGGGCTCTCATCCAAAGGCCGTATGCAAGAACGCTCCGGTTGGGGCAGGGGCAGTGCAGTCGGCGCCTTTGAAGATAGCCGTGCTTACAGGACAGAACACGTCTATCGCGGTTGGTCACAAGTCAAGACACGTATGTCGTGCCCCAACAGTCCTTCTCGTTGCCCCCAGCCGCTTCAATCCCCTAGCTAGGGCGGCTGGGGCACAGCGATGGGGCACGAGACACGTTTCTTGACTTGTGACCAACCACGATAAACGTGTACTGTCTTGTGAGCTACGGCGATCTTCAAAGGCGCCGATTGCACTGCCACCGCCCCAGCCGGCGCGTTCCTGCATACGGCCCCGGGAGTTTCCACATAAAGGAAGAGGGAAATGTAGATTTGGAGAAAAAACATGGCTTCGTACGAGAAGCGGAAGAGGAGACCTTTTGAATGCATGCCTGCACTTTCCCAAGCATAGTACGAAGTGGCTAAAAGAGTGAAGAGCTTTGGCAACTTATTCGTAGTCCTCATCCCAATAAGAATTGGCAGTGAAGAGCTTTGGCAACTTATTCGTAGTCCTCATCCCAATAAGAATTGGCTTTGTTATGGAAAATGACTTCAGATGCTATTCTGTTGGCTGGTGGAGAGATCGACCATGGGAATTATAATGTGCAACGCCTTGTCGACTACTGGATGCTGGATACGAGAACTTTCCAGTGGATGCAAATTCCCGCTCAGATGCCCGCACCACTTATTGAGCCAAGACTTACTGCATGCAACTCAGGTATCTAGAGTTAACGTGCTCATTTTAGTGTGAGGAATGGACGGGGCTGAGACGGTAGATCACCGCGCGCGCGATCGTAAACCCCATTGGCCTGTGATGCCGCCAACACCGCATGGCCAGCCGCCTGGTCCATGCGTCAGACTAAATCGAAAACGGAAACCATGCAGTTGTTGCTAACGTCCATGACTTTGTGTCTTTGCTATGAGTGAAGGATGTGCTCCTACCTTCCTACCATAAAGGCAGTGTTCACGATGAATATCATATTCGAGTTCGACTCAAAAAATGGGGTTTTCCGGTCGTGAGCTATCGAGTAGTGGAGATACAGCGAGAAAAGGCGCTCAGAAGAAGCTAAAGTAGCAGTTTCTAACGTTCAGTGCGTGGACGAGCCTAAGGGGGAACCATACATACATCGCGCCACGAAAATCGCGTCGATCTGATTTGCTCTGCGATATACATCGTGCCAGCACATCGCCTCGCGCACAAGTAGAACCATACTTCGACGCCATTTTGCGTTCATCGTCACCCAAACATGCACAAATCTGAAAGATCAGGGTTTTAGAAGTTTCTATGCTTGTTTTTGCTGTTGTTTCGCTTTTGAAGATGTTTATTTCATCGAAAATGTCTGTTCATCTAATTTACCGAATTTGGGTGCATCTAGATTTTTAATTTTTACTTTTTTTATGGTAATATCTACCTTCTCTCGAGGATTGCACAAAAACCGTTTTTATCGCAAACCTTGCCTTCTGCTGCGACGCCAAACAACAATTCTGCAAAGAAAAATCAGAATTGTAAGAACCTGCGCTTTCTCGTCAAATATGGCTTTTCGCTAGAAGTTTACCCTGCCAGATAAATGGAAGAGCTCACTTGAGAAGCTCTTATTTAGTCTGACATCGAGATCGTGCTCGTGCGTTACCCCCCCCCCCTTTCATTGTTATTTAATGCTGTAGGAGTTCGCTCAGCAAAACGCTCCCGCGATGTCCTCACATCGCAGTGCAGGGCGCTGCGATGTGAGGACATCGCGAACGCGCGCTCAGTAGCCGGTAATTCCTCGAAAATTTGGTTTAAACGCGATATGAACGCGATGCCATTGCGCGTAGCAGCTGCAACACAAACGCCGCGTGCGACGGTTGACCTCAGCGTGGCTCTCCGATCCCTTTCTCGCGCGCAGCGACCAGTACTAGATCACCTTCTGAGTGCGATAGCATCGCTCCAAGTATGGTTCCCACCTTATGGGCCCTGCTAGCTTCCGCAAGCGCGCACTAATGACGAAATGTGCGCGCATCTATCAGGCTGGATGTGGCGGGGTTTCTTGGCAATTTGCCATCGAAAATGTCCGCGGCGCCACAAGCTTGTCAGAACGGGGTGGGGCGGGCTAAGAGAAGGCGTACTGGGCTAACGAAATCTTCACTGCGCCGTCTTTTTTATCGATTTCTAGCCCGTTTTCGATGCTTTCTTCGACTTACCCTGAAGACTCAAAAACGAGATTTATCGTCAACACTGCCTTCAAGAAATTGTTTTGCGAGTTGCATATTAGCGGAAAATTCTGAAACATGCCATATCGCAGCAATCACACAAACCTTTGCAAATTTATTCTCATTTAAAGGCAGAGTTCACGATGATCTTCGATTTCGGGTTTATTTGCTTAAACGATCCTTTGGTCTTCGCGTAGAACTGAAAGGATGAAGGAAAGGGGAAAAACGCGTCGGGAACACGTGAAAAGCTGTACTCTCACCCCGCCTCTTAAGTCTCACAGGATCTGTTCGTTGTGACAATGAAATCTTTTGTGAACCAGTACTATGAAATTATCTTCTCCCTGCTGCCCCGTTCTTTCCTTTGGAACCAACTAATACTGCTTTGCTTAAAATATCCTTACATTTTTTTTCAAAAAGTTGATACCATTACTCACCGGTCAGAACCAGGGATGAGCGGAATAAAATTTTTGAGTTTCGGAAATCGGAACTCGGAGATCGGAACAAAATTAAAATTCTGGAAATCGAAAATCGGAAATCGAAACAAAATTTAAATTTTGGAAATCGGAAATCGAAACAAGTTTTAAACTTTCGGAAATCGGAAAGTGGAATTCCGAAGCCGAAAAACTGCGGAAATCGTAATTCGGAATCGGAAAACGGAACAAAGTATACTTGCTGCTGACATCGAAAAATATGTCCTTGACCCTCACTCAGGCTGAAAAGCGTGGCCAATATCAGATCATCATTCCTCAGATACTTCTCCATCCTGGACCCTAGACTATTACGAATCAAATTTCTGGTTCCATGGGGATCCCATCAGGGATGTGCGTAATTGCGACTGGAGATTAAGAGCTTCAAGGACTACCGGGCTTTTTTCACTGTTAAGTCGAAAGACTAGCAACTAAAGAAATGAAAGATTTCCGTAAGCAATCCAGAATTTAAAAAATGATTACTCACTATTATCGCTACCCAGTGGAGGGATCACACCAACTTTGGTCTATATATCGCTGGTAGTTCTTCGAAATATGCACAGTCGGCACTGATCGTCTGATGCTTTGCGTTCACTACTGACGGTTGGCCCAAACTCGGTACCACGTGTTATAACATACATGCGCCGAGTTCGAGCCAACCTCCAATAGGAAATGCAAAGTATCAGTGCAATCCGTGCAAAGTGTACATACGTGTGTTGTACAGAAAAATTGTACAGCTGGAAAAAACCCTCAACCCATTCTCGATTCAAAACAAGCACTTTGAATTCCAAGCCACAGGACTATTCTGTGAACATCCAACACATTGTTAACCTGTCGTATTCAAGAACTCAAAGAAGATTGTTCAGAAATATATTCTGAAGATTATATCCTAGAATGCTATTGACAGAGAACAGTTCTATAGTTTACCGCAGTATTGAAAGGACCTCGTGCGGTTGCGGACTCGTGTCGCTCGTCGCTGGAAGTACAGTTTAGCGCAATGTTAAAAGGACATGGTGCGGTTGCTGTCAAACCTTCAAACTACGGTGGGAAACCTGGTTCTGCCAGATTTCATTATCGATCGACAATTGTTAATTTTCATTATCGAACGACATAGCTAATCCCAATCCTGGGTGAGTCACGGTTTTTCTTTTTTCTTGTTTGTTTCTGCTTCGTTTTTGTTTTTGACTCGTATAATATAACGAATAGGGGCTTTTCTTAGTGTGCGAGAAGATTTTGCCGTTTTTTCGATTTCAATACAGAATTTTGAAAAGAGGCACTTCGGAGCACGAACAAAGGCTAATCACCTTCACACACTAAGAATAGCCCCTATTCGCAATATTTAAAATGTCAGAAACAAAAATAATGTCGAAACAAACGAGAAAAAAGGAAAAACGCAACTCACTTAGAAAATCGGCTGTGCTGTCGATCGATAATGAAATTTGGCAAGGAGCCAGGTTTTCCACCGTAGTTTTAGTGTGTCACCGCAACCGCACCATGTCCTTTTAACGTTGCGGTAAACTGTATGATCCCGGCTTACCCTTGAAGGCCATTTCTGCATTCGCAGTGCTTATTGTCAAAGTCTAGATTCTTAACGGCTAAGGATTAACGACTAATAAGAGCTTTGGCTTTTTGAAGGACTAAAATCTAACTACTCAGCAAAAAAATTCTACCCGAAATCCCGGAAGTTCGAGAGCTTTGCCACTCTTTTCTGGCGGAATTTCTCTTAAAAGGATTCGTAATTTATTCGTATTTTGTTAGAATTTTCTCGTAATCTGCCAGAATCTATACCTAAACCGCCAACTCTTGATACGACTCACAAAATCTCATTACATGCAGTCATACTCATGCACAACTGTATGTACAAACCAAAATTTCCGGGCTTTAACCTACCTGTCCGTTAAGACGGTAGAGGAGCCCACCAAACCTAGTCCCAGGCTATTTATCAGTCCATTTCCCAACTTGGGGCAATGAGCCAACTTTTGACATGGGCAAACGGCGCAGCGTATATGCTGTGGGTCAACAAAGTCATTCAACATGGGCGATCAGAGGCCTTGTCCAGCAGCAGTGCGCTATCAATAGGGCCGTTTCAGAAACTAAAGTGCCAGAGCACACATTAGAGTAATGAGTCCTAGTCTATAATTACTTACTGGTTAGTGGTATAAAGTCATTGTACCTAAACATTCGTTCTGATCTCGTTTTTTTTTCTTTAGGTCTCAACACGATTTTTTCTGATGTGACAACGTCAGTCCTACACTCTCAAACAGAAATCTCGAAAGTGTCTGCATCACAAACCCAGTCTTACCTTAACTTCAACAGCAGCGCCCTGATAAAGCTTTTCGAAAATGTATAACATGGGGCGAAGAACACTGGGATTCCCAATTCTAGAAGAGCAATAATCTTTAGGGAATTTTTTCGATCAAAACCGAGACGGGTATTTGCAAAAACAAAAGCAAGTCATTTGGTCACCAAAAAATTTTCACTAAAGCTAGTGTTTTCCTAGAAATATTTTCATGAAATTGAGTTTGTTTTTCAGAATTTTTTTCGATTTTTAACAAATTGATTACTACCGCAGTTTTTGCATTATGGGCAGCATCTAGCTATAAAAATTTGATGTGAGGCATCATGATATATTCTCCTTTTATTATACTCTGAGTTGGCGATAAAAACTATTTTTGAGCTCTCTTCGTAAAAATGGTGGATGGTAATTACAAAAGTAAAATTAAGTGAGATTAAGTGAATATTTTTAGGAAAAACGCACAAAAACAAGTTAGGACTGTTAGTTACGGGTGTCCGCACGCCCCCTTTAATTAACGAGATTTTCATGAATGCTTGTTCATCCGTGATTTATTTTGCTCTTACAGTAGTCAGTAGTCTCTTAGAGTGCCCAGCAATTACTTTAGAAGCGGAATGGAAGACGGAAAAACAGGCATTTATAGAAATACCGATAATTGGGGGCGGGCGGATACCAAGCAAAAGTTGTTCCTGATCGTTTTTTCTCCAACTTTTCCTTTTTTTGCTTTTGTGATGGCTGGATCTAAATTTACTCGAGGACAGCACAAAAGCCATTTTAATTGCAAACCCTACCTTTGAGTCATTTATCAGTCGTCTTTCCAGAAATCGCTTTTCGCCTCTAAAAACTTCGAAAAATAAAAATAAAACATAGTACAAACACAATCTGCTCATAAAACCTAAGTCTGAATCAACAAAATCACGGATCCAATCTTGGGTTCAAATCATTGAAAACTTGTCAAATGGGCAGAAACTTTTCTTTTCGAAAAAAGCTAGTTGTAAACTTCGCGAAATTTTATTAAACGCTTTCAATAATGTTTTCTAGAGGCGAGATGCTTTCAATTTTGTAAAGGCGTCACAGATAGTAAGCTTGGCGGTGCTAGGTGTAGGTATACTCGTTCTCTAGACGGTGGGCAGCCGCTACGAGTCCGTGGTTGCGCGTGTCGAGCGTGTGGGGTACCCCCCATCATTAAAAAAATCATCGATATGGAGCAGTCTTTTATTTTCCCTCGGCCAGCACTCCTTCCTCATCTCTCTTTTCCCGTTCTTGCCTTTCCATACCCTTTCCTCCTATTTTCATATGTCGTAAGTAATAATTTCAAAAATCGGAAATACTTTCGTTTATCTCCCACTTTTCGGACGATTTTCGTTTCAGGAAAATGCCAGTGATTTAAGAAATTCTTTTTTTTTAGCTGTGATTTCTGAACCCTTCTCAATCATGTTCTCTCCTCTCATTGCTTTCTCATGTAGTGAGTTTGCGTTTGCCTATTCAAAATTGTTGTGTAATATTTGTGTTTTAATGTATGTTTCCTATGCGAACTGAATTTCGTTTCCATGTTGAAATTATCGCTGCGCCATATCGACAGTTTTTTTCTATGGCGGGTCCACCCCACACGCTCCACACGCGCAACCCCGGATTCGACGCATCTGCCCGCCGTCTAGAGAGCGACTATAGGACGTAGGCGGCCGTGTTGCGCGTTTAGAGCAGATCGAAGGTAACTGGAAATCGGTTTTCTAAGTGTCACCAAACAATTCCCTATTATTTGAAATTATTCTCATATGATCAAGTCTGCTAGATTGAAATTTTTTCGAAAACGGTATTCGGAAAGTCAACGGCGAAACACCCCAAAACTGACCATTCGGTGGCTTCTCATCTGCTCCAATTGTGAAGCGCAGCCGCACGCGTCAACTTAACCCGGCTCTGGTCATCCTTCATGCCGGGGAAAGACTATATGTCACTGGCTTGCATTTGTTAATTTCTAACTGAGTTGTGTTCCGAGGAAGATGAAAACAAGCTTCCGAATATGAATCCAAAAATGAATTCGAATTCATGAAAACAGAAATATAAAATAACACAAGTAAAATTTGCCATCAAAGTTTCCAGATTTTAATTCGTGTGTAACTTCATAACGTTTAATAGATGAAATTATGATTTAAAATACTAACAGTGAAGTCCTGGACGCCTGTTCTGATATTCTGCACACTTTTCGAGAGATCCTCCTCATTTCATGTAAGGTCCTGCGCACTTTCTTTGAGCCAATACACACTTCATGTGAGTTTTCTGCAGCTCGTTCTAGACGAACTTCAAATTTACGGGAAGTTGAACACTAGTCGCTTGTAAAAATCACACTACCAGAAATCGCATTTTTTCGGGCGGGTTACGTTGAAATTCGAGAAAATTCTGATACGATTTCTGGTAATTCATAGGAATTCTGGCAGAATTTCTGTCAGATCGCTATCTAGACGTAATTCTGTGGTAAAAAGCAGCATTTACCACTAGGTAGCGGTAACTCTCTCGTAAATCAGCTGTAAACCCCCAGAAAATTTTCTGCTGAATAATTACAAAATTTCAATTAGGCCCATTCCTGGATCCCATAGAAATTGAGTCGCATCAAAGGCAAGGATGAAAGTACGCTGAAAAACGGCCAGAAGGGTGAAAATCCCGTGGACCAGCAGATCCCTTGGATTGCCTCTCCCAAATCATATACGGTTGTCCGCCGTTCGTCTTTCCAGAGGAACAGTTGCCGAAATTCTGATCTCTTTATCCCAAAAGATTCTAACATCCTAGCATGTGCATTGAACCATAATATTTTCGGGGGAGGCTCGCTACAAGAAACATAAAACAAAGTAAACTACTCAAGAATTTTAAGCCACAAAACATTTCCGACGTCTGGATTGTTCAAATCCCGCAGTTCCCCGGAACACAACAAACAGGCGTAATCAAATATTTCATAGATTTCATTAAGCAGTTTTTCTTCGATATCTGAGAGTTTGTGGGAGGTTTCCCCTAGTAGTTTTTACTTCGTATACTTGCCTGCTCATGAACACAGAAAACTAGAATAGGTTTTTTTGTCGTGAAAACTGCCTTTAACAAATCTTGAAAGAATTTGACGAGTCTCAACTTGTTAACTTCTGTCAGTGGATGCAGAATAAGACTATTTCTGCATTTTGTTCCGATTTCCGCACCCATTTTCGGAATTCGGAAAGCGGAATTCCGAGGCCTAAAAACCTGCGCAAATCGGAATTCGGAAAGCGGAAGTTGGAATTCCGCTCATCCCTGGTCAGAACCATTGAGAACTGGTGCATTTTACCAGACCAGTCTAGGCCAGAAGATTATATCACTTAAATAAGGCGTTTTGGTGCGCTTTTCGCCATTTATTCGTGTTTCTAGTAACGCATAGCTCCCAACACATTGTTTTGAGTGGGAAACTCATGAAGGAAAATGATCGTGAACACTGCCTTCAAGTGTGAGTGAAGGGTCATGCTTTAGTGTAATCAGCCGTAGTCATTTTCCAGAGCTAAGGCCCACGGGCTTGACATTTTATCTCGAAGTTGCCACCATATAGTCTGTCATAAAACTATAGAGACTCGCGCGAGGCCAAGGCCGTACTTATTCCTCGGCGGTACACCGCAGAAGGGACAGGACAACTGTCACAACTGGATGTCTCCACTGAGCTGAAGCTTTCTAGAATGAACACTTGTTCACAGAATAACGCAGCGGAAAGTCACAGAGAGACGTTATAAACGCCTCTGCACCGCGCGCTGTGCCAAGGCGAGCCCTACCTCACTGGAAATTTGGCAAGTTCCACCAGCTGATTGTTTTTCAGGATTGAATTCGTTGAAACAGTTCCAAAATTGCATAGATGAGGAATAGTACTAGAAACGGCTTCTGCAATAAATGGAAGAGAAAAGCGTCTGCAAAATGCAATTCGAATGGTCAAGAAATTCTGCGTTCTCGCCCGATTTATGAGCTCATTTCTTTCAAATCTATAGCATTTTATAAAGTACGTCTTTCGCCTCGAAATAGTGCTTTTTATATCCTAGTATGGAAAGGAGAGCAATGGTGAAAGTCGGGTTTCGTGTAAAATTCTCCACTATTCAAATCTATGGCATAAAATTTTGTCCAATTTGAGTTGTTGATTCACAACTTGAGAAGTTGAGAGAAATTAACAGTTTCTTGTGTCACATCGTGTAAAGCTGGGTCATGTAGCTGTTACCTTTTACTTAATGCAGTCTTACTCCGCTACTGTTTCAGGCAATATCTACTTATGGGGAGACTTTGATCAGCCGTTGCCAGGAATGCCGTCTGGTGGCACGCATCTTCGCATCATGAAGGTGTCTGGTATGGATAAGGCCGGCCATCCACCGTCGTACACCCAAACTGTGTCGCAACCACCGGCTTATCCATCACTGCAGCCGTCACCTTATCCTCAGCCTGGTTCAGCTGCACCCCCGTATCCGTCCTATAATCCTGCACAGTCAAATCCTGGCTATGGTGTGCCACCACCTCAAAATCAGCAGTACGGTGGCTATCCAAGCGGTGGTGGCGGTTATGGAGGTGACTATGGTGATCAAGGAGCGACCTCTGGTTTCCAGCAGGTGCCTGCGGGACCAAATCAGACGGCTTATTATCCACCACAGAAGTCAAAGAAAGACTGTTCACTCCAGTGACTATAATTAATGCTCTACTTATTTCAATTGTTCTTTAGTTGGCGGATTAATCCTCAGCCGTTCTGAATAATTTGTCTAGGAGACAGCCATAACGGTACCGAATGGGATTGCCAGTTGATGTTATAGTATGCGAATTTAGAGATTCCTTGGGCCAAAGGTGCCATATGTTTCCTAGTGGGGCTCTAAATTTTGTCAGCGTAAACGAGAACACGAAGTAGTTCTGTGTAAACACTCGGCTCGTGCCGAGTGCACGCCCTTTCGTGTGTTCGTACACCATACCCAGTTCGTGTATAGGTGCCTGCCTTCAGCACGATTGGCTGGCACTACATAACAGAACAACTGAAAAAAGCTTTGGTGCGCTTGAAGACGGTACTTACGATAAAAAAGTCCCAGTTCCCACTTAAATTCGGAAGGTCCAGGGTTCATTGCAACATTACGTGAAAAAAGAACGGCTGAAAACTAGCCATAAATAGCCCTATACGTCTCCAAAACCTTATGGTGACGAGCCAGCCACGGCCGCTTTCTCGATGGCAGTCGAGGAAGTGGCCGTGGCGGGCATGCCACACTCAAGCATAGGGCTCTATGGGGCTATTAGTGGGTCGTTGTAGCAGTTTTTTTGACATTGATGTTGCAGAGCCCCGGCCTTTCGAATTTCGGTGAAAATTTTTGTTCACAAAATAGAAAGGCGTCTAATCCGCCATCTAGAATTTCGAGACCATCATTGCTAATTGAATGAACTGTGCTAATGTTGATTGATCCTGAGCTCGGGATATTACAAAATCGAGGTTCCTATTAGAGGGGGATTCGAGTGGTGTCACCCAGATTTCAGTCCGATGGTCAACCTCCTTTTGTCTGTGTGTAGAAATTTGATGGTAAGGCCTTTAAGTTACGTTTCTACCAGTTTTTATTGCCCGGTACCATTTTTTTGAGCAAGTCTTCTCCATGTTGCTCTTATTGTAAAGTCATAATATCTTCATCGGTGTCATCTGATACGCAGTAATAATTCTTTCTTCTTTCTGGGTTGTAGAGGTGAGATATGTTCTTGTTATGTTAAGGCTTCATCGAACACCTGTATACATTCGAGTGTTTTTCTGTTTTGCCTTCTGTAAAGTGTCAAATAAATCTTGCTGAGGCCACCGCTTCATCGATTGCGAGTTATGGAGCATGAGCATAGAGTTATAGAACCTGAAGTCAAAAACGTCAAAGAGAGAGACTTCGACAAGTGTGGTGGTTGTTGCAGAACTCACTAAAGAACCTAGCATGGCTAACTTCACCATTTGAACGATTTTAAATGTTTTGCAGTCGACTCCGGCATGCTCTTCCTAAATCTGAACTCAGATTTTTGCTGCAGACTTCTCCAAACAAAGTTGAAGGCAGTTTTTACGATGGGTATCACATTCGAGTTCGACTCAAAAAATGGGGTTGTTCGGTCGTGAGCTATCGAATAGTGAATAAACAGCGAAGAAAAGCGATTAGAATAGGCTAGTATAGCGGTTTCTTACATACGCACAGGTTCAGGGCGCGGACGAGCTTGCACGCCCTACTAGCTTCCACAAGCTCGCGCTGGTGGCTAAATGTGCGCAAGTCGATCAGGCTGGACGTGACGGAGTCGGTTGGAAATTTGTCATCGAAAACGTCTGTGGAGCCACAAACTCGTCAGAATGTGGATGGGCGGGTTAAGCAGGCGTACTGGGCTAACGAAGTCTTCCCTTCGCGACCGTTTCTATCGGTTTCTGGCCCGTTTTCGCTGTTTTCTTTGGCCCTATCCCCCCAGCATGTGCCAACATAGTGTTTTACAATGGAAACTCGAAAACGAGAGTTATCGTGAACACTGCCTTTAATGGCATTTTTGAGCTTCGCGAGAAGATTGGGGTACTCATCGATAGTTTTTAAGATTGCTACGAAAGTTTTTTCTTCCGATTTGACTCAAAACTTCGGTGTGGGGTGTTAGCTAGATTACTGAACAGGAATTAAGCGTCTGTCGATATCCTAAGATTTGCTTTAGGTTGCCGTAAGAATGTACAACATAATTTAACATACCTAGATATCTTGGAGATCGACAAACGAACCTCAGTTCCGTGCTGAGGTTCCAAAATAATTTCTACAGCGAGGTTTGGTGCCAAACCTGAGACTACACTACGGTATACACATAGTAACCTACTTTGTGTTGAGCCAAATGACCCCCAGAGAAAATTTTTGAGCTAGATTATTTAAGGACTTCGGAAATTGTCAAAAGTCGCGTTTGGCTCTCAAAATTTCCCTTTGGTGAGATGCTTTGAACCAAATCTGTGTAAGTTCTTGAACAAAAAAAAAACGAACCTCAGTTTTGTGACCAGCACCACAAACAACATTCACGGGGAAACCTCAAGTCAGCTCTAATTTTTTTCTCAAACGCTTTCAGAGTCATCCGATTCATATTGTAAGGTAGGCGCTGAAACAACGGCTGTAGGCTCCCGATTTCTTCGTGTATGCAGCCCAGTGACTACAGCCGTAGTCTTTTGCAAATCGAGAAACTTACTTTGTATTCAAGTCCCGTACGTCAAGTAACTCCTGTGAGGAATTTTTGAGTCAAATATACCCACGATCCACAAACGCCGCTTTTAGCTCAGCTTTAGGAAAGACAAACTTTGTCGAACTTTAGTTGTTTTCGCGGATGTGCATAGCGAAATCCGAGTTGAGGTTCGGAGAGAGTGTGCCAGATTTGACCAATAAACATTGACTACAATTCAAATGGCGAGGTTAGCCTTGTAAGGCTCTCCAAACAGTCGCACACCTGATTATTCTTACACTCCGAACGAGCACAATCCGATGCCTACTCCTCCAAAGTCAACGAGGTTACCTAACCACCTGCTTTTTCACAAAATACTGTTATTCTAGATTGGGATTATCCGACGATACATATCATCCATAGGTGAGTAGAACTGGAACAGTTTCGAGGTTTTTTATTTTCTTTCACTTGCTGATGGGAACAACCTGAAATCTATGAAAAGGCCAAGAATTATTATTTTTTGCTGACTTTTAGTCACCACATATCCTATCTTGTATGGTTTCCGTTTTCGATTTGGTCTGACGCATGGACCAGGCCGCTGGCCAAAAGGTGTTGGCGGCCTCACTGGAGAATGCGGTTTCGATTCGAGCGGGGTGGTCTACCGTCGTAGCCCCGTCCATTCATAAGACTAAAATTATTAAGAGCACTCTAGAAAAGGATTTTATTGATTAATGTAGGTATTCAGTATACGTGGGCATAAAATAATTTTGAATCATCCGATAAATCAATTTTTAGGTTCAGTGTCAGAATGTTCTTAGCGCTTCTGGTTTCCAGACATCGAGTTAGGTTTAGCCTTCTCATAATTCATGGCAGAGAAGAGCGAAAACTGAGTGCAGCATTGAAAAACTAAATCACACCCGTCTTACTGAGCGCCCAAATACGTATCTTCGTGTGGCTGCAGTTATTTTCAAATTCATTAAATAATGTTTCTCACACAAATGTGGTTCATTACTTATCCGCTAGCGAACATAAAGACATGAAGAAATCGGTAATGTTCGAGATTATGTGTTCCTAAATATTTGGTAAACGCTTTTTTCACCATTTGGTAAGCTTCTTCAAAGCATTTGGCTTTCCTCTCTCACTTGAGTCGGTCGGAGTAGAGCTCATCCTAATTATGACATTAAAATCCGCTCATCACTTAAATTTCGCCATAACGACCGTTCCGCTTCTTTCTCCTCCCGGACACATCTGAACCAGATAAGGTCTAGCATTTCGACCTTTTTGCAGATAGTTTAGTGGTGTTGTGGTGCGAGCGAAGCGCGCACCTGATTTGGTTTCAAACTGCACGTGCTCGAACCCGCGATTCCGAAATCAGCGTTCTGAGAAGATTTGGGGAAGTGTTTTTTTCCATTGAAAAGAGCCTAAAAAGTTGGGGTAAACACCCAAAATTGGTTTAAAATGATTCGCTAATATTCGAGAAAAATTGAAGAACCCGCTAAGTTATGATGTTAATCTCCTTTTTTTTAGTTGGCGTTCACGATCTTGTTGGTACACTCAAAATTGAGCTAGGAAGCTCATTTTTGGACAGGAGGCTAGAAATGTATGCAGGTCGCTCCTAAAGGCACAGTCCAACCTCAGAAGCGTACTTCTGTTTTTTGCCTATCTTGAAATCGGTCTCACGCTGATTCCAATGATGTCTCTGAAATCGTTCAAGACCCCCTAGGAACAGATTTATGGCCCCTCAAAAATCGAGCTACGAAAGCATGGTGGACGAGTTGTCCGAGGCCTTCCGTCATTTGCAACCGATGTATGTGAGACGACTCGAATAAAGAGAGAGGCTGAGAATGAAGAGAAGAACGGGGCTACTTGTCGGAAACCATCGCTCATATCGCTTCTGTTGAGCTCGAAAGATCGTAAAAAGGGCGTGCCAAAGTGGCTTCCTGGTATGGAAGGCCCAGGGTGGCTTCCCCCTATATCTCGCTTATTCGGAGGAATTGAGAGCTCGCATTTGGCAGGGGTTTTATAGGATGGGTATACTTCACAATTATGTGGAAATCTCAGATTTCGCCCCTTAGCTTGAACTGCGCCTTTAAAGGCAGTGTACACAATAATCTTCGATTTTGAGAATAATTGCTGAATCGATTATTTGGCCCCCGGGTAGAACTGAAATGACGAAGGAATCCAGAAAAACACGCTAGAAGAGCACCAGATCCCCTACTCTCACCCCGCCTTTTAATCTCACAGGAGCTGTTCGTTGTGACAAAGAAATCTTTTGTGGACCCGTGTTTTGCAATTTTCTCCTCTCTGTTGCTCCATTCCTTCTTTCAAAGCCTAACTAATACTGGTTTCTCTTAAATATTCTTCCATGTACGATTAGCCCCATTTTTCACCGGTGACAACAACCGTGAACATGATCATCCAATCGGACAACTAGTCCAGGCCGGAGAATAATGTAACTGAAATGAGACGTTTTAGCGCGTTGCTCGCCGTTTCTTCGTAATTTTGGTAACACTTGGTTGCAAACGCATTGTTTTGAGTGAAAAACTCGGAAGCGAAAATCATCGTGAACACTGCCTTTAATCCAATTTGAACTTGATAGCTTTACTTTGAAGGGTACCCTCGATGCCCGAGCAGCTCGCAGGGAGGAGCTTGGCCTGCGTTGCGGCTCGTTTTGATAAGAGGTGAACGGGTGGCCGTGTGGTGTTCCGGCCCCAGCCCGGGCACCTGTGCCCGTATTCACGAAACACTGGGAGCCTCCCGGGAAGGTCCAAACTCCACCCGCTGTTGGACGAGTTTCCGATCTAGGCACCTGGCAGGTAGACAGTAAGGCTACCTGCTACCTGGCGTGTAGACAGGAAGGTTCCTAGCCACCTAGCGAGTGGACGGAGACTGTGTTGCGGCTGCCTGCTATGTCGATCTCACGTGGCAGAAAATGATCAATATGTTACTGGCAGGCAGCGCTCGCTCTGCCCGTCCACCCGCACAGCTAAGGTCGGGTATGCTATGTTTGCCGGAATGCGCTGATAGCGGGGCTGAGACACAGCAGATTCCTACCCGGCGGCCTACGCCTGTCTCTGCTCTGACAGGTCGCGAACGGGTGGCCTCTACTATGGAAATCTCGACAGGAGAGGCACAAAACTGGTGGCCATGTGTCGGGTGCGGGAAGGTTACGCCCCCTTTCTGCGCCTGCCGTTTCATGAACACGGCCACTGGTATTCGATGCTGATGGCCATCACAGCATCGATTATCAGGTGCCCGGGTTGGGGCCGGAACACCGCACGGCCACTAGAGTGTTGCCCGAAAATTCGTTTATTCGAATAATATTCGAATAATTCGAATATTCGAATATTCAAAGAAGTGGATTTTTCGGGTTATTCGAATAATAGAATATTCAAAGAAGTGGAATATTCGTTTATTCGAATATTCGAATATTCAAAGAAGTGGAATATTTGGTTTATTCGAATATTCAGCACGAATAATTTGAATATTCGACAAGATCGCACTCCATTTTGCCCTGCTCTGCCAGCGCGTAGCTAGATGCCTCCGAGGGCGCGGCCTGTAACGCCGATCCCATTCCATGTAGCAAGAATTTACGGGTTTTAGCTACGATAGCTAAAACCCGCATATTCTTGTGTCGACGGTACAAGAATGCAAATTCTACGCGTATTCTACGTAAAAACGAAGGCTAAATTCGATACATTGATCTCTCTGTCGCTAAACCCATATATTCTCGCTATAATTTTGTAGCGAGAATCCACGGATTTGGCGACGGCCTGTGTTGAAAAGCAATCTTAAATCCGCGCTGGCTACGCGGAACGCAGGGACGCCGGTCGAATAGAGTTGGCCCAGTCATCTCATTGAGTGATTACTCGACACTCTGTGGCTGGCCGTGGAGGGTGACTCCGTGTCGCTCTCTGGGTCACCATGGTGGGGATAATTTTGGGGATAATTTTGATCACTGGGATGCGGCAGGCCGTGGGGAAGAAACGGCAATGCGGTCGATCGCAGCTGGGATTGCCTTTCTAGAACGAATCAGGACTGGGTGGGTCGATCGACCGAGTGCTGTAAAGAGAGTAAGCGTAGAATATGCGGGTGCCGTAGCGAGAATTTACGTAGAATATGCGGGCGCTGTAGCTAAAATTTCACAAACCGAGGCCAAACTTTCCGTAATTTACGTAGAATCTCGGGTCAAAATTAGACTAGCTGCCTCCGAAACCCTGGGCATCTCCGGTTACCGTGTGAGGCATCTAGCTACGCGATGGCAGAGTGATTTTACATTTCAAACATCTTAGCGTAGTGACGACTAATTTCTCACAATCCTTCGGTACCTCATAAATATCAAGTTAGTATAGCAAGTATTTACAATATATTAAATCGCTCGTAGGATTTTGTCAAAATGCTAGAAATGCCCATTTCACCTTTAGTTATAGAGAAGAGTTTAAATCTCGAGCGGCTCATAAGTATAGCAACACTTGAGCAACATGGAAATTTCTCACGATGATGGCCAGAATGAGCCATTTTCATGTGTATTTTCATGAAACTGGTTCGAGGTGATGCTATTTGTCTACTTTCCCGGTGAACTTCACCTGAATTCTGACGCAAAAGCCCAAGTTCTCTCCTTCCATAATGCTGGACGTAGAATTCGATGGTTTCCAGCCACCTAGGACGACCAGCTGGGTGTAGTCTCAAGTTCGTGCCAGATCCTGAGCCACTCAACGTCTGTTGTCGCCCAGACGTCTCATGGAGCTGGGAAACGAGATATTACACAGCGAGTTCCCAGTGACATGGTGTCGGTCTCAACGACTTACTACGAATTGTCGCTGAGTTTTTTCGAATTGTCGCTGAGATTCCGGAGTAGGGCACGGCTAAGCAGCACTGGGAAGCTCGCCATCGCATAAACCGCGCATAAATCAACTGAACTCAACTAAGTTAAACCAAACTAGACCGAAGCAGACCACAAATTTGGCGGCAATTTAGCGGGTATTTTGCGGCTATTTCACGGCGAGCATTATTTGGCGACTATTTCGCAGCCAGCTATATTTAGCGGCTATTTCGCGACTATTACTCGGGTAAAAGGCATTTTGCGTCTGTTTCCCGGCTATTTCTCGGTCAAAACTCAGAGTACACGCTCCTAAACGTTGTTGAGATAACTACGGAATTATAAAGTATGGCTCAGAACACAACGCCTACGCATTTTGAAGCGTCGAAAACGATCCACAATGACGCTACACGAGTGAGAAGTTGGCCCCGCCCCCGTACCTGCCCGCCCTTGTATTTGCGTCCTCCTCCTAAAAAGGGGTGCTAGGACATTCCCACCATCGGCGACGTTTGTGGGTGGTACAATGAGCACAATAAGTGAGCCATACACATCGACAATGGTGGGAATGACCCAGTACTACTGCTGTTTGGGGGAGGACGCAAATACAGGTGCGGGGCCGACTCCCCAGTCGTGTAGCGTCACTTTTGGTCGTTTTTGACGCTTCAGAATGCGTAGGCGTTGTGTTCTGAGCCATGCCACTCAACTTCCATAGTTAGTATCTCAACCACGTTTACGAGCGTGTATGCTAAATTTAAGTGACAAGAGTGCAGCCGGTTCAATTACCCGAGTATGCGGTATATTGGCCCCGCCCAGCATCTGGAAGCCCTGCCCATCCGGTGGCGGCCTCAGTGGAGGTTAAGCGACCCAGCCGCGACGCGTGGGTGTACCGACCACGCTGCGTGTCGGTGTGCCGACCGCGATGCGTGTAGGTGTGCTGACCGCGATGCGTGTAGGTGTGCTGACCGCGATGCATGTCGATGCGCCGACCGCGACGCGGGTAGGTGCAAAGTAGCTCCTAAGCCACATGAAAGTCTTGCAGGATGTGAACCGCTGCTAAATAGGCCGCTCAACGCGACAGGTCAAAATGTCAACAGCCCGACAACAGGCGGACGTCGCTGGGCAACGGGCAGTTGTCAGGCTTAAAATGCGAGCGATTTGAGTTGTCAAGAGGGTGCAGTTTATGAGATGACAACTTCTCAACCTTTTTTCGAAGCCCCAGTTTGCCCGAGTGGATTGGATGGGATAGTACGCGATAGTGTTGCCCAAATATTCGTGGATTCGAATAATATTCGAGTATTCAAAGAAGTGGATTATTCGGGTTATTCGAATAATCGAATATTCAAAGAAGTGAAATATTCGTTTATTCGAATAATCGAATATTCGAAGATGTGGATTATTCGAATTATTCGTTTATTCGAATATTCAAGAAAAATTATTCGTTCCAACACTCTAGGCCACCCGTTCACCTCTCATCAAAACAAGCCGCAACGCAGGCCAAGCTCCTCCCTGCGACCTGCTCGGGCATCGAAGGTTCCTCAAAATCGTGGGTTCGCATATTAAATTAGCCGTGGAGCATTATATTTGCACTGATTTGGTACGAAATTAACACAGGTCGTTCGGGAAAGTACTGAACTTGTCACAATGCGTACTCATCATGACACGTCATCGATCGATAATAAACATTGTCGATGTTCGCGCTTATTGTCGATGGGTGTGGGTCTCTTGGTTGGGGAATTCAACTCATCACACGTTATCGATTATTACCAATCAATAATACCGATTTTTTGGTCTGCTGCGAAAAATTCCGCAATGAGTGTTGATTGTTGATGACTATAAGCCATTTGTCTGGGAAATTCTAATCATCACGCAATATCTAATATTATCAGCGTTCTGGGTAGCTTTGGAAAAACAGTTCCTATTCGTTTGAAAAGAGCGTAAAAAGTTGTTAGAACCATCAAAAACTGGTTTGGAATGGTTTCCTGAGATTCGAGAAAAATGGGAAAAACCACTCGATTTTGGTAAAAAAAAATTCATCTATTTCTCAGACAGTGTTCACGATCTTGTTGGAACACTTAACACTTAATGGACCGCGTGTCCACACTGCGCACCCATGGCTGTTTTGCCCCTGGGACCTCGTGTCCACACTGCGCACCCACGCCAAAAACTCGATTTTTTCGTTTTACTTCAAGAAAAACGGACTCTTTCCGATTATTGCTTTTATATCTATGCTTCATACAACTTCCATAAATGGTATGCAGATATTAAGCGCCATGAATCTCCTTTTGGCATAGGCAATTACAACAAAAAATCAGTTTAAAAACTCCCTGAAGTGATTGGCCGTGGAGCGCGCCGGTCCGCTACGGGGGCTAGCCGTGGAACGCGCGGTCTTCTAAGTGTTAAAATTGAGCTAGGAAGTTCGTTTTTGAGCAGGAATCTGAAAATAAGTGCAGCTCGCTCCTAATCAATTTCGGACTCGAAAGCTCAATTTTATCAGAACCTAAAAGTTGAGAAGCTAGGCAAAATCATGTAAGCATGTTATTATATACCATCCAACGTTCGCTCATCCGCAGAAGTGGACTAACGACAATCAACACAGTTGATGATAAGCTTACGCCCAAGATTGTTTCCTCTCTGAGACGGTAGTAGGGTTTCAGGAGTGCTCAGAATGTCTTAGGATGTGTACGAGACCCCAGTCGGTGTATGCATGACGCCTTGATAAGTTTATGGGACCCCACTGGGAGTGCACATGTCGCTTTTCAAAGGCACAGTCTAACCTCAGGGGTAAAATTTCATATTATAGTCCGCCCACCGAGAATATTATTTGGGGGCGCTGAACACAATTAAGAAGTCAGTTTTCAGGTTTCCGGTAGATTACGGAGAATAACAAGCGGATGATCATAAACGACCTTTTTGCTTTTTTTCTCTAAGGGAATCTTTTCTAAAATAAAATGAAATTTATAACTGTTTCGCTTCGCTACAAAAGGGTTATGATTTGGAATTGAAGAAGTTGTGAGAATCTCGTCAAAAGAAGTGAAATACTCAATGCGTATGATTCGGCATAGGAATAAACTCGGAAGAAGCGCCAAAAAGTCAGTGAAATGATGGATCATTGACTTGGCCGTGCACTAGTATAATAAACAGCGAAAATCGAGTGTAGCATTCAAAATACAAATCACACCCGTATTTCTCCAATCAAGCTAATATTTACAACCTAGTTTCGCAAAGCTAAGAATCAAGTTTTGTCGTTCACCAAATATTCAGGAGCACATAATCTCGAACATTACTGATTTCTTCATGTCTGTGTGTGCTAGCGCATAAGTAATGAACCACATTTGTATGGAAAATATTATTTAATGATTTTGAAAATAATTGCAGCCACACGAAGATATGTGGGTGCTCAGTAAGACAGGTGTGATTTGGCAAGTCCAAAATTGAATAGGAGAAAGCTGCACCTGTTTTCAGATTCCTGCTCAAAAATGAGCTTCCTAGCTGAATTTCAAGTGTTCTACAAGATCGTGAACACCGTCTGAAAAAAAGAAGATGAACTTTTTTTTTTCGTCCAAAATCGAGTGGTTTTTATAGTTTTTCTTAAATCTCAGTTAGCCATTCCAAACCATTATTTGATGGGTATACCAACTTTTTACGCTCTTCTCAATCGAGTAGAGACTGCTCTACCAAAGCTGCTCAGAGCTCTGATTTCGGAATTGCAGGTTTGCGCATGGGCGATCTAAAACCAAATCAGGTGCGCGCTTCGCGTGTACCACAATTGGTCGGAGTGGACTATTCTTCCGGATAATTGAGAAATGTAATCTAATAAATGCGAGTAACTCTACTCCAACCCAACTTATGGGAAGTTTTCCTCTTTTTTTGTCTGAAAAGCGAAGACAGCTGAATTTGTTCTAACTTAAAAAAATGAATTATCGGATGATTCGATATTATTCGAGGCCCAAGTATAGCATTTAGTGCAGAGAATTTTGGCAAACGACACCTTACTTATTTCGCTTCTCAGCGGTGTTTGCATGTTCTATTCATCCGGATATCTGCTGCACTGCAAAACGGATTACTGCTTGGTGCTGGTTTGAAAGTTGCGACATTACCATGGCAATCACATATTCCTTTGATTTGATTAGCCTCGCAACTGCTATGCCGTCGTGAATGTTGCCGGCTAGAATGCAGGTGTATTTATTTCAATGTCTTCATTTTTGTGTTCTTTTTGCAGCCAATCGAGATCGCTTCGATCTCCTTATTCCTCGAATATAAATCGGGTATGGGGGATGTTGCGTACCAACGGATGTGTGCGGTTGTCGTCGGGTTTCTGTGTATATATGGCTAATTGACGACCAGCAAGAGCTGTCGGCTTTCACTTCCTGGCGCCCTCACATTTCCATGACAGACACTGAATTATTTATGGCAGTAATCATAGAAGCGCGACTTCTCCCATTCTTCTCCACTCATTTTTACAAATGTTGACCCATCTGCTCTTGCCATTAGATGTACCTTTCACGGAAATGGCTGAATGCTGATCACAATGTCAGCAAGCCATTATCGTTCCGAATTGTTCGGGGCCGAGCAGAGTGTCATCAGGGCGTGGCGCGACCTAATGGTGGGCTGCCGTATTGATAGATCGCTGCGATCAGTCGATACGGTTCTCCATAATCAGGCCGCGCCGCGCCGCGGTGGCACTCTGCTCAGTCCCTCAAACAAAGTGCACGCGTTTATGCTTGTGACACAGTCTGAGGTACTGAATGCATTGTACATGAATTTTTTTGGCTAGAGATTGTATCCTGGAGTTTTTGTGAACTTGAACTTGGGCGCGAAACGCTTTTCGATTTCCCGCAAGAACTCCTTTAACAAAAATACGCACACTTACAGAGCCGTGGAGTGAACCTCATGATACGTACGAGCAAGTTTCGTCTTAAAGGCAGTGGTCGCGATAAAATGTGTGTCTTCTTCTCCTGTTTAACCCTTTTCTGGGTTTAGAGTAGTAGAACATAAGAGAAAAAATTGCGAAAAAACCGTTGTTTCGGGTAAAATTTGAAGCCTATACTTTCTTGTCCTTTGATGGTGGACGAGCCCACTCCACATCATCGGCTTTGATGATCTGCAATATCAAGAACATCAGCTGGCTTGAAATTGAATCTCAATCAATGAACATTAACCTTCGGACTGACCTGTACGAATATTTATGTGTTCATCTAATCAAAATATTGACTGAATTGCTTGTTTTCATTGTTCAACTGTTTTTATTACAATACAGGCCGTATCTTTTGCGTTTTCGACGAAAAAGACGCAAAAACGCGTATTTTGGGTCCTTTTCTCATAATTCTTTCAAAGTGGTCCATTCTGGAACCTGAGGAGATATTTGGAATCATCATTAAGAGCTCTTTCTTTCGAGCTCTCACATGTCTTACTCTGCTATAAGGCATATAGGCGTGACACAATCAATCGAGTGCGCGAAACGCCAAGTCGGAATTGTGGTCGAAGGATTGAATGTGTTTACATAACCGTTGTGTATATTCTAGTGGAACACTCTGAAGGGATTTTGACTAATCACCTTTAGACGAACCACTTCAAAACAGTGATTTTTAGGGGGTTTAACGCCCGGCAGACACACTTAGCGTCCTTCGCTTTAGCGCAAAAGGTCTGCCATCACATAAGCGCCCAGAATGGACCTCTTGCAAACAGTAACATTCAGTCTGGAAGCATTTTTAGTTCAGCGGCATCCCGGCTCAAAACGACGAGAAACACCGTCGTCCCGTTCTCGACAAAGAAGAGACCTATCGGCCTGAGACTAGACCAATAACCTTTTTTTTGCGCTCCTTCCCTGGTCTCGTTGCTAAATACCCTAGTTTGAATGGGAAGCATTGGGGAAATTGTTACAATTTTTCGTTGTTGTTTGTTACAATTGTTACAAATTGAAGATCTCCGAACTTCACGGCGAAACTTTCTCTGAATGTCGATGATTTGTGACTGCTGGGCATAAGACTGCGATCTTTTTGGGCTGCGCAGTGCACGCGTGCACGAAGTGGCATCTTTGTGCCCTAGCAACTCTAATTCTAGACCGCGCTACCTTCATAGTTTTTCAGCTGTTTTCGATCTAAGCTGATTTTTGCAGTTTTTTCGATAAAGTTTTCAATCGCGACCACTGCCTTTGATCTCTGACTTTTGAATGATTTCCTTTGACTTAAAGGCACTGTTCGCGATAAACTTCATCATCGAATTTTTCATGACAAACGCTTCTCGTGGCTTTCAGAAGCAGAACAGCTTCGAAAAAACGGGAAGAAAGGCTACCCAGAAGCCGCAAAACGGCTTAGAAAAGTGGGCAAACCCCGCCGCTGTGGGCAAGCCCCGCCTCTTCCCGCCCCTCGACGTGAACAAAGGAACACTCGAAACCGTGAGTTGAGCGATGGTTTCCGATCAAAAGCCCCGTTCTCCTCTTCATTCTCAACTTCTCTCTTTACTCAGGTCAGCTCGTATACATTGGCTGCAAAAGACGGAAGTTACAAGCCTCGGACAACTCGTCCACCATTTTCCCTAGCTCAATTTTCAAGGGACCATAACTCCGTTCCCAGAAGGTCTTGTACGATTCCAGAAGCATCATTGGAATCAGAATGGGACCGGTTCCAAGATAGGCGAAAAAACAGTAAAGCGATGTTTATCGCGAACAGTGCTTTTAAGACTAGAAAGTGCTCTGATGTTCTCCCGTCGATCATCTCTCCTTGTTTGATAAATGCCTCAGCTGAGATCTTCAAAAGGTACGATCCGCGAAGTATCACATCTTTTGAAGATTTACCCGCTGACTCGGATTTACCCTGCGGATTTAAAATCAAACACAGCAACGCTCGATCTTTGTTTTCCGTGACTGCGAACCCTGGTTGTCAGCATCTGCTGTTTACAGAAGCTTGTACGCGCTGACGAATCTTTGCAAACCCTGTTTGGGAGTGGTATCAACTACATAGGCTCCATCTCTCTGGAACTCGTGTTTGTCTCATGGAGACGACCGGCAGGTCGAGCGCCAGAGCCATGTCCCGCCACATCCTCACGACCTCCAGATGACAAGCCAGAGACGTCGAGGTGACATGAATTTCATGTCACCTCGAGATTTCAGGCATTTCAACCGGAGGTCGTGAGAATGTGGTGGGGCACGATTCCAACGCTCGACTTGCATGTCATCACCAGGTGACAACGGTCAAACACTCATTTCATACTACATTCACACCAGGGCTGTGCGTGATTACGAATTACGATTTACGAATTACAGCCGTTTTCGGCACTTTTTTACGATTTGCGAAATATCGCCCGAAGTCATAACGAATCATGAAATTGCGATTGAGAGAACAGTGTGAGTTAGCGATCTGGAGTATAAATAAACTCTCAATTGTTTCTTAATCCTGGTGTATGATTCTTTCCAATTCCGATTCTCGGTGGAAGCTGTCCCTGATTTTTCCGGCCAAGCAGAGGGTTCGGTAATGGCGAAATATAATTGCTGCAGACGAGATTCAGGTACCGCTCCGTCGCACATACTAAGCGGTTCAAACTTATTATTGGGTTCCAACCAGGGAATTTTCTGTTTTCTGCTCATTTTTTTGGCCATCTTCTTCTGTTTTCTGTAAAAATAGGCGAAATTCGGCAGAAAACAGAAAAATTGTGTACCTCGACTTGTGGAGAATTCAATTCAGAGACAAAAGTCCGACCTTATGAACGGGAAACATACATATATGTAGGTTTGGAAGACCCTCACCCGCATTCTCTGCAGTTCCCTATAGTTAACTTGTCTATCTCGCTAAGGTGGTTACCCGAGCTGAGGTGGTGTAGTGGCAGGGTGCGCTGCTGTTCTCTCGACACGGCAGGGTTCGATCCTCGCCCAGGGTCTACTAACTCTACGGAGTTCTCCAGTTGGTACTAGATTCTAGTAAGGAGAGGAAGGATCTGACTGGGAAGTCGGCTGACCCCCGTATTTCACTGTACAGGTCTGAAAAGCATTCAAGCCTCTATGAAGTAGATGTCGAATGCGATGCGTATCCAAGTAGGCTTTGAGGAAGCCAAGACTTCATCTTTATCTTATAGTGGTTACCCTTACCCGAGTTTTACCATTAACGATATCTTCAGAATGTATGCCTTACAGTAGTAAAGCTAAAACTCAAATTTCATAGAATAATAACGATGATAGGCTTCATTACTACTTAGCTCCCGCTACTTTTACCCTGACCAGCCTTGTGTTCGAGTATGAATACTTTCTACACGTAGGCAGACACTGAAAATTTTTGCCCCGACGGTGTCATTCACTCAGATTCCAAGTTCGTGTTTCAATTCGTTTTAGCTCAGGATAAAACAGAATTTGAATAAGATGCAGGGCAATGAAATTGATGATGGGGGTGATGATGAAGTTGCTGTTACCGTTATAGATTTACAAGCGAAACCGCCATGATGGAGCGAGCGGTGGGTGAGGACATTTATACTCACACGGCATACCCGCGCTGCACGCGTCTTACTCTGGCGCTTTGAAGAGTAGTACAGTGCACAACCCAGCAATTACCTTGAATTAATCGTCAAAATACGCACCTTAGAGAACGGCAAGTCCGCTACGACTAAATCTCTTTAGACATAAGGAGCTTCTGATCAAGTGATAGAGTGTTATTGTCTCAGGAAACGGTAGGTTATCTGCCTCTCTAGAAAGTCTACATTTCTCCCTCTGGCTAATTGTTGGCTTTCGAGTTTGTGCGAAAGAACCATTTATTACGAAAAAATAGGTAAAAAGTGAAACGGGGTAAAAAGCAAAAATACTATACGCTGAACATCAACTATTTTTTTAAAGAATTTCTCTGTTATGTGTTTTCTGCCCAATTGCAGATTTTTTTCTGTTTTCGGTCAAACTAAATTTTCTGTTTTCTGTTTCCAAGAAAAATTTCGCGCATCCCTGGTTTCAACCAGTCTTTGCTCAATACGCGGGCCAGGTCAGTAGAGCCGAGCTCCACAATGATGTATCTCCATTGAATGTTCTCGTCCCCATAATGAAAATGAGAGACGCAGACGCTTTGGTGGAGTTACTGTCTATAAAACTCCGGTCCGCAGTTGCAGACAACCGCTGTTGCAACACTTAGGGCGAACAGATTCATCCTGGGATTACGAGGCCCTGGCACGATTTTGCTCCGTTCCGGCACCATCAACTTCAAGCTGCGGCGGTTGCCTGAGGCTGCTGACAGGAATTTCTTTCCTATGTAAACATTACCTATGGAGTTCGGCTCTACCGACACGACTGGTTTATGGAGCAAATCAAGGTTGGAAACGGTTATACACTCCGTTGCGGAACTTCTCTGTGATTCCGAAAACAACCTTCATCACGCATCTGTCTTCAGCTGTTTAGATGTTACGAACAGAAGGTGGTATTTTGTGAATTGAAATCTGCTGAGGTATAGGGAGAATAGTTTTCCACCTGAAAACACTGTCCGTCGAAAGTGGTGATCTTGAAATTCAGTTCGGAACTTTTCAGCAAATATCATGGCTGCAGCAGCTGAAAAAAATCATATGAATCCAGCAGATCATTCCAGAAATATAGATCTCATGAGGCACCCACCTCTTTTTGAAGATTATTCAATATTTTTCGAAATAAAAATTCGGAAAATTCTATACGCAAAAAAAAAGAAAGATTAGAAGGGAACGCTTATTTTGAAAGAACAGGTGTGGAGGAATCCTTAACCTTTTTGAAAATCAGAAATCTAAAGAAATTTTACCTCTCGGACCGCTGTCTTCACCCCCCCCCCCCAACAAACCCGTTTAAGAAGAGGAACGCTTATAACTCTGCTCAGAGTGAAGCTCTTCAAATATAAGGGGAAGACTCGATTTCTGCGTCAAAAAGAGGTTTTGAAAATGTATACTTGCCTCGGTATGACCACCAGGGGTGTGCAGAAATATCTGTTTTCTGGCCATTTTGGCTTATACAGGCCTGGCCGGTCTGTATTCTGAAAAATTTGCAAATATCAGAAAAAAATCAACGAAAACCAGCTCTGTGGAATAGTGCAGCTTATTTAGTCGTTTACGAGGTATTGCTCATTTTTTGGTCCAATGGTGCGAATGCTGCTAAAGGCAGGGTTCACAATAAAAACGGTTGTTGTGGTATCCTCGCAATAAGCTAGATCTGGCCATTAAAAAGTGCAAATAGGTGATAAGTCGGAGGAAAAACGCTCAGAAAGAAGATATTTCTGGTAGTAAGCCCGCCTACATTTACCTATGTACATTTTTATAGAGGCTTGTTTTGCCGTCTTTCGTCTTGCTCTTACGCTCTATTCATATTTTTTCGAAGCGGCAAATGCCGCGGATTATCAGTAGAAAAATGAGAAATCAGGGTTCATATTCGCCAACAACCCGCCGAGGGAATGCGAAGGGAAGCGGAAGGGATGATACCGCGCGCGGCAGAGGAACAGATCAACCTATATTACGCTATGTAAGATTAAAATGCAAACTGTGTTACGTATCGATATCACTGCGAAAAGATGAAGATTCCATCGCGAAGCGATCATTCTTCAGCGAAGCGATGCGAAAACTTCCTGCGGTCGCGGGGAAGCCAAGGGAGGCGAGAGGTGGCCGTGGAGCGCACGTTTTGTATTGAAATTTTACCTCATTTACCCTTCGACTACCCGGCGGGTTGATGGCGAATACGGCCCCAGATGTTCGATGACAGTATCAAACATATGATTTCTCATTTTGCTACTTCCACTGCCGCAAAAGCATGACTAGGGTGTTAAACGGACAAACCAGCATTTTTGAGAATCCTGTTAGTTGGGGGCGGGCGCACACCCACAATTAGCCGTTCTAACTTGTTTTTGTGCGTTTTCTCGTAACACTTTTCGCTTTTCTCACTTTCGTTGTTCACAGGCCTGCATTCTCATGAAGAGAATTCAACAATCCATTTTAACGCGAACCATTCTCACGTACTCGTAGGGTAGTACTTCGGCACCCCTGCAATTGGTATAAATAAACGCCAAACCGAAAATCCGTACGTCCAAAGCGCTGTTAGTCTGCGCCTAGTTTGGAAAATGTTCCTTCAACCAAACTTTGATTAGTGGGGTAGTTTTGGGCGCTGAACACGATTATGTGGTCCGTTTCCGGATTTTCGTAAAAATCATGCGCTTTTCGGAGGGTGCAATAGGTACGAAATTCGGAAAAAAAGTGCCTATAACTTTTCTCAGAGTGGGTCTAGGCGGCTGCGATGGGCATACTCGGACTTTCCGTCCGAAAATGGTTCTAGAAAAGTACATTTCATTTGGAATGGTCACTATGACTTATTGTGGTTCCCTTGTGAGAGTTGTGGGGGATTGGTAGAGTAACAATAATCTACGTTCGGTTTTTTCCTAAAGGCCTTCCGATATTCCAGAAAAAAAGAAAAAATCGTTTGAAAGTACCTGTAACCCCTACTCGGAGCAACTGGAGTGAGTTTGTATGCTCGGCACACATTAAGTTACAATACAATTGCTCTCTACAAGGTTTGACGGTTTGATTCTGGCCTAATCGAGAGATATAAGCCGTTTTTGAGCTCACTGTGCATTCCATTTCTCGTATCACTTGATTGAAGTTGCCATAGCCACTGTGCAGGGATGGTCGAGAGGATAACGATTGGGAATGCTAAACTACGAAGAGATGTTGGGTTGCGGGTTCGATTCCCGCAATGCATCTTCTGGAAAAGTTGTTTTGCATTTATTTGATTGTTTATCCACGAGGAATCTCATTCACATTTCAACTTGCTTTTTTCTATTTTACTGGATTTAAAATTTCTATCGCGTGAATCCCTGTAGTATATGAGCGTTTCCCCACCTGATTCAAAAAATATTCTTCTCACCTTCTTATGCTAGCGATTCGGGTTCATTGAGGAATATTGCAATATGAACATCTTGTACCTTTATTTCACTTTTCTCGAGTTAAAAAACACTTTTCTCGAAGACATAAAAGTCGTTTGCGAACAATCGTAGAAAAAGCGTTACCATTGCAAGAAGCAAGGCGATGAACCCTTTCTCAAAAATTATCATCTTGGCCGCAGTTTTCATTTTCACGAAGCGACAATCAGTACCCTAATACATCTGCTGATCCTTCATTGAAAACTACTAAACTTGGCTCGATCACGCAGAATTTTTTTTTCGATTATCTGGAGTTCGAGGATGAGTGAGCGAGTAAATGACGAAAAAAAAGTCAAAATTTTTTTCTCTCCATATTGATCCAAATAAAGCATATTGAGGTAGATGGATGTTAGATATTGTAGCCTGCCAATTTTCTCTTCTGAGAAACCGAAAGCACAGTTATGGTGGACGTTTGAAGAGAAGGCGTCCGCTAATTTTTCATGTTTTTCCAGTTTTTTGATCTAGCGGATGGTCCTTAGGTAAAACCCAACACACAGTAATGTTATCCTATCCTTCACCCACAACTCATAGAAGAACTTTTTTCATGAGGTCTCCTACCGCGGGGGGTCGTCCCTGAGCGTTGAAGAAAAATATCCCAGATTTGACTCTAAAAATTTTGCAGGGGGGTATTGGGGTGCTGATCACAAATCTGAGGTTCATTTAACGGTTTCACAAAGTTTTCGACTAAATTTGCTCAAAGTTTTCCACCGTCAGAAAAATTTGACGGCAAAATCGACTTTTGGCGATTTTTGGAATCTGGCGACAGATGTGGCTCAAATCGTTCTTCTGGGGTTATTTGGAGTGCTTAACACGAATCTGGTGTCAGTTTATCGATTTTTACAGCTTTCGGTAGATTACGGTGAGTATACGGTAGTTTGGTCAAAGTCTCAGATTTGTCTCAAAGTTTCTATATGGGGGTTATCTGAGGTGCCGAATACGAATTCGATGTTCATTTGTCGATTCTCGAATGATTAGGGTAGTTTTTGCCTCTTAAATGGCATTTTACGTAGCGTAACCTACTGTGAACCTTAAAATTTCGTCAAGCAAACCCCGGATTCGTGTACAGCACTCCAGATTACCCTTACATACATGTTTTTAGCCAAATATAAAAAAAAATCAAAAACACCGTAAAAATTCCATGGGGATACTACCTTGCCGCGAGACTTTAAAAACGCTAATTACTTCTTTCAGAGTGAGTCTAGGCAGCTGCAATGGGCATACTCGGACTTTAAGTCCGAAAATTGTTCTAGAAAAGTACATTTCATTTGGAATGGTTAGTATGACTTATAGTAGTATCCCTGAAATCGTCGAGGACCCCCTATGAACAGAGTTATGGCTCTTCAAAGATGCTTAGACTTTGAGGGTGAAAATTAGGTGGACGAGTTGTCTCAGACCTGCATTTCTCTTCATTTGCAATCGTTGCGCGAGAGCGAGCTAGGATAAGGAGATAGCCCAGCAATGGACTGAAGAACGACGACTTATTAGAGTTCATCCATCCATCGAGCCGCTATCGAGTCCGAAACTCCGTTAGGGGGTCGGGCCTGTGGTGGTGAGCGAAGGGGGTCGGGCCTGTGGTGGTCGCTTATATCTCGCTTATTTAGAGGAATTGAAATCTCGCATTTGGCACGTATTATACAGGAGGGGTCTTCTACACAATTACATATAAATCTCAAAATTCATATCTGACAAGGGAACCACAATAAGTCATAGTGACCATTCCAAATGAAATGTACTTTTCTAGAACCATTTTTGGACGAAAAGTTCGAATATGCCCATCGCAGCTGCCTAGACCCACTCCGAAAAAAGTTATAGGCATTTTTTCTCTGATTTTCGCACTTATTGTACCCTCCAAAACGCGTATTATATTTTCGAAAATCCGGAAACGGACCTCATATTCGTGTTCAGCGCCCTAAACTACCCCACTAAGCAAAGTTAGGTTGAAGGAACATTTTCCAAACTTTGCGCAGACTAACAGTGTTTTGGACTTGTACGGATTTTCGGTTGGGCGTTTATTTATACCAATTACAGGGCTCTAGAAGCGATTTGAAAAAATATTCCAGATTTGACTAAAAATTCGCTCTGGGGGTTATTTGGGGGTGCTGATCACGAATCTGAGGTTCATTTATCGATTTTTGGCAGCTTACGGTAGATTACGATGGGTATACGGTAGTTTGGTCAAAGTCTCAGATTTCTCTCAAAGTTTCTATATGGGGGTTATTTAGGATGCTGAATACGAATTTGATGTCCATTTGTCGATTATCGGAATATTGAGGTAGGTTTTGCCTCCTAAATGGCATGTTACCTACCGTAACCTACAGTAAACCTTGAAATTTGGGCAAGCAAACCCCAGATTCGTGTTCTGCACCCCAGATTACCCCTACATACATGTTTTTAGCAAAATCAGGAAAAAACTAAAAAACACCCTAAAAATTCCATAGGGGGGTACCCTTACCTTGCCGCGAAGCTTTAAAAAACACTCATAACTTTTCTCAGAGTGGGTCTAGGCAGCTGCGATGGGCATATTTGAACTTTTCGTCCGAAAATGGTTCTAGAGAAGTACATTTCATGGGGAATGGTCAGTATGACTTACTGTGGTTCCCTTGTGAGGGTGTACTGTGCCTTTAATGATGATCTACCCGTCACTGACGTTTCATTGCTATGTACTATCAATGTTTTATTGTCATTCGTGCAGTTTTGTAGATATTGTATTACAGGTATAATAAGGGTGTTCAGAATTACACTATCTTTTCACTTGAAAAAAAGTTCAAATGCAATTAATATTTTTTCCAAAAAAATCTCTTTTCTGATTTCTGAAAGGTTGAGAGGTTGATTCGAAAGGTTGAGTCTAAAAGTAGCGAACCACGAGCTTTTCTCCCACTGCGCTGCCCTCCTTGTCTCCCATTAAACTGTATTTGGTAAGGGATTGATTTTCTATGTTTCGTATTTGAAAGCTGAGCAAAACGTGGCACAGGTTTTACTCTTGATTGAGCTTACAGTTTAATTTTTTTCTCTTTAACATTTACGAGACCGCGCACTCCACGGCCAATCTTTTCAGTGAGTTTTTAAATTGATTTTTTGTTGTAATTGCCTATACCAAAACGAGATATTTGGCGCTTATTATCTGCATACCAGTTATGGAAGTTGTATTAAGCAGAGATATAAAAACAATATTCAAAAAGAATCCGTTCCTCTTGAAGTAAAACGAAAAAATCGAGTTTTCGGCGTGGGTGCGCAGTATGGACACGCGGTCCATTAAGTGTTAACCCATTCACGACCACGTCTCCCACCGGTGGGACACGTTTTTTTTAAAAATCGATTTCTCCGCCGCAAGAAGAAACTTACAAACCTACGTATGATCGAAGCATTGACCTACCCTAGACTTGAATACAAACCTCGTGGTCCTCCGGTAGGCCAAACACAGCTACGGATTTGGACCTTCTCAGAGATACCGTAAGTTGAGGTGTCCTACCGGTGGGACACGCTTAACGGTGACGCAATATTGCATACAGTCGTGAATGGGTTAAAGGCAGCATACACGCTCCTAAACTTTGTTAAGATAGCAATGCAAACCGAACCGTACGGCTTGCACCATAACGCTCACGCACTTCAGAGCCTCAAAAACGAGTGGTAACTGAGTCCTACCCCTGTAATTGCCCGCCCCAACTGTGTTTCGCCTCCTCTGACCGGGAACACATTCTCAGACAGTCGGGGCTTAGTACGTCGGCACAATACCGTTAGTACGCCAGGGCAAACCTGGCATATTAACGCTCGTTGTGTGCAGGAGCTGCTGGTTGCGGCAGCATATCCTGCCAACGTATGCTGGCATACTAACGCTCGTCGTGTGCAGGAGCTGCTGGTTGCGGCAGCATATCCTGCCAACGTATGCTGGCGTACTAACGCTCATTATCGACAGACTTTGGACTGCCACCCTCCTTACCGGTGTTGGATATAATTCTTGTCACTGCCAGCAGCAAGGAGAACATCCTCGCCGCGGTCCGCAACCAGGAGGCTTCCCTCGCGATGGGCGATGGGGATGAACCCCTCAGCGTTCCAAAAATTAACTTCCGAACAGTGACACAAGGTCACCTCATCGGACTGGCCTCAAACGGCCAACTGCCCCCTCAGCGAGACTGGCCGCCTTATATACCCGCCGCAGTCGTACAAGAGGATGCTGCAATGTTCATTCGTATGAGACAAATCAATGGAAGAGTGTCAGCAGACACTAGGAGAGAGTGGCTGGCATTAGCACGCGTGCCACGATAAACAAAGCGTTACTACGCCAGCACAAGCAACAGGAGCTCCTGGTCGTTGCCAGCATATCCTGCTGTTACCAGCAGCTATAGCACAGGTGCTGCCGATCCCTTTTAGCCGGTATTGTGCCGACGTACTAGGCCCCGACTGTCCGAGTTGAATAACCGATCTTGAGGGAGAAACCGATATATCAACGAGAGATATAGCACAGCAAAGTGGGAGACAACGCGACAGATCGCCTGCTTTGATTGAGAGATCATATTTTACGCAGTGGCCAATTCCTCCACTCTCATGATTCAGTTGCAATAACACTGGATATTTTGGAGCCTGGAAAACGTATCTCCGGTCACTTTCCTCCAATTTCCTCAGCGTAGATGTTTTTTAGCGCTCCGGACCTCCCATAATCTGTGAAAAACACGGGAGCAAATTTTAACGTAAACGCTGCCTTTAAAGGCATCGTTCACGATGAATTCCGTTTTTGAGTTTTCCATACATAATGAGAGCTGTACCCTATATAACAGCTACGTTGAAAAAGCCGCGAAAATTCACTGAACACTCGTTTTTCGGACCGGAATTATCTCAATAGAATTTTGAGAAAGGAAGAGCCGATCGTTAGAGATGGCTGTTTTGACTGACGATCTCACGATTAAATGAAGTCTATCTCTCTTTCAAGTGATTTGTGGATAAGAAAAAGTTAACCGATATGTGTAGAAAAGTCATTCTTCGCGTAATCGTATAGTATATTATACATCAACTTTCCCTCAGTTGTACTGTATTAATTGCTGATCATTTACTTATATGATGGGTGACAGCGAATCTTGCCAGATGACTGGCGGACGGCCGGCCTTTTTTGACGAAATTTTAGACAGTCGACCTCATTTATTTTCACATTAGGGCGTTTTCACCCAACAAACTCTCTTTACGTTCTAAGGTGGGCCCAGAAAATCATTCGAACCGAAAAAACAATGAGTGGTTTTCAGCGCGTACAATGCCTTTAGGCAGGGTCCAGCAGGTGTGGATAGGTTGCAAACGAGTGATGAGGAGGGTCGTGAAAATTTTTGAGGAAAAACAAAAATTTGGAGGGGGATCGTTAAATTTTCGTGAAGGAGAATATATAGAATTCATTGGAAAAAGACAAGAACGTAGTAGAATATGTAGAAAAGTGGTTTCTCCGGATTGAGAAGGGAATCGCAACTGTTTAAAACCTGAAAATAACCAGTGTCCAGTCCATTCAACTGTTTTTAATCCCCTTGTAGGCGGAAATTTGCTGTACTTCACCTTCAAAATCCACTATAAGACGTACGACCCCCATTAAAAATCAAAATTTCAACTACAAAAAAATAAGCTGAAATCCTCATAGAATTCCCCACAAATGGTCACAATTTCATTTCCTTAACCCAACTGGTTGCGAGGATTCGGGCGAGGTAAGGTGGTCTACGTTGGCAAGCCACGTTGGCAAATCGCAGGGTTTTTGCCATCACTATCCAATGGGTGGCATCCCTTCAGCCAAAGAATTTCCGACCACCAAGGGTCCAGACTTTGAGGTAATTGGACTGTGTCAAGATTCGCACAGAGCTTTTTCTCCCAGCTTCTCAAACTTCCGAAATAATAATACTTAAAGATATGTAAGGCGCCATAAAGGGCGTCACGCCCGGACGCCATTGTGGGAAGGGCGCGAGGCCTGGGCGCATTCTATTATAGCCATAACACCCTTGGTCGTTCTTGTTAATTCTTCGCCCGAGTGGAGGCGGATCGGTATTTTTCGAATTCTTCTAGTGAATTATTACTGAAGAATAACATCATCAATTAGCAAAAAGTCAAAATAATGAATACAATCTTCAATTCATAATCGAGTACAGGAGCAAATACCCGAAGTCGCCTTTTTTAGGCGTTGATATCTCAGAAACTAGCTGAAATTTAAACTCGTCTTCTGGTGTGGACATTTCTCCTAGGCCAACAACTTTTGCGATTTTAGAAAGGGAGGGAAACTCTGACGTTTGGCTAAGCTTGGGGTGGATAAACAAATTAGACGTGGACATTTTCTCCGAAAGCCTTCGTAATCCAGTTAATCACACACGTGTAAAATACAAGGTATAGCGAAACATATATTTGCATAAATGTACTGATCGTTAACATTCATCGAGTTTCATTCGCACGTAAACTTCATCTCAGTGTTCAAAATTCACGGTTAACGCCCGCATTTGGACGGGCGTCGGGCTGTTTTTTTAATTTTTGCATATTCCAGCCGGCCCAATTTTTTTCTGAATGAATTTCGGTTGGGCTAGTGGTGAATTTCTGGAAATTTGTTAAGATCAGCATACTGCCGACTTTTTTCCAGGATGATTTTTGATGGGGCTACGGGCGGGCTGTTTTTTATACAGTTCCATTTTATTATTTTTTTCTTTGACTCTATCCGGAATCTTGAAATGAAAAACGGAAAGACCGAATTTTTCCTGAATGGGGGGGTCGTTATATTTTCCCATATTTTTGTGCGCGAATAGACATTCGAAGGGGGATCGTAAGTATTTTGCTGCCTTTGCCAATGGGCTGCTGGACCCTGCCTTTAGGTCGTTTCTATCACACATGTGTATACTGAAAATGTCTTCAGGTAATACGCAAACTGTTATTTCGAAACCCAATCACTCTCGCTGTCCGTTCCCCTGTCTCCTTCCTGGAGAGCAATGGACCTGGTAAAAGTTTCTAAATGGAGTGTTTCTATATTAAGAGAATCAGTTGGATAGCGGTTATCTCGAAATAACGTGAACTGTAAATATTCCAGATTACGGAATGATTTAGATAATTCAGCAATTCAATTTTCCAGATGATGATCCGATTTGAATAACGTTTGTCTTTCAAATCAGATCACGGATATCTGATTTTGAAAAAACTCGTATAATTTTCGTGTAACAGTGTGGATGAACAGAGCACCTAAGGCAGATGTATCATTACATATAGTCAGTCCAACTACAATACCCACCTAGTTTTGGCAAAGGCGAAAAAGCGCGGAAATTCGCTTTTTCGTCTTTTTGATCATAAGTCGCTTCAAAGTGAACGATTTTCAAATTTGAAGACAGTTTTGGAATCAGCATTGATCCCTCTTTCTTTTTGATCGATACGTGGCTTACTCTGAAACAAAGCATATAGGTTTGCCACAGTCAATCGAGTGGGTGAATATGAGCTGCTGAAATGTGTGACTGGGTCTACTCTAGTTTATTCGAATATTCGGTTCAGTTTTTCTTTTCATTTTACAATTTGTATTTTTATATTTTCAATTCTTTAAAAATTTAATCTCACTCTTCCTCTAGGTATTATTTATTAGCTATTCATTCAGTTATTTGCTTGAAACTTTTTTGGTTCTCAAATATTTTGGTTTTTCTATTTGTATTTAATACTTATTTCAATTTGCTTTATTGGATTTTTTATGCAATTTTCACTGTAATTTGAATACTTTATAATTCAGTTTGATTACTATAACTATCGCTTTATCTGAAAAATGGTTTCAATAACAACGATAAAATATTATTCGGATATGAATCGTTTCAACTTTGACTTCAGACGAACAATTCATAACACTGCAAACTTTTTAGAGTCTGCGATGTAGGAGCAAATTCAAGTTTCAATTGTTTGTGTCAATATTAAAAATTTCTTGGAGTTATTATTTTCAAAATCCGAATATACCATTCGTCGCCCTGATTTCTAGAATTTTTCAAGTTTGTCAAAACAGTTATTTTTTGAAGTAGTTACGACATATTTCACCCTTCCACGAAGTTGAAATTCTTCAGAATCTATGAAACTTCAACCTGAAAAACATTACCAATCGATTCTTGTCGTATTGTGAATTTCGAAACTGTCTCCATACCTGGGAAACAGTCAAGATTTACTTTTGGTCCTGCCTGGTTTTGGATGAACTCCGCACTGGCAGTGGTCCCATAGCTGCCTGCGCCTCCACTACTTTCACTCTATCTATCTGTTCCTCTCGACGGTCTAACGCTTTCCTCGCTCGAAGACAGTCTCGGAAAGGGATTGAATTTTAGCAGCGAAGATGGGCTAGAAAGACAGCGGTGGAAGGTGCGGTCGTTGGAAAACCAATGTTCCGAAAGCATAATGGGTGGCTTCTGCAATGTTGGTGTATGGGGACGAGATAAAAAGCAGTTAACGGTATGAGGGGCTGTTTTTCGGACAGCTTCGGAGGTTTCAGAAAAGAAAGCATTTATCCGTGTGGGTGCAATGCTCGCGGGTGATTTTTATGAAATTGAGAAAATGAAAATTCCATATTCCGATCCTTCTCCTTGTACTCAATAATTTCTGACCGCAATTGTCGAAGAGCAGTCAGTTGGTTGAGTCACACCTTTTGCTTGGTGAAGTCATCAGTGCGGTGATGCGCCGCGGCCGCGCGCGTCGGTTTCTGGATGGTCTGCGACTAAGGATTCACTCACCGATAGCACAGTTCGAGAACGGGACTGGGATCCCAGGAAAGGACAACCCATAGAGCTAGTTCCTGTTCCGATTTTCTCTAAATGCGCGTATGATGTTGGCCACCCACACAGTTAAGCTTCATTTTCTGAACCCTCCGAGGCTGTCCGAAAAACAGCCCCCCATACCGTCAACTACTTTTATCTCGTCCCCATACACCAACATTGCAGAAGCCCCCCATTATGCTTTCGGAACATTGGTTTTCCAACGACCGCACCTTCCACCGCTGTCTTTCTAGCCCATCTTCGCTGCTCAAATTCAAGCCCTTTCCGAGACTGTCTTCGAGCGAGGAGTGCGTTAGACCGTCGAGAGGAACAGGTAGGTAGAGTGAAAGTAGTGGAGGCGCAGGCAGCTAAGGGGAAACCTGGCAGGATCAAGAGTAAATCTTGACTGTTTCCCAGGTATGGAGACAGTTTCGAAATTCACAATACGACAAGAATCGATTGGTAATGTTTTTCAGGTTGAAGTTTCATAGATTCTGAAGAATTTCAACTTCGTGGAAGGGTGAAATATGTCATAACTACTTCAAAAAATAACTGTTTTCACAAACTTGAAAAATTTCTAGAAATCAGGGCGACGAATGGTATATTCGGATTTTGAAAAATAATAACTCAAGAAATTTTTTAATATTGACACAAACAATTGAAACTTGAATTTACTCCTACATCGCAGACTCTAAAAGTTTTCATTGTTATGAATTGTTCGTCTCAAGTCAAAGTTGAAACGATTCATATCCGAATAATATTTTATCGTTGTTATTGAAACCATTTTTCAGATAAAGCGATAGTTATAGTAATCAAACTGAATTATAAAGTATTCAAATTACAGTGAAAATTCGTATCAAAAATCCAATAAAGCAAATTGAAATAAGTATTAAATACAAATAGAAAACCAAAATATTTAAGGACCAAAAAGTTTCAAGCAAATAACTGAATGAATAGCTAATAAATAATACCTAGAGGAAGAGTGAGATTAAATTTCTAAAGAATTGAAAATATAAAAAAATACAAATTGTAAAATGAAAAGAAAAACTGAACCGAATATTCGAATAAACTAGAGTAGACCCAGTCACACATTTCAGCAGCTCATATTCACCCACTCGATTGATTGTGTCAAATTTATATGCAGTGTTTCAGAGTAAGCCACGTATGGATCAAAAAGAAAGAGGGATCAATGCTGATTCCAAAACTGTCTTCAAATTTGAAAATCGTTCACTTTGAAGCGAGTTATGATCAAAAGACGAAAAAAGCGAATTTCCGCGCTTTTTTCGCCTTTTTGCCAAAACTTAGGGTGGGTATTGTACTACGTATGTCCGAGACAATCTGTGGTAGAGCTTCTCTTCAAAGCTTCGTAATGAACGGAAGAATAAGCCCTTTTTCCTTTTCGTACGTAATTGTGTCGATGGGACAAGTGCTAACCGCTAACAACTGGTTCATGCTTCTGGGGGAAGTCATGTTGGTTCCAATAACCCTAGAATGGAATCAGAAGCAGGGTCAGGCGGGGCAATTGGATCGGTCGGTGGAGAGTGCGGCCCCCCCCCTCCCAGCGGGTGGCTCGTCACTGCGCCCCCCCTTTCCCTACACGAACAAAAGTTCGAATTTTCGCCATTCATTCTCTACTTCCTTTTCTTTCATTTATTTTTGAATTTATCAACATTTTCCTTGTTTGATGGCTAGTTCTCGTTTCAAACGAGAGCTAGTGGTATCAGACTCGGTCTGTGAATAGTACCAGTGGTAAGCTTCTAAATAAACCCCATATGGACAGGATCTACGAGGAAAATTTTCTTCTCATAGTTGACAGCTCCAAGTCCGGAAGAGATTTTGGGCATTTTTGACGCGAAAAATGACGGCTTGACCTGCTCCTCGGCTAATGTGGTGTGGCAAGTTGTTTTCCACAAAAAGTTGCGCTAGATAATGTCGCGCAATCCCTTCTAGGAGGGTTTACCGAAAAATTTCCTCAATGGGATAGTACCGGTTTTAGGGGTTCAAATCCCATTGAACGAATCAAGGTATCCCAGTGACTCGTTATCGATTCAATCAAGAACTAGGGGTCTCAAACTCGGGCTGTGAACAGTATTAATGGGAAGCTTCAAAATGAACCCAATATGGACAGGATCTACGAGGAAAAGTTTTTTCTCTTACTTTACTATTACGGTCCGAAGAAAAAACCCGGTGAAAAAAAATTTTGGTACCAAAAAGGGTAGGTCCCAAAATGCTGCAAATGCTCCAAAAATCATTTCTGTATAGGTGGGAAAACGATACTTTCTTTGACTCTCACCACCTCTGGACCCTAATCACCTGAAAAAAATTTTTTAGTACCAAAAAAGTATGTCTCAAAATCCTGCAAAAGAAACCATTCTGTCTGTAAGGGTAAGCAAACGACTTCTTGTGACCGTGACCACCTCCGGACTTGGTACATTTTTGGATCCTGGTGGGGTGAAGCATCTCCACACAACACTTTGGGATTGAGATTTTGCGAGCAGCCAGACGGTAGGAAATATAATCGTTTCATCTTAATCGCACATATCACACCTTTACGTCACGCTCACATTTTTTTCTACCAGTGAGGTGAAATACGTGAACATTCACGAAGAGTCACCTCACCAAACCATTTTGTAAATAAATTTCAAGGGGTTTCCAGAGGTAAGCACATTGCCCACTTCACGAATAGCCAGTTTACAAGCGGTATTGGCTTTCTGATTCCCACAACGATACATCATTAGTTTTTTCTTTTTTTTTTGAAAAAAAAATCGTTCGCTAAGTGCACTCACATCAGAAGCAAAATGACTTCAGAAACATTGGGAGAAACTCTTGTCTGGAGATGCCTGATTTCTCCTGTTTGCACATCTTGTTGTTGCAATTTATCCATCTTGCGTCACTTCAGCATTTAAACAATCACTTGAAAACTCATGGCTATTTACAGTTCACCAAATTTTTAACATGAAAATCTTGATTTGAGTGTCCGCACTTCGGGGGTTAAAAATATAAACTGCAAAGAATTGAAATGAAGGCAAATTCAAATTCGAAAGTCTCTAGAAAACCTGGGAAACAAAACATTCTGCTGAGTGGAGCGGATCATAACTTTCACTCAAAATACGGCCCAATTCTGGGGCCCCTCCCCCTCAGCGGCCTGCCAAACTGCGCCCCCCCCCTCCCCTCCTCCCACACTGGGATCATCCCAGTGTGCGCTTGACCCTGATCAGAAGACGCCGCTCCATTTTGAAACTTTCCCTGGGTCTACTGCTCTCCAGGAAGGAGACAGAGTAACGGACAGCGAGGGTGAGTAGCGAAAATGGAGAGAGCAGCGTACGCGGGCACAAGCATGAGCTCTGAAACTCGCAGTTGTCACCTGGAGCTCACTGTTGTGTCATGAGGCGGCATGCATGAACGCTGCGAAGAAGGTCAGGGAGCAGATCCGCGTCCTATGCGCGCAGCGTAGAGCCACGAGACGGCCCCGAAGTGCAAGGCGTATATTAGTGTACCGCGTACGCAAAAGCATTTTCCACTGCAAACTTTTCGCGCGCATTTTCTGTCATCCCAGTCTCGTTTGCTTCATAATATCGAGATGCACGGGATGACAAAAAATGCCACAAAGCGACTGCGAAGACAAAAAATGCCGCCCAGGCGAACGGTCTGCTGTAGAAAGGGTTGTTGCATCCGCGGCGCACCAATATACGCCATGCACTTCGGGGCCGTCCCGTGGCACGACGCTGCGCGCATAGGACGCGGAAAGGGTCCCTGACCTGCTTCGCAGCGTTCATGCATGCCGCCACATGAGGGAAATATGGGAAGCTGCTGTCACCTCGAACCTAAAATTTTTTTTTATCTTTTTGCACTTTTTGTAGGCTGTGGTGGCTACGAACTTGTGCACAGATAGATGATGCGAAACATTGTATAGCTTAGGTTGCTAGGAAGATCCCGGGGGGGGGGTAAGCAGCGGAGCGGTCGGCAATGGCAAAATATAACAGTGATAAGGAGATTTTGATATGATAAGCCCGATAAGCCTTGCTTGTACCGGCTCAAAATGTGCGGCCTAAGCTATACATTTCATCCTTTGTTTAATTGGCTGAAACGAGTCTATGTCAAAAGGTTTGTGTGGTTCTAAGCTCATCAAAAGGTTTCTAGATAACGCTTGTCAACAAACAACAAGACTCTTCGCTGCCTGCCCATTCAGTTGATCACGCGTCCCTCTCCTGAACTTGCAGGACGAGTCGTCATTATTCCGAGAAGTACTGTCGTCTGCAATTTCTCCTGCACAAAAACCATTAGAACCACGGAATGCAGGGTAATTAAAGGTGGACTAAAGCGCCAACTGCTGATGAATTCGTCAAAATGACCATTCTCGTCATTGTCAGTGCCTCGACCTGAGCTGGTGATTCTAACAAGAACAAGATTGTAAGAGTAATCGGAAGGCAATGGACCAGAAATACATGACCGAGTGGGTAGTTCTAACGAATGGGTCTGGTCATGTTTGTATCCAGACCGTATCAGAAGAAGGTTAGAAACGTTGTAAAACCACCAGTCTTGCCACGTGTAATTTCTCCACAGACGACTATCAGGCCTATTTTAAGATAAGCTACCAGCTGTGGCGACATACATAATTTTGGGTGGGAGAGGCCCATTCAAAAAATTCAAGGTTCACCAGATTGACGCCTTCGTGAAGGTGCAACCTCAATAATTGCTTGGACAGGAACTCTCTACTTGGGACCCTTTTTGGCTCTACGAATTCGCTTCGCTTGGTTTTTCGGCCCTCCTCTGGTTCTGTGAAACATGGCAGCATTTTTTCTCACAAAGACAGGATAACGAAATTTATCAGTTTCACTAGAAAACAGTTTTAGAAAAAATCATTGATTTCGAGAATATTTGCTAAATCGATTACTCGATCCCTGGGTTGAGCAGAAATGACGAAAATTGTGAGAAACGCATTATAAGTACCCGAAATGCTCTAGTCTCCATTCGTCCCAGTACTCTCTTTGGGGCTATTTGTTAGTACGATAAAATATTTTGTGTACACTTTCTTCTAAACTCTTTATTCGCTTTACATCTTTTCCTTCATTCGAACCCTAATCGCGCTTTAGTGCCTTTTTGACGTTTCTTCGTGATTCCAGTACCACCTGGTGGTCAACGCATTGTTTCAGGTTCAAAACTCGGGAACGAAAATCATCGTGAACACTGACTTTGAGGGCACTCTGGACTCAAAAATTGTGAATCCCTAAGCTATCAGTATAGCTTCATTGCCGTCAGCCATCTAGTTAATGTCTTCTCCTGCTATGCAACCTCAGACCAGCGAAAAGCAGAATGGGCAACAGAATGATGGAACAGAGGACGGAAAGGACATCAAAGAAGAGTTCAAGTGCGCTGAGATATAGGGGTTTTCCCAAGCCACCGTTTGCTACTGGTTCATTGGTCTATTTCTTTTCAGGACCTGCATCAATGAAACTCTGTCCACCGTATGTCGTGTAGCCAGTATGAAAAGGAAGAAACGAGAATCCGAAGGCAAATTGAACCCTGATTCAAAATGAACTATTAGTGATTTCGAGGAGCTTTCTTGTTGTCTGAATTGGTTCTAAGCGGTTGTGACTAATGCTTCCCAATCATGATTTGTCATTATTATATGTACGTTGCGGTATTCATTTGTGGATTTTTATGAATCGGTTGGTGTCCACATATCGAGCATGTAACACTAGCCGGTTGAACACTTTGCAGACCATTATCAGCTGTTCACAGCCAGTCAAAACGATTCCTTTGATTTTCTTTAGCTGCTTTCTTAAAGGCATCGTACACGATGAAAACCGAATTCCAACTTTTGCGCTCAGTCGGACTAGTGGGTCATACCGATGTCACTCAGAACGTTTGGAGTTTCAAAATCGCCTATGAATGGAGATTTGCTTACCTCAAAAGGGCTTCCTGGGTTTGGGGGGCCGGCCTTGGGGTCGATCAGTTGTTACAAGGAACAACACTCCGTTGTCGCTGCCGGCGATCGTGCGTTGACGCGTCGTAGGGCGCAATGCACACGCCACTTGATTTCACGTTCGACATCGATCGAAAGCAGCTGACAGCATTGGACGCAGCATGTTAGTAACTTTTTTTAACCTCGTTCAAGAAAAAATGATCGCTCGTCTGAATGGCGTCCTTGGTGAGTTACTTCCAACGCAGCGCCAAAGAACGAATCGTAAAACTGTTTCTTGCGTTCTTCGCGCAACTATCCCAAGCTGATGTCGGCGGGAACTTCAAATTTGTCTTGAGCCTTATTTAAATGGGTTTTTCTTGGGAAGTTGACGTTTTTGAGGGGGCTTTTTGCAACCTTTAGTCACTATAGGGATATAACAACACGAAGACGTCAAAAACCCAAGTTTGGTTTTCATCGTGTACGATGCCTTTTAAAGGCAGTGTCCACGATGAAATCAGTCTCCGAGTTTTCAACGGAAATCGATAGGTCCGAGTACAACTTCACCAGTAATGTTGAGAAATCGGCTTGGAACAAGCACAGAAGAGTCCTATACGGCCCTAAACTTGAGTGTTCAGCTCACGCAACGCCCACACCTTTCAACCGCCTCTGGTCCGTAAATAACTGGAAACCCCATTTTAAGGAAACAGCATACATCCAGGGGGCTACAGTCCACTCCTTTTAACTAAACTTACCCCATTTGATGATCGATTACTTCTCAAACTGAAATTTTGAGCTGGACAACTTTATCGGTAGCCGTTGAGGGAGTGGGCTTTGCGTGAGCGGAACACTCAAATTAGGGGCGTATAGGGCTCGTTCGTGGTCGTTCTTAGCCGTTTTTTCAGCGTTTCTGGTTTAATAGGGCTCAAGTCTCTTAATTTCCGGTGAAAACTCGGAGACTGATTTTAACGCGGACACTGCCTTTAAAGGCATAGTCCAACCTCAAAATCGTTCTTCTGTTTTTCTACTTATCCCGAAGACGGTACCACGGTGATTTCAATTGTGGTGCGCGCGAAGCGTGATCCTATCATGATGCCAAAAACCATCGGCCTGTAAGTATAACATCACTATTCTGACTCAAGTTCGAAAAGGTACTAAAAGAACATATCACGAATCATGTAGAGAAAACAAAATCATTCTTGATTGTCAACATGGGTTCTTGAAGGGCAAATCAGTGGAGACAAATCTGTTTGAGTCCATTGAAGACTGGACTAAATCCATGGAAGAAAAGAAAGGCTGCGACGTGATTTACTTTGACTTTTCAAAAGCTTCTGATAAGGTTGAGCATAGCAAACTTTTGCATAAGGTTGAGAAACTGAAATTCCACCCCAATATTTTCACCTGGATTTCTAACTATCTAAAACAAAGAACATTTCAAGAATTCAAATTGGAAGGGTTTTCTCATAGCACCCAAAAAATATGAGACTAGGGGTGTCGAACCTCCCGAATACCTACACTATAGGGGATATTGAAATTCCCACAGTGTCTCAGGTGAGAGATCTTGGTTTTTGTTACGATGACAAACTAGATTTCCAAGAACATTATGAAATCTTGCAAAGAAAGGCTTTTTTACAGACGTATCGGATTTTCAAAGGTTTGTCCACGAAAAATAGAAGTGTTCTAATCAAGGCATACAAAACATATGTCAGACCTATAGTTAAAAGTGAAGTCACGGCCTTGAATCCATATAAAAGGAGGGATAACGATGTTTTAGAAAGTGTTCAGAACAACTACACTGGGAAACTCTTGATTCGGACAGACGGATTTAATTATCCATTGATACCGTGTGCTAAGATGAGAAACACAATTCTCAATCTAAGCTCGTTAGAATCTCATCGAAAGCTAAGAGACGCGTGTTTGGTATTCAAACTACTATGTGGGCAGCTTGGTGTTAGAGTGTCCCGATTCTACAGTTTGATGCAATCGAGAACCAGGGGAGGACAGGTCATGACCTCATTTTCAATGCATAGAACCAATTTGAGGAGTCACATGTTTACATGCAGGGCAGGCTTAATCTATTTGAAGCTGAAGTATATCTCCTCACCGAATATTCTTACATACGGTTCGTTCAATCGTATGGCTGGTACGAAGTTATTGAGCTTTTAGATATTCACTAGGGCTGTTTCACACAATTATTGTAGCGTTGTATCTCACTCTTTTCTTATACAGCGTAATAAATGAAATGAAATGAAATGCGCCGGGTTGGGGCAGGGCAGTCGGCATCTTTGACGATCACAGTGCGAGGGCAGCAGATCATCGAACCGATCGTGCGCCAGCAGTGCTTTTCGCTGCTCTCACTGCCCCAGCCTCCTATCTGGGGCAGCAGGGGCACAATTGATTTTGTTATATACGGAGATCTTCAAAGGCGCAGCCCGCCCTGCCCTGTCCCAACCAGGAATGAGCGGAGTTCCGCGTTTCGCGTTCCGAAACCCGCAGTTTCGCGCATTTTTGGCATTCCGCGTTCCGAAAACCGCAAAAAACGCTGCGGAATGAGAAAATATCGGGTCATCTGGGAGGAAGAAAATATCAGATAATTTCTGAATTTTTCCGCGTTCCGCGTTCCGAAACGCGCATTTCCGCGCATTTTCAGGCGTTTCGCGCCCGATTTCCGAAACCCGATAAAAAATTTCAGTTCCGAAAACCGATTTCCGAAATTTCAATTTTTGTTCACCTCATCCCTGGTCCCAACCTGGCCTGCTGATGCATTCGGCCCCTTGTGGGATTGGTTTTCTTGGTTGGGGAATTTCGCTCATCAGTAGTCGATAAATAACATTCATTAATATTGATTTTTTTTTCGCTTTTTGCACAAAATTCCGCAATGATTTTTAGTTTTTGATGGCTCAAACAATACTTAGGAATTCCCGGTTGTCACCTGCAGCCCACAAATCGTTCCTGTTGTGACATGGAGGGCAAACTAGCCTCCCGTTGTCACCTCAAAGCCAAATTTCGTCACGTTTTGCACTTTCTGTTGTGACCTCGAAGTGTCGCGGCTTATTTCGCAACATTTATATAATATGTTCTGGTGAGGTGAGACCGCGACAAGCCAACCGTAGGCGTCACAGACGACGAGAGTCAGGCAGAGTTTGGAAGGGCGCAGACAGTCAGACCTTTTGGAAAATTTGATGAAACTTTTCCTGTTATATGCCTCTCCTTTCTTCTCTTTTATGATGTGTGTTTTCGTCTCCTTTTTTGTTATAATAGTCGTAGAGTTATTCGCAGTAGTTGAGGAATTGATTTAATGGGGTGTTCTTTATCGTGATTTCACACTGTATGCACTTCACTTCGACCGATTTGAACTATTCGAAATAATCATTCGACTGAAAAAGTCGACTTCGGATCATCCGAAAATTTCAATATTCGAAAAACGTAAATTCCGGAAAGACTGAAAAAATCGAACATTCAAAAAATGCCAATTTTCGAATTACTTAAAAATTCCCATGTTCCGATTTCTCCGAAATCACGAATATTCGAAAATTCACATAAACAATCGATTAAATTCGAAAGTCGACTTCTTCTAATCAACAGACTTTCCAGAGAGACTTATAAGTCACTTGTTTGGGAAATTCTTCCAATCATGCAATTATCATACGACAATATCGTCTGTGAGATGTTTCATCATTTCAAAATGGAAATCTTTGAGCAAAATTGAAGTCAGAAAGGGAACCTTCGGCAGGAAATACATGAAATTTCTGAAAATTCAGCTTCCTGGCAAAAGTAACGATTTGGTATTGTTCAAAAAAAGTTTCAGAAATGTCTTGAAGTATCCTCAAGAAATGATTTGGCGTAAAATAGCCTGGAGTAATAGAAAAGCTAGGAAATGAAGTGAAATAACCAAAAATGCAATTTGGTGGGCGATCACTTCACAAGCTTCTCCGTTAAACTTATCAAAACGGAATCAAGCGCGCAACGGAAATATTAAGCCATTTTTGAAAGCTGTAACAAGGAAATAAGCATAGGTCAAGCTGGGTGAACGCAACGCCCCATTCCTTATCCTGCTTGATTTCGTTTTGATAAGTTTAACGGAGAAGCTTGTGAAATGATCGACCACTAAATTGCATTTTCGGTTATTTCACTTCATTTCCTAGATTTTCTATTACTCCAGGCTATTTCACGCGAAATCATTCCTTAAAGATAGTTCAAGACATTTTTGAAACTTTTTTTGAACATTACCAAACCGTTACTTTTGCCAAGAAGCTAACTTTTCAGAATCATATCTCTGGAATCGTACAAATCCCCCTGGGAACGGAGTTATGGCGGCTGTGGGATGTTGAGGCCGAAAAGGTAGAGCGCGAAAAGGGCAGAGAGAGAGAGAGAGAGAGAGAGAGAAAGAGAGAGAGAAACATTATGCCAGGCACGACTCCCGATAAACCATCGTACCAATATTGAGAACTTTGATTGAAGCTTGCACGAGCTAGTATGAGGCTTTATTAGGCTAACGTTTCGGCGGCTTCGCCTTCTTCAGAGCCTGAAAGAGCCAAATAAATTCATGAAAATACACGGACAAACGCCTTTGCGGAAAACTCTCTACAGAAATTCGACTTCCAATTTTCCAGACAAGAGAAAAGTAAGCCAAGTAACATACCTAGTCAAGTTCTCAGAGATCGCGGAACAGTAGAGTTCGGCGGGGCACCAATGGAGCAGAGTTTCACGCGCAAGTCAGAAGGCAAGACGACGTAAGGCTGGAGTTTCCGTAAGCTATTTATGCCCTCCTCTTTCCGGTTGACCTTGGGCTCCCTCGCACTGATCCAAAACGCCGGACTGGAGGGTCAACCGGAAAGAAGAAGATGTAAATATTACACGGGAACTCCGGCCTTACGTCAGACTTGCCTTCTGACTTGGGCGTGAAACTCTGCTCCATTGATGCACCACCGTACTCTACTGTTCTGCGATCTCTGAGGACTTACCTAGATATGTTACTTAGCCTACTTTTCTCTTGTCTACTATCAGTCCGTGTATTTTCATGAATTTATTTGGCTCATTCAGGCTCTGAAAAAGGCAAAGCCGCCGAAACGTCAGCCGAATGAAGCCTCATACTACCTCGTGCGGGCTTCAATCAAAGCTCTCAATAGTGGAACTTTAGTTACAACATGAGAGTCAACGATAATGTTCTATGCTTTAGCGTTCCAGAAGTTATTTCTACTTTTTTTTAAGCTTGTCACGCCTCAGTCTTGTTTGATCATCCTTTTGATGACAAATTGAGCAAATAGCTTCTTCTGCTTCTCTAACCCGATGTGGGCCTAAACGTTCGCACCCAGTTATGGCCCCTCAAAAATGCCTAAAACTGAGCGGCGAAAGCATGCTGGACAAGTTCCTCAAGGCTTGTGTTTTCCGTCATTCGTAACCGATGTGTGGGAGCAGATCTAAATGAAGAGAGAGGCTCAATATAAAGGGAAAAACGGGGTTATTGATCGAAAACCATTGCTCATCTCTTCACTCTTGAGCTCGAAAGATCGTAAAAGGGGGGGGGGTGCCAAAGTGGCTTCCCGATATGGCAGCGCTAGAGTGGCTTTTTCCTGTATCTAGCTTATTCGAGGGACTTGAGAGCCCGTACTTGGCAGGTGTTATATAGGGTGGGCCCACTTCACAACTATGTGGAAATCTCAGTTTTCGTGCCTGAGGTTTGACTGTGCCTTTAACACATTCACACCACGCCAAAATTTAGGTGTCTGCACGTTCGGACCGCTTGCAATATTGCGTCACCCTATATGATGTCCCACCGGTGGGACACGCTGTCTTAATAGCGTCCCATGGGTTATTGCTTTCTCTTTTTTTGTATCTATATTAAAGCTACCAACGATTATTGAACAGTATCGGAGTTTGAGCTTCCAACACGCTATCATCTTCGAGAGAGAATTACCTAGAACCAAAACAGGGTCAATTGAGCTGCAACTTTCCCAGAGAAGTTAACGAGCTTTAAACGATAGGTTTCTACTAAGCAACCTCAAAGCCAGCAATAGAAGAAAAAAGGAACCATAAGGTGCTTCCAAAGTCACTTTACGGCCGTGATTTCTTTTACCTCTGCCCACTGTGATATTAGGAAAGTCTAATTACGTTGTTGCACTTGACCTACTGATGGACCACGAGGTTTGTATTCAAGTCTTGGGTAGATCAATAGTGGGTCATATGTGGGTTCGAAAGTATTTTCTAGTGACGGAGAAATAGATTAAAAAAACTTTTTACCACCAATGGGACATGCGGTCGGAAGTGGTAGTCACCGCGTGTCCCACCGGTGGGACACGTGGGCGTGAATGTGTTATGGGGCAACAGACACGCTCGAAAAAGTAGTTGAGATAACTACGTTACTGGGGTCATATGACCCCTCTCTCATAGGTTGGGAGCTCCAAAAACGAGTCAAAACCACCTAATTTGAGCGACATCGAAAATTTCGACAATTCCGCCCATGAGCTTCTACAACTCCGCCCCAAAGGCAAACTCGTCCAGACTCATTGTTCGAATACTATCACTTTGGCTACCTTTTGAAGCTTCCAACGACGTAAGCGTTCAAGCACAGATTGCAAGAGTCTATCGGCTGAGAGGGCATACCCGTGGCCCTTCACGAGGGAAGCTTCCTCATGTAGATTGCGGCGAGCAGAATTCTTCAGAAATCTTATTGAAAATTTTCGAAAGCGGAAAACGGATGATTCTGGCTGAAAAACGCCGGAAAAGGGAAATTCGGAAACGGAAGAAAAATTGAATGCTTCCATAATAAGTTTCGCCACTGCTCATAGCTGCAGGTGCCCTTCGGTAACTTGTGAAATTCATTTACTCGCCCATGCACTCGTGGTTGTGTTATGAATCGGCAGGTGGACCGGCCCGAGACAGAGATCCGCAGCATAATAAGAGGACGTGCTGCTGCTGCTTCTATTGTACCGCAAGTAAGTTTTGTCGAGCAGCTCCTCTCCTAATGTGCTGCTGATCCTTTGTTGTCGAGTTCGTTCTCTTCATCAATATTTCCAGTACGAATGAACCCGGCAGGAACTTAGTGTGCGACGGCGGCGGGTATATAAGGCGCTCACTCTTGTTAGGTGGGTACATAGTTAGCCAATTGAAGAAACCCAAAAGGTGAAAATCGGGAACATCCTGAAAGTCGAGCCTCGCGAAAAAAGGTTAAGGATTTGGTATTGTTCTTAAATGTCGTGAAATTGTTTTATTGAATTTGGCTCTCAACTTGATTTTTCAAATGTAGTGAAATTGTTGGATTGATTTGGCTGTTGTTGGTATATTTGATTGATTTGATTTATTACACGGTAGAACCGTGTCAGAGACAACAACAGAAATAAATACCCAAACGGCAATCAAGAGACTAAACGCACCAAAGTCAGTCGAACAACAATAGACAAATGGACCAACTGACTATTAGGCATACACCGGCACCATGAAGAAAAGAGATCTTACAAATATTACTCCTGGGACAACAGATAACTCTCAAGTGTCTTTTTGAATTCACTGAGTTTCCCCACTACAAAACCTGACCGAAGTAGTTTATTGAATTCAGACCCCGCCCTATTGACAAAGAAGTGCTGTCGTACATTCCGCCTGGCCCCAATGAGGCCCAATTTCACCGGTGCTCCCCTAGTGGTTGATGGTCTAAGGTTGAACAGCCGGCTAGCCTTGATACCAGCACTCCCATGAATGATCTTATACATCATTATCATATCAAACCTTCTTCTCCTGTGCTCTAGAGTGGTTAGGCCCAATTTAGCGTTCCTGGTGACATGGCACACGTTACCATCAGTCTGAAACCACGACGTCCTGAAGAAAACTCTCCGTGTAAAAGTATATGTGAATATCGTAATCATTAAAATATAGCGAAACAGTTGCAAATGGATTTGACAAGCGCTCTTCAAATTATCAGAGTCAAATCACGCGTCAAGCCTAGTTTTGACTGTAGGTGGTCGCTGCGGCCATACGAGGGACAACTGTTCCTTTTTCATCGCACGTAATGGAGAGCCGCTCAAATTGTGATCGCTTCGTGGCAAACTTCCTACATCGCTGGGTCGCGCCGACGAAATCCTATGTTTTACTGCATCGCTGCTTGAAGAGCGATTCTCAATGGTCGCTGACCATCGCTGCATCGCGGCCACAATGGCAGCGATGGAGCGATTGCCAGCGAATGACACGTTTCGTTTAGTGAACGTTGACCCTTTAACAAGACAAGATCAGTGTTTTCGGGTCGAAACGCGTTATTGATTAATACCAGCCATTGATTTCACTGATTGATTGAATTTCCTCTATCATCCGTGGGCCTATGCACTATGAACAGAATCGCTGCCGCTGCGACATCGGTGCAGCAGCGGGTGCAAAATCGCTGCGATGAAAAACAGAAGCGATGCAGTCAAAACTAGGCTTCAGAAGTATTTTTCGTGATAGTCTTCGTGTCCTCAACGCTTTCACGGTTTACATTGCATGGGAACGTTGTTGTTGCCGGACTTACTCTTGTTCTGATTTGATCCAAATTACGCTCGACTCAAAACTCCTTCTGACGCGTGATTTGATTCTGATTATTCATAGAGCGCATGCCAAATCCATTTGCAACTGTTTCGCTATATTTTAATGATTACGATATTCACATATACCAACAACAGCCAAATCAATTCAACAATTTCACTACATTTGAAAAATCAAGTTGAGAGCCAAATCCAATAAAACAATTCCACGACATTTAAGAACAATGCCAAATCCTTAAAGGCAGTGATCGCGATCAAATATGCTTGTCGTCTTTTTCTCTCTGGACCCCTTTCTGTGTACCGCGTAGTAGGACATATAAGAAAAATCGCGAAAAAGCCACTGTTTTGGGCCAAATTTGAAGCCTGAGCCTTCTTGTCTTTTGATGGTGGACGAGCCCTCTCCACATCATCGGCATCGATGACCTTTTATATCAAAAACATCAGCTAGCTTGAAATTGAATGTCAATCAATGAACCTTCGAATTTATGTACACATCTAGTCAAAAACATTGACTGGAGTGCTTTCTTTCATTGCTCAACTGTCTTTGTTAGGTAAATTTACATTTATTTCTCCCTCTGAATGTCGATGATTTTTGACTGCTAGGCACGACACTGCGACCTTTTTCGTCGGCGCTGTGCACGTGTGCACGAACTGGCATCTTTAGGCCTTGGAATATCTATTTCTAGCCCGTTTTTCACCGCGCCACCTTCATAGTTTTTCAGCTGTTTTTGATCTAAGCTGATTTTTGAAGTTTTTTCGATAACGTTCTTCATCGTGACCACTGCCTTCAACCTTTATTTGCGAAGCTCAACGTTTAGAAATTTCACAACCTTTTCCGAAGGGTTTCCATTTTACAATATCATCAATCTCGTAAAATAAAGATGAACTCCATCTGATCGTGAGATCGTTGGTCAAGACAGCGATCTCTAACGATCGACTCTTCCTTTCTCAAAAGTCGTTTGGGATTTTTTCGTTCTGAAAAAAGGAGTTTTCAAAGATTTATACCGCGGTTTTTTAGCGTGGCTGTTATAAAGGGCTCTAGAGCTCTCATTATATAGGGTATCCTATATAATGAGAGCTCTTAAAATCGAAAACCATCGTGAGCGATGCCCTTACCCTCTGGACAGGTGAAGGGGGAACCTTCACCATTGGGAAAACCGGTTACAACCGGTAAAAAAAAGACGAAAGTGACTCAACACTCATGCAAGTCATTTTGAAGATTGGGTGGGTGTCACTGCCGGTTTTTCGCCCATTACTTTTTTGTGCTTACTAGGGACTGTATTAAAGGCAGTGGTCACGATGAAAAACGTTATCGAAAAAACTACAAAAATCAGCTTAGATCAAAAACAGCTGGAAAACTATGAAGGTAGCGCGGTGAAAAACGGTCTACAAATAGAGTTTCTAGGGCCCAAAGAAGCTAGTTCGTGCACACGTGCACAGCGATGACGAAACAGATCGCAGTCTCATGCCGAGCAGTCAAAAATCATCGACATTCAGAGGACGAAATAAATGCAAATTTAACGAATAAAAACAGTTGAATAATGAAAGCATCACTTCAGTCAATGTTTTTGACTAGATGTGTACATAAATTCGAAGGTTCATTGATTGACATTCAATTTCAAGCTAGCTGATGTTCTTGATATAAAAGGTCATCGATGCCGATGATGTGGAGAGGGCTCGTCCACCATCAAAAGACAAGAAAGTTCAGGTTTCAAATTCGGCCCAAAACAGTGGTTTTTTCGCGATTTTTTCCTATAGGTCCTACTACTCGAGACCCAGGAAAGGATTTGGAGAGAAAAAGACGACAAGCATATTTGATCGCGACCACTGCCTTTAAACTTCCCGTGGAGATTTGGAAAATCATGTTGTCGTTGCTGTAGGTCTGTGACAGTACATAAATCATCCGTGCTTGAATTCCCTAAATGGCTGCGAGGATTTCAAAAAATGGCATAAACATTGCTTCGAAAAAAGGTAAGGGGGCCTCAGGAAATTTTTGGGGTGTTGAGAAAATTTTTTCCGGATTTGGCTCAAAGCTTGCATCTGGGGGTTACTTAGGGCGCTGAACCCGAATCTGGGGTCTATTCCTCGAATGACTCACGGTTACGTTAGGTTACGGTAGGCAAAATGCCTTTTAACTGGCGTTACTTACCTTAAAATTTCGAAAATCGAAAAATGGACTTCAAATTCGTGTTCAGCGTTTCAAATAACACCCACAGTGAAATTTTGAGTCAAATCTGAGACTTCGACCAAGCTACCGTGTACTCACCGTAATCTACCGTAGTCTAGCAAAAATCGATAAACCGGTTGCAGATTCGTGTTAGGCAGACCCAATAGCACCTATTTACAAGTTTTCAAGGTAAAAAATCGTAGCATTCTCGAAATCGTTAAAAGTGGCGTTTTACCTGAAAATTTCCCCCCTAATTCGATGCTTCGGACTAAATCAGATGTAATTTTTCAAATATTGACAAATGGGCCTCAGATTCGTGGTCAGCACACAGAACAACCCCTAGAAATAAGTTTTCAGCTCAATCCGAGGCAATTTTTCTGAACTTCCTTAGAATTGCCATTCGTGTTCGTACCCCTTTTATATACGGAAAGCTATGAAAACGCCCACTTTTGGAAATCTCCTGTGAATCTCTGAGGCATTTAGCAGATTTGGAAAACGGATTATAAATGCTGTGTCCCATGCCTACAACTACAGCACATGGTTTTATAAAAGCCCACCGGAAATGTAAGGCAAGCCCTAGTTAGAGACAGACCTTTGGTAAAAATTGTTTTCGGAATCCACATAAAATTCTGCATAGAATGACGTTTTTAGTTTGGAAAAATATTCTCTTGATCCTTCAGCCTAATCCATTTTACAAAACACCGGTTTTTCTTAACTTATAACTCTTTAACCGTAGAAGACAGTGTTCTGTAAAGGTTGTTTTTGGAATCTACGTAAGATTCTGCTTCGAAACGTATATCGGGTTCCTAACTTTGCTTGCTCCATAAGCCAGCCACGTCGGTGGAGCCGAGCCCCGTTGTTGGCTCTAGCAGAACTCTGCGTCTCCCATTTACACCATAGAGGCGAGAGCACCCTATGGAGATTACTATGGAGCTCGGCTCCACCGACCTGGCTGGCTTATGAGGCAAGCGAAGTTAAGAACCCGATATATCATTCGACGCAGAATTTTACTTGGACTTCAGAAACAACCTTTACAAAACACTGTCTTAAACGGTTAAAGAGTTATAAGCGAAAAACCGGTGTTTCGTAAAATGGATTAGGCTGAAGGATCGAGAAAATATTTTTCCAAGCTGGAAGCACTGGTCAACGCAAAATTCCATCGAGTTTCCGAAAACCACCTTTACCAAAAATCTATCACCAAGCCCAAATAAGTTATGGACGAGAAAGCGATAATTTCAGGCAAAAAAAGCGATTTATAGACCGAAATCGGTCACCAAAGGGGTATCTTCTAGGGTAAAAAGGTATGGGCGAAAAAACTTATTGCTTTTGATGATAGAAACGTTATTTCATAAATTGAAATCGGCTGAGAGATTGGAAACGTATTTTTCTCAGACTGAAAACATTACTCGACGCAAAGGTTCATGAAACTTTTGGTAACAGCTCCGTTCAAAGATCAAAGAGGAGAGAGGGCAAAAATGTTACGAGCGAAGAACAGGTAGTTGTTGTGGTATGCTTTTAGCCTGCATGAGATTGACATTCGACTTTATTCGGCTAACGTGTTTCGGCAAATCGCCTTCTTCAGAGCCTGAAAAAGTCAAGAACCATACACGAGGCTGTTCGATCAAACCCCAACAACATGTCGAACAGAAATTAGGACCAGTATCCATTGCTTGACAACGGTCCCAACTCGATTTGTTCCTACCTTACAAAACAGCTGCCACATCACTAGCAGTCACGACCGGCAGCCAAGAACATAGCAAGCAGATTGAGTAATTTTCGCATATGTCAAGGGTGTCCGCTCGGTCTCATATCACAGACGGCAATATTGCATGAAAGGTCCGAGCTCGACAGTGGTGGAGATGCACTCCTCCCGGCGGTTCATCACTGGATTCTTGTTTTGAATCCAGAACGCTTCCATCGTCTTCGTGGGCACTATATCACGCTTCCGTTGGAGAATTCTCACGCTGATTTTAAAATCGTTTCCACTGTGTTTTGAGATGCGATGTGCGCCAAGTGGGGTTGAGTGACGTGCGCGAGATTTTCCATCCATGTGCTCCTTCACCCTCACGCAGAGAGGTCGACCTGTTTCGCCAATTAAGATCTTTCCATTCAAGGCAGTGTTCACGATAAATTTCATCTCCGATATCTCCACTTTTTACGGAAGGTCTGGTGCCCTACATAGCAAGGCATGCTTAAAAAGGACACGAAAGACGCATTTTTGAGCAAAAATGGGCCCTCACTTGTTTACGTTGATTTTTGAGCGTGGAGGAATTGACCGCTAGAAGGATGATACCTATCAGGGCAATGAAGCAAACAGCTCACTTATCAGCACTTCCTTCACTTAATTATTCCTATAATCTGAGTCTTCATTTGTTCCTTTCGAGGGGCGGATCTGGGGCACGGGGCGTGTCTGGGGCACCAAAACGCTTGTTTGCAGCCGTTATTTTGCCTCTCCTGGCTCGTTTTCTACCGTTCTTTGGAAACTGGGAGCCTAGGATCCTTCTCGCCTATCATTTCACTGTGGAAAGTCAACGAGGATGATCATGGTAAAAGCTGCGTTTAAGAACAAGGAAAGAACAGGTAGTTTTTCGAAAATCGCCTGGAAAACTTCCCCGAAAAATTTTGACTCCAAGACAGCTCAACGAAAATTTTTCATTACCTAGGCAGATAATTTCATTAAGAATAGTGAATTTCTAAAGGAGGTCATCTAACGATTTTTTTTTCAAAATTAATGATTTGTGCTCACCTTGGGTGGTGGTTCAGTCAAATAACAACATTTTTATTCTCTTATGAACGGTTTCGACCGCTCGCAATACATAGATGCACATGAAAGTAAGTAACATAGGGTCGGAGCCCCGCGCCCCGATCGCCCGTCGTCGCAACATTAACCCTACGGCGCCGCCACCTAATGGCCGCGGCGTGGGGTTCGCGTTGCGACCCGTCGCTCGCAGCGCGACATGATTAAAAATAAAAATTTATTGAGTGCAAGAGAAAGAGGATTAGGAAAACGACAAATTTTGAAGTTGCCAGTCTATAGGGAACCTTCACGATTTCCCACTCAGGTATCCTAAACAACCTTCACCTCTCGGACCGCTGTCTCCACACCAACAAACCTATGCTCCAAGGCCGACGTAGAGTTGAGCCTCTCGTCGTTTGCAACAAGAGCTGGTAATTGCAGCATGTACTGCTAAGGAGGAGGGGTCAAATCCCAGTATGCGTTGACAGCACCTACTGTTTACAACAAAGGGTTGAACTCGATGTCGCACATGGAGCGTAATTCCTATTGTGCTGAAGTGCAATTCTACGAGCCCATGAGTGTGAACGTAAACTTATTTATCTTCACAGATTTTGAAGGCCCCCACCTACTTCTGATTCTCGCTCTTCATTGATGACTTGACTTGACTTAATCGGTTGGCTTCCGCGTGACGCGGTCATTCGCATCTTCACCCAGGTGTGCCGTCCTAGTAGTCAGCCGTGTCCATTAGTCACAGTCAGCCACAATTTGAACACAATGCATCCACTGGTCGCTATTTCACCTCCTGCGAAGTAAAACATCGCGCCTGAATCTCCTTTCAGTGCCGAGTGATTTCAAATCCCCCTTCACCACATCCGTCCAAAACTTTCGCCTACGTCCAGGCGGCCGTTTCCAGACAGGACTCGGAAGCATCCTTGGGGCTTCTTGAACAAGGCGATCTGCCGGTCTTCTCAAAATACGCCCGAAGAAAGGAAGACGACCTTCCGTTGCCGCTTGAGATGGCGTTGGGAGATCTTGACACCTCCCTCGTGTCAAGCGTTGATGTAAGGCGTCAGTCTCGTTGTAGAGATCTTCGTTGTGGCACATTCGCGGCCAGAAATATCCGAGCGAACGTCTAAACAGCTTCCTCTCCGTGCAATCCAACCTTTCCATCAGCGTCTTCGGTGCTGCCCTTGTCTCCGATCATTACACTATGATAGGGCGAATAGCTGATAAGTAGACGCGCAACTTAACTTCCTTCGCGATGGGGGTAGACCACAAACACTTGGATAGCGATTTGGATGCAGACGTAGATTTCGCACATCGTTGTTGAATATCCGCTGCATAACTACCATCGTTCTTCAGCAAACAGCTCAAATAACAGAAATCATCCACCAGTTCGATAGTTGTCCGTCCACACAAACTCTCGTTGAAGGCCTCTGAGAGACCCACATCTGCTTGCATTTGTCGGGACGAAGACGAAGTTCATAGGCTGTGGCATATTTCAAAACGAGGTTCACAATCCTTTGCAGTTTTTCGTTGTTTTCAGCGGATAACACGATGTCGTCGGCGCACTCCAAGTCGACAAGGGAGCGTCCTGATGGTGTTAGGATCACATCCGCAGGAAACTGTTCTGTAACTCTACGCATGATGTCATCAACGGTGAAGTTGAATAGAAAAGGTTCTGCTACAGCTCCTTGCCTTAATCCTGTTTTCACCTCAAAAGCTGACGTAAATCCGATAGGCGTACGAACTGCTGCTGTTGTTCCTTTGTTCGTCTCCTCGATTAGTCGAGCATACTTTTCCGGGACTCCATCCGCTCGCAGAGCGTTAAGCAATCGATCACGATGAGGAGAGTCGAGTGCGGCTTCAGAGTTCAAAAAGCAAGCTGTAGTGGGTTCGAATACCGCTGCTGCGATTCCATTACTCTTCCCACGACGAACACTTGGTCGATGGTCGATCTTCCAGGTCGAAAACGGGCTTGCTCCTCTCTGGTCGTTTCCTCACGATGCTTGATGAGACGCTTGTGAATGATACGTTCCAAACAAAACCTTGTACATGACACGCGGTAGAGAAATCCCCCTATAGTTCTTGTGATCCATGAAGGATAACTTCTTGTGAAGAGGTACGATGATCGCGTGTCTCCACGAATCGGGTACCCTCTCACTCATCCATATAGCACGGATGGTGTTGGTCATTTCACGAATTCCAGACGGAGGAAGAGCTTTCAGCATTTCAGCAGCGATGTTGTCATCTCCACCTGCCTTTCCATTCTTCATTTTCCGAACACAATTCAAAACTTCAGCCTCAGTCGGCGGTTCCTCACTGACATCGTAATGTGCTCTCTGAACATGCGGGAGCTCTGGTACTGACGGCGCTGGACGATTCAGTAGTGAACTGGAGCCGGATTCGTCAATGAAATTTGGCGCTGGTAGGCTGGGTAAGGGTCCTACTATAATTCGCGCGAATAACGCGATTCACGAAACTTGCTACCCTCGGTAGCAACCTATCAAAGCCTACCCAGCGCAAATCTCGGGTAGTGTCTTACCAGCGGCGCCCTACCCGGCGAGATTTTGCGCTCTGATGCTGAACTTACGCGCTCGTCCTTTGAACAGCTGTTTTCAAACCCTTGTATAACGGATTTTCGGCATTTTTATCTTTATTTGTTTAAAATATAGTATTTTCATCTTCAACTTCCGCCACTCTCTTCTCAATACTCATTATTTATCGTCAAGACTCGTTTAATTTTGAATTATAGGGTTGGTGCAAATATAATTGTCTTATCTTCCTATATCTCTCTATTCGACTCTTTTTTGGTTTTGGTAGTGTACGATAGATGAAGAAATGTGCTTTTGAATGCCATATTACACTTTGCAAAAAAAAGCTCGTTTGGGCGAAAATATTTGGTTTTATAAAAACCGCCAATAATTTTTTTCACGAACCTAACATGCATATATCTATGATTTTCCTTTAAAGCAAAAATGGGTTTTCACAGCTTTCGATTTTTGGGCAAAATACTCTTCTAATTCACACAAAGGGCGAGAATGGCGAGGGATTGATGATGAAATTTGAAAAAAAAGTACAGGTTCAAAACATCTTAAAAATGAAGAGCACGGTTTTTTTCCCAACATAAGCACTATACGGAAACTAGGTAAATATAAGGTATAAAATATTCATCTAAGTACTAAGGCAAATCAACGATTACACAATGAGGTCCTAGCGTTTCTGATACTGCTGCTTTTTTGCTTTGTTTGCTTTTTGTTTATAGCCATATTGACATTTTCCATGCAAGAATGCCGCCGTGGGGACTTTTAGCGCCCTAAAAAATGTCTCGAATAATGTACACATCGTCCTCATCTCAATATTCAAACTACATATGTTACGCATCAAAAAACATAATATAATCTACTGACAAAGACCGAAAACCATCGCCTCGTTTCCCATACTGCTGGATTCTTCAAGTGATTTCAACATAGATTTACTTTTTTCATGGTTTTTCCGCTTTTTTATGCTTTAGGTTTTGTGAGTTTTTAGGAGTTTCAGTTTTAGAAAAGCGATAACGAGCGATGTACAATAGCTGTCGTTTGTAAAACACAGCGGCGTCGGCACACACATAACGCTTTTAGGCCGGGATCATACTTCCAGCGACGAGCGACGCGACGCAATGTTTACTATCTATATCGACCGAAAATCGATATGCTTGATGTGTACTGTCGCTGTCGCTGGTCGCGGGAAGTATGACTCCGGCCTTAGGCGTAACTGCTTGGTAGCGTTACCCACGGTAGAATTGCGCTCGTGAATCACAATGTGATGGTTGAGGTAGCAATCTACCGTGAATAGCACTACCATTGGATAGGGCTACCAGCACTGCCGCGTTGATGAATCCGGCCCCTGAAGTAACCCTTCAATATTGGCAGAGTCGCATCACCAACTGCGACTCCATGATAGTGTTGGGGACAGGAGAACATCTCTTAATCTTGCCGCTATACTGTCGTAACAACGTGTAGGCTTTCCTTGAGTTTTTCTCCTCCCAAGCCTTCTCAAACTCCTTAGCTCTACACGTCCATTCTCGTTCGCGGTCACTTTGAAGCTGCCGACGCAACTTCCTCCTCAAACGCTTCTCCTCCACAAAGGTTCCTGCAGTTCGGAGAGTACATACTCTGTTGTAAGTAGATGTTGTTTCCTCTGAGACGTAGAGGAGCTTCTTCTTGGGCTGTACAACCGGGAGTGCCTCTTTTGAAGCGACCTGGATGTGCTTGACGAAAGAGTCCGCGTTGCAAAGTTTCTTTTTAGTCCGTACTCCAATATGAACAGAGACGAGTTGTCGGAGTTTTCTTCTGCATTCTTCATCTCTGAGACTTGTCATGCCAATCCTCTGTAGAGGCTTAGCCCCTTGCTTCCTGTTATGAATCCTCACAGTGAAGTTCAACAGAACAGGGCGGTGATCCGAATCGAATGCGACATTTCACACAGCTCTAGATCTTCGAATGTCCGGTACTGGAATATTCCTCGTCAGAACATAGTCGAGCTGTAGTTTCAAAGTTAACATCTTCCGCTTCCGCTGCTCTTCTGGAGATAGCTGGGTTGGTCCCTGCCACGTAAGCTGATGGCGGCGATGATTCTTCTTGAATGTCGATGCAATAATCAGACCACTGCGTTCACAAAAGTCGACAAGGCGGTAATCATTGCCCGATGTTTGCTCCACTGGGTAGAACCATTTGCCGAGTACTTTGGATTCCTGATCAAGTCCCATCTTCACATTTGCGTCAATCCCCACGATAACAGCATGTTGACAAGGTATCCTGGCCAGCAACGTATTGGGTTCTTGATAAAGCGCATCCTTCGAATTGTCTTCGGCGGTTTCAGTGGGCGCATGAGCACCCGCTATCCATAGATGGAATCCTCTGTGATCCCGCAGTCGCACTAATGCATTCCTACACGACGTTGAGCCGAATTCCTCGATCATACCATTCTATAGTCCTTCCTTACTCGATCATACCTTTGTAGTCCTTCCTTACAGTTATCGCGCAGCCTCCCACTCTTCTATCATCAGCGTTACCGCAGTAGATGGCGTACTCTCCGACATTGATGACGGGTCTATCCTTGATGCGAGTTTCCTGCAAAGCAGCAAACGGTGCCTGGAGCATGGGCTGCCTATGAGGAAGAGTGAAACTCACCATACGTTGGGTGCACTTCTGACGCTGAGAGGCGGAATTCGACTGCAGCCCATATTTTGTGGAAGTACAAGTACACGAGTGCGTGAGAATGAAGAGGTGATGATTGAAGGCAGCTTACACGCTCACAAACGTGGTCGAGATAACAGCGTAAATAGTATCTCACGGCCCCTACCATATTGCCAACGACGTCTGAAACGCATATTGTCATCCAGTGCCCGTATTCACGGAACACTGGGAGCCTCCCGGGAAGGTTTAAAGTCCACCCGCTGTTGGACGAGTTTCCAATCTATGTACCCGGCAGGTAGACAGGAAGGCTACCTGCCACCTGGCGGGTAGACAGGAAGGTTCCTAGCCACCTAGCGGATGGACGGAGTGTTGCGGCTGCCTGCTATGTCGATCTCATGTGGCAGAAAATGATCAATATGTTACTGACAGGCAGCGCGCGCTCTGCCCGTCTACCCGCACAGCTAAGGTCGGGTATGTTGTGCCTGCCGGAATGCATTGATAGCGGAATGAGACACCTACCCGGCGGTCTCCTCTCCGTCTCTGCAGGTAGCTACCCGCGCCTGTCTCTGCTCTGACAGGTGGCGAAGAAGAGGCCGCCACTATTGAAATCTGGAGAGAGGAGCCACAAAAGTGGTGGCCATACGGCGGGAACGGGAAAGTTACGCCTCCTTCCTGCGCCCGCCGTTTCATGAATACGGCCACAGGATGACAGTATTCAGGCATTCCTCTCTTGCAAGTCTGTATTTTCCCACCCCTTTGAGTAAAAAAAATGCTAATTGATACTTGAGAAAACATGTGATAATTTAGAGTGATAGCACTATCAAATGGGAGTGCACGCGAGAAACAGCTCGATTTACATGAATATAACATGTCGAATCATTTCCATCTATTTTCAAGAATATCGCTCTATTCCGGCTAGCTCTTGAAATGGAGGATTTCTTCGGTAAACAGAAATGTTATATTCAGGTGAATCGAGCTGTTTCTCACGAATCGTAACAAATTGTGATAACGCGATTGAGGGAACAATGTAATTTCGCGGTCTATATTACAGATAAAGTTTCCCTTTTTTCGCTTTCCTGATAAATGATTATTCTTTCCCGTTTCAATTTTTTGTGAAACATTTCTCTGATATTCCAGTCGGGCGAGCGAAGCCAGCAGCAAAGGGGACGGTGATAGTGAATTATAAAGTTGTTGATAACGAGTCGCAGGTATGACGGACCGTTCCGCTGCTCACACTAAGCTCCTCAAACTCAGTTTGGGTTGCACGATTATCTTCAAGCTGTGGGCTACTGGAGCTCAGCTTTACCGACCTGGCTGGCTTATGGAGCGAATAAAGATTGGAACCCAAAAAAAAAACTCCGTTACAGAATTTCGCGAGTATTGCGAAAACAATATCCACCATGGGTCTTTCTTCAGCGGTTAGAAAGGTACAATCACAAACCGAAATTTGGTGAACTGAAATCTGCTGAAGGATCGGGAAAATAATTTGCTCACCTATAAACTATTCAACGAGGAGTTTCACGGGGATTTCCGGAACAAGCTGTGCAGATGACTATCTTCAAAGGCAACTAGCTACGAGAGGAGAAGCGGTGATTTTGGAATCCATTTCGGAACATTGCAAGAGAATTTGTGGTTGCAGCAGCTCAAAAAATCTATGAAATCTAAGCAGATCATTGTATGTATGTATAGAGGTAAACCTCATAGAACACCCCCTCTCAAGGTGGTTATTAACCCATTCACGACCGCGTGTCCCACCGGTGGGACACGCGTTGACTACCACTTCGGACCGCGTGTCCCACTGGTGGAGCACCCTTTTCGAAAATCGATTTCTCCACCGCATGAAGGAATTTCTAAACCTACTTATGGTCAATGTATTTACCTATCCTAGAGCCGACTACAAACTTCGTGGTCCGCTGGCAGCTTCAGCGCTACAATATATCTAACCCATCGAGTGCAGCGAGGTCGAAAACCGCAAACTTGAGTACAGATTGCATTTTTACAAGCAATTAATGGCGTATTTTTTTCTTTTTTCCATTACTCGATAAACGAACCTTACTTCTGAGAGTGGTTAGATCGTATAGCACTATTCCATATATTACAGAAATATGATTACTGATACTGCGCACCATTTGTGAGTAGAGAATCGGCTTTTCTTTCGCCCGTATTTTGTTCACAGAAATAATTTCATGCAAAGATCACCAATGTAGAGACAATTAGGGCCTTCCTCCTAAGTCCTGTTTGGTTACGGTTGGTATCCTAGGCCGGGGCTCTACTTCGGTGAAAACTACCTGAGAGAGGAGCGGACGAGAAAAATGGGGACGCGCAAGAGCAGAAAACGAGTGAAAACATATAAAACGGTTATTACACTAATAATTCCTAGTCAATATGTAATAATAGAACTATTTTCTACGTCTAAATGTAAAAAAAACGCTTTTTACAAAAATCTCTTCCTAGAAGGCGCCGAACTGGAGAGGTGAGGGGGTGTCCGAGAAAAAAAAGGCTTTGAAGATCTGAAAAAGTCATTTAATCAGCATTTTCAAACAATATTAAAATTTAGGAAAATTTTCTACGTCTCAATGTCAAAAAGAATGCTAACAATGTTAACTACAAAAAAAACTGGCGTCGCAATGCGATAGACCGCAAGAGAGTGGGAGTATGTAGCTAATGCAAAAATTAGTGTAAATCGGGCAAAATATCATTTCACTAGGCATTTGCTGGCGATTGAAGAACAGAAGAATGCCTTTCATGGTAATCTACGATGATTAATGTTTCAAACCGCTAGAATTCAACGAATCACATGATTCTCTGGATGGTCTTATCTACACTTTTGAAACTTTAGGTGGCCATTTCTCTGTAAGGAAAGAGTTATGGAAGCTGAAACTTTGGAATAATGATTTTGACGTCAACAGTCGTTGAATAAACAAAAAAAACGAAAATCGATTTTTTGGTGGCGTGCCATTCGAGCAAAAGTGGCCCACCGGTGGGACACCGTATACGGTGACGCAATATTGCACGCGGTCCGAACGTGCAGCCACCCAAAATTAGGCGTGGTCGTGAATGGGTTAAATGTTTTTAATCATAATACTTCAAAAGAATTTTTAAATGCGCAGGAAAACAAGATTAAGAGAGAATGTTTGGTTTTGAAATCACAGATTCGGAGAGAGCTTTAACCTTTTTGCATTTCAAGATCCTAAAGGCAGTGGTCGCGATGAAAAATATTGTGTGAAAAAACTTAAAACGGCTTGATCCGCCAATGGCTAAAAGACCACCAAGGTTACGCGGCAAGGAACGAGCTGAAAATAGAGTTATTAGAATCCTGAAGATAACAGTAAAATTCATCGACGCTCACAGCCAGAGGTAAATGCAAATTTAAAGGCAGTGGTCGCGATCAAATATGCTTGTCGTCTTTTTCTCTCCAAATCCTTTCCTGGGTCTCGAGTAGTAGGACCTATAAGAAAAAATCGCGAAAAAAACCACTGTTTTGGGCCGAATTTGAAACCTGAACTTTCTTGTCTTTTGATGGTGGACGAGCCCTCTCCACATCATCGGCATCGATGACCTCTTATATCAAGAACATCAGCTAGCTTGAAACTGAATGTCAATCAATGAACCTTCGAATTTATGTACACATCTAGTCAAAAACATTGACTGAAGTGATGCTTTCATTATTCAACTGTTTTTATTCGTTAAATTTGCATTTATTTCGTCCTCTGAATGTCGATGATTTTTGACTGCTCGGCATGAGACTGCGATCTGTTTCGTCATCGCTGTGCACGTGTGCACGAACTAGCTTCTTCGGGCCCTAGAAACTCTGTTGTAGACCGTTTTTCACCGCGCTACCTTCATAGTTTTTCAGCTGTTTCTGATCTGAGCTGATTTTTGTAGTTTTTTCGATAACGTTTTTCATCGTGACCACTGCCTTTAACTAATAAAAATAGCTGAATAATAGAAAGAAGCCCTTCATTCGATGTCTAATTCGACGAGCACTGAAATATTCAAACAGGTCAGTACGAAAGATTGCTCAATGATTGAATTCCAATTTCAAGTCAGGTGACGTTTTTGATATAAGAGATCATCGATGCCGATGATGTGGAGCGGGCTCGTACAACACCGAAAAACCGGAAAGTTCTGGCTGAAAATCTGGCCCAGAAAAATCTTTTTCGCAAATTTTTCTGATAGGCCCTACTACTCTGAATCTAGAAAAGGGTTTACAGAGGAAAGAAAGGCATTCATATTTTTTTAGCCCCCACTGCCTTTAAACAAACTTTTCGGACCGCTGTCTCCACCCCAACAAACCCGCTTATGGGGAGGGACGCTTATAACCCCATTCAGAGTCAAGCTTTAACTTCTTGATTTTCCATCAATGTTGCCCTCCTTGGCTTCCATTGGACTGTTTTTGGTAAAGCTACAATTCTCTATTTTTCGTGTTCAAAAGTTGAACAGATCGCGGCACAGGTTTTGTACTTCATTAAGCCTAGAGTTTCAAGTTTGTCTATCCAAGTCGTTTTTATCCCACGTCTTTACGCTTTTTTTCAATTACATGCTGCTCAAAACAGTGTTATTTCAGAATCAAACCTCAAACCTCTCGATATTGAAACATCTCATAACTGAAAAGCTGAGGTGTTTTCACATCGAATGAGGTTTGGGCGATGTGTGGACTTATCACCCAGAATCAATTACGAAATACGCTTTACAAATTACGACGAATTTGTGAAATTGCGAGCCTCAATTTACGAAATTAAAAAATTTACGCACAGCCCTGTCCAGCACCGTGCAGTCGACGCTCATCTCACTGACCTGGTTCCCTCGAGACGGTGTAATTTGCGTTGGCGCAAACTACACCGTCCGGCTCCGTCCATACGTGGCGAGAGCGTGCGATTACGCGAAATGGATGGTCATCGTGGGCACACGATTCGCTAGCCACTCACAGGCGCACCTTCTCGCGCGCCCTCGCCCACTGGCTCTCGCGCGCTTACGCCAGCACCACGAAGCAAGCAGCAAGTTTTAAGCTTACTGGTCTATCACTGAAGCAGGTGGCATTAAACCTGTAGCAAAACTACTGCCCTTGTTTTCCATAATCCCACCACGGTAGTCGAAAACCGTAGGAAATCATCAGCCGTTGCGCCGACTCGAGCGAATGATCAGCCGATCAAACGTCTTTAATCGAATCAACACGAGCTAGGGGGTGTTTTCCTGTGTTGATTTGCGGGCACGGGTTGCTCAGGCGTTGAGGAGCGTCGAGAGGCGCACAACAGCGGGAACGCCCGCTCTCGCCACGTATGGACGCTGCCTCAGGTCGAAATCAAAACGGTCAGTGCGATCTACGCCGACTGTATCTCAGACGATAGCAGGTCCTGAGTCCACCCCGAATGCACCCGGAGCCGCGTCCATGTTGCGCTCAGGGTGACAAATTTGGCGATTTCCGGGCCACATATGTTGCGATCCAGGCCGCATGCGTTGCGCTCCGGGTGCTACCGACGAGATTGATTCACGCAGCGCCCTGAGCGCAACTGTCGGCTGATGACGTCACAGTACATCATACAGCGTACATGGTTGCGCCCCGGGCGCTTTCTACTCACACAATCGCCGCATTCAATGCGTGTCTAATACGCATTCAACTCGAAGACAAAGCGGTTTCGAGCACAGTGACGGGACGTGCTGCTAGAAGAGCACATGCTCTTAACGTGTGTCAAATTACAGCATCTGCCCCATCAAATAAGTCGTTAAATGCGTAGACAACACACATTCAACTCGGTGACAAAACGATTTTGCAAAAAAGGAAAGCATACGACGCACTATTGAGGAGGGACTGCGATGCCGGTAGCGTCGCCGGTTTAATTCCCCATGTTGGGGGTACTTGGCACACCCAGTCGCTGGAGACCTCGTCCAACCGCTTTCAGCCCCAGATGGTGCTCAGCGAGTTGGCCGCGTCGCATGTGGGTGTTCCGGCCGCCTCGAGTGACGGTGTGCTGCTACTATAGCGCTGGGCTATTCTGCAGCATGTGCCCCTGCTATAAACTGTTGCAGCACGTGCTCCCGCGGTGAAATTTCGCAGCACGTGCCGCTGTCTGGAGCACGTGCGCCTGCGAAAAAGCCTTTCGATGGGTGTGGTCACTCGAGTTGAATGCATATTCGACACGCATTGGATGCGGCGGTTTTTTGAGTATATCGATCATCGCACCCATTTAAGCTAATCGATTTTTCAAGGAAGAATCCAACGATTTCCACACATTCACCGAATTCCCCCACCCCACTGAATTTCCTTGGATTTATGTGACCCTTAATTGTTCCTTTTCTAAGCTAATGCTGTTTATGGAATACCTTTCAGTTAAATACACTTTCCCCTGCTTAGAATTTTGATTCCGTCACAACTTCCCTCACAACTTCACCCATTAATTTCTCACCTGATTTTCTCCACCTATTGGGTATATTTCCCTAAAATTATTAGGTATTCATAACAACCGCCTTTTCTCAGAGTCCTTCTAATGATCTCGTAGAACGGTTCAAAGCTAACAATGGAAAGTATGCATGACACATATTTATTTCAAACATCAAAATTTAATATAAACTTAAATATACACTAAAATAAATTTAAATATCTGAGCGATTAGTTTTTCTCATTTTTTCGAAATGATTAAATAAATCCGAAATATTCCCTCCATGAATATTTGCAAACTGCATTCGAAAAGTCATGTTAACTTTTCATTTTTTGAATGCAGTCTAAATATTGCACAAATATGAAGAATATAGTGAATTCTAGGATGATCGAATATTGAGCGCAAATGGAGCAGAGGAAATCAATTACAAGCCCTGCAAGAGAAACAGTGAGAATCCCGCTCAAAATCGCAGGAAGCCCAGATGCTCTTCCTTGTTTCAATTGATTCATCCAATTTCGAAATGCGCGCGTCAGTCAACGCATGTGGCCCGGAGAGCAACCTGAACACACTGCACGTTGCAATTACAATCCAAACGCACCGCAAGTTCGAATATCAACTGCTCTGCGTTTCGGTCCCAGTGGGAGGGGTGGTGCGGGATCGGTTGCGCTCCGGGCCTGGTACTGTCTGAGATGTACGTTGCGAGCTCCTATTCAGCCTATTTTTTGGTCTTTCCGAACGACAAAGGACCGTCATCGGCAATCATTCCCCCAGATCTGCGAAGACCAATAATGAGAAGTTACTGACAAATGCACTTTCTCTGTGGTGATGAAATTCCCACGATTGCGAACAAAGAGACGCGTATGATGTAAGTGGCCTTTGCGCGTCCACGCACCATCACTATCTCGTCGCGCTCTATGTTACATGCGAACAGGCTACGGCGCGATGTGTGATACAACCCAACATTGGTCCGACCCCTCACCCGAATCAAGCGATTTGCTCAGCCCCCCCCCCCCTGGGAAAAAGTGATGGCGACGACCGGGGGAGGGAAAGGTCCTCACCTCGCATATTTTTATAGTGAACCAATTTTTAGATCAAGACTACATTGATACATCGATTGTATCAATTGATCCTAATAATGCAATAAATAAATGTTTTCCACGAAAGAAAAACAACTCCTGCGACAATGACACCAAATGTTTGTTCAATAGCTGAACACTTATTAGTGCCCTGAGGGCACATAGGTGCGGTTTCGGGCACGAAAAACATTAAGTAATTGGCGGTTCAGATGTAAAAACGCACCCGAAATTTCATGGGTGCAGCTTCAATTCGAACAGCGCTACATAGGGTGGGCGGAGCCTGCTTTCATGCCCTGAGGGTACATAGGTGTGGATTCAGGCATGAAAACCACATTTGGTAATTGGCTATCCGGATGTGAAAACGCACCCAAAATTTCGTGGGTGCAGCTTCAATCCGAACCGTGCTACATAGGGTGGGTCCATGAAAAAATCGATAGCTGTGAAATATTTACAAGTATTTAACGAAATTTGAATTAGGGAGTTTCGCGTTGCTACAACGTGCGGAAAACCTAGTCACCGACCCAAGTAATCAATTTCATTCTTTTACCCGATTAAAAACGGTCTTTGAAGACCCATTTTTAGGTATGATATAATCGATTGTATCACACCTAAATCCATACAAATTAGGTGTGATGCTATCGGCTGTTTTACACCTAAAAATGGGTCTTCAAAGACCTATTTAACCGGTCAAAAGGATGAAGTCAATTACTTGGGTCCGTGACTAGGTTTTCCGCACGTTGTAGCAACGCAAAACTCCCTAATTCAAATTTCGTTCAATGTAAATATTTCACAGCTATCGATTTTTTTCATGGACCCCACCCTATGTAGTAGAGTGAGGACTTTTTAAAAAAAGACCGAACGAACGAATTTCGAATGAATTCGTTCATTTTTTATTCCGAACGAACGAATTTTGAATACATTCGTTCATTTTTTATTCCGAACGAACGAATTTCGAATAAATTCGTTCTTTTTTTTATTTCGAACGAACGAATATTCGAAATTCGAATATTCGAATGACGAATAATTTGAGCATCCGTAGCATTATCGCGCAACTGCGAAGTGAGCGGCACTAACAAGTTGAATTCTTCTTCTAGAGCTTTATTTCCACTTACAATTGGAATTAATAAGGCACGACTCATCTCTAGACCTGTACGGGCTACAACGCAAAGAATGCTACGAAATCAACTTTTCCTCTGTAGCTTAGCCTAATGAGCTTATTCGAGGACCTTACTAACTTTGCCTGCCCCATCAGCCAGCGAGATTGGTGGAGCCGAGCTCCATAGTTATCTCCATAGGGTGCTTTCGCCTCTATGGTTCAAAGGCAGTGTTCACGACAATCTTTAATTTTGAGATTATTCGCTATATCGATTAACTGGCCCCCGGGTAGATCTAGAATGACGTAGAAATTGAGAAAAACGCAACAGAAGTACGCGAAATCCTTAAGTATTACCACGCCTCTTAAAGGCAGTGTTCACGATAAAAATCGTTTTTCTGTTTTTCCGCCTATCTTGAAAACGGCCCCATGCCGATTCCAATGGTGTCTCTGAAATCATACAAGACCTTCTGTGAACGCAGGTATGGTCCCTCAAAGATTGAGCTATGGAAACATGGTGGACGAGTTGTCCGAGGCTTGTAACTTCCGTCTTTTGCAGCCGATCTATGCGAGCTGACCTGAGTAAAGAGGGAAGCTGAGAATGAAGGGAAGAACGGGGCTAATGATTGAAAATCATCGCTCATCTCACGATCTTGAGCATTCATTTGTTCACGTCGGTGGGCGTGTGATGCGCTTTTGGGGTTTTCAATGCGCTCGAAGATGCAACTTCGGGCTCTTTTGGGGCTCTTTCTGGCTCGTTTTCATGCGTTCTTTCGACGTTAACGTTACAGAGTGTTCCTCCACTACCCAATCCTAGTGGAATTTCGAAAACGTTTTTCATCGTTTACACTGCCTTTAAGTATCACAGGAAATGTTTGTTGTGACAATGAAATCTTTTGTGGACGCGTCCTTTGCAATTTTTTACTCTCTATTGTTCCGTTCCTTCCTCAGAGCCCTAACTGATTCTGCTTTGTATGAAATATTCTTCTATTTTCGATTGACACAATTTTCCAACGGTGACAACCACCATTAACATGTTTATCCGACCGGACAACTGGCCCATGTTAAAGAATAATGTCACTGAAATACGACGTTTTAATGCGTTTCTCGCCATTTCTTCGTAATTTTGGTAACACTTGGAGGCCAGCGCATTGTTTTATGTGAAAAACTCGCGGATGAAAATCATCGTGAACACTGCCTTTAAATGAGAGGCGCAGAGTTCTGCTGGAGCCAACAACGGGGCTCGGCCCCACCGACCTGGCTGGCTTACTCTGAGAGAATCTTTTGCGCTAGTACCGTGATGCTCCCGTGATTCGCATTCGTTCCGCGATAGTTACCCAATCGACTCATCCGTTGACATTCTCGTTCTCATACCGTGATAATACCGCGATCTTTAAGAGGTTTACGGCGCTAATACCGTGGTGCAATCGCGATCCGCGATGGTACCATGATCGTCTCCCCCCGCTCCCGCGTTCTCATGTTGTGCAGATTTGTGAAGCAGCGCGAAATGCGGCGAGGGCAATACCTTATAGCTTCGTGTTGATCTGATAGGCAACACTCGCTCGGGTGAAACATCGAGAGGGCCTGGATGCGGTACGATCAGGGGTGGAGGATGGCAGGATAGTTCCGGGCTCGGTTCGTCGCGGATCCGCGATGTAACGCCCCGAATATGTCAATGTATAAACGCGATTCGCCCTCAGGTTGAAACTGGTAGGATCTCGCAATCGTTCCGTGATAGGCCCAGGCTCGACTCCTCGCGGTTTTGCTATAGAGCATAGTGGGAGCATCGATGAACGAACGCGGTACACCCTCGGTTTGGGGCTGGCAGAATTTCGCGATCGTTGCGCGATAGCCGCATGCTAGAATCCTCTCGGCCCCTACCAGAAACCGGAAATTCTATCCGTGAACGATCGCGGGGGATTCTCTCAGAGTATGGAGCGAGCAAAGTTAGGAATACGAAATATCATTCGACGCAGAATTTTACGTAGATTTCAAAAACAACCCTCACCAGTTCAAAGAGTTATAGGCAAAAAACCGGTGTTTCGTAAAATGAATTAGGCTGAAGGATCGAGACTAGTTTTTCAAACTGGAAGCACAAGTTGACGCAGAATTCTATCTCCAAGCACAAAAAAGTTATGGACGAAAAACCGGCAGTGACACCCACACAATCTTGAAAATGACTTGCATGAGTGTTGGGTGACTTTCATTTTTTTTTCGGGGCGCGTACTGGGGGGAGATCGGATTACTGGGCGGAGTTTATTGCTCCGTCGGCCAATCGACAGACGTCTCTCCACCCCTTAAGACGTGGGTGATTGGTCAACGGAGGGATAAACCCCACCCCCACGTATTCCAATCTCCTCCTGTGCCTCGGGGCGTTTCACCGGTTGTCACCGGTTTCCCCAATGATGGAGGTTCCCCCTTCACCTGCCCAGAGGTGAGGGTTGGTGGAGTACATGGCTCCACCCAACGAAGCTATGGTTGGTGTTATCATTGCCCAGCGGCATGGAAAAATGGGAGTGGCCAAGTGCGATTGCCATATGGCTCCCCCTGTTAGAACCGCCCTAATAGCCTCATCAGACGGTGTGGGGAAAAAATTTAGTTCTTGCGTTCGGGAAAATGGACCAATGGAGTAATGAAGAGACTGAGATCAGTCTTGAAAGGTATGTCGATCCCTTCATACATTGGAGCTGATTTTCATATTTTTTGTTAAACCAGCTCGGGTATTCAAATTGGAATATAGTTCGAATATTCACCGCTGCGAATAATCGAATTCGAATAATATTCGAATATTCACCTTTCCCGAATAGTCGAATTCGAATAATATTCGAATACTCACCTTTCCCGAATAGTCGAATTCGAATAATATTTGAATATTCACCTTTCCCAAATAGTCGAATTCGAATAATATTCGAATATTCACCTTTCCCGAATAGTCGAATTCGAATAATGTTCGAATTTTCACCTTTTGCGAATAGTCGAATTCGAATAATGTTCGAATTTTCACCTTTTGCGAATAGTCGAATTCGAATAATGTTCGAATATTCACACTTTTCGAATATCCGAATGTTCCAATAAAAATTCGTTCGAAAAATTCGAATATTTATTCGAACTCGAATATTCGGTCCTCACTCTACTATGTAGCGCTGTTCGGCTTAAAGCTGCGTTTATGAAATTTCGGATGCGTCTTCAAATCCGAATAGCCAATTACCATATGTAGTTTTTACGCCTGAAACAGCACCTATGTGCCCTCAGGTCATGAAAAGAGGCTCCACCCACCTTATGTAGCGCTCTTGGGCTTAAAGCTGCGTTCATGAAATTTCGAATGCGTTTTCACATCCGAATAGCCAATTACTATATGTAGTTTTCAAGCCTGAAACCGCACCTATGTGCCCTCAGGGCATGAAAAGTGACCCAAGGTCCGACCCCCCATCCCACCGGATGTCGACGGGTCCGACCCCCCCCCTCTGTGATACATCACACCTCACACCGAACCCTGCATGCGAAGTCAGCGGCCAAAAATGAGCATTTCGTTCCGAAATAGAGTTTACTTGCCTTTACTGTATGGAAACATAGATGTTGAAGCGCGCACTGGAAGTGAGTAGCGGAAAGGCAACGACAATGTTCGTTTAGTTCAAAGGTGGCATACGCGCTGAGAAAGCTTTTCGTGTTTTACTTTTCATTTGGCCCTTTCTGAGAACGCAGGGAGAGAATGTTGGCACTATTGTGAAGGTAGAGTTCGTTTCATTACCTTGAGATTACCCCTGAAAACAGCATTCCCGCAGAAGCGAGAGCGGTGGTTTGATACCTTAGGTTGGTGTTTTACAACAACATTTTATCATTCAACACTCCATTTCATAGTCGTAAGATCACTCACTGTGAGGTAGTACATCGGGACAGTAGGGGTTGCACACGGGCACAAAAACATTAGCAGCACCTCTGCTGTAGCTACTTCTAACAGCACGAGCTGCTGCAGAATAGCAGCAGCTCCCGCTGCTTGTGCTCGGATACAACCCCTTTGTTAATCCTGGCACGCGTGAGTTCAGCAGCCTCCTCTCCTAGTGTCTGCTTTCACTCTCCTCCATTGATTTGTCTGATACGAATGAGCATTGCAGCATCCCCTTGTACGACAGTGGCGGGCATACAAGGTTGCCAGTCTCAGAAACTCGACGGGTCGACCGCAGATTTCTGTCGGGTCGAACGTCTTTCCGTTTTCGCCCCTCACGTCTTCCATCTGAGACGACGTGTGGGACTACGTGGTAGAGTGAGGATCGAATATTCGAGTTCGAATAAATATTCGAATTTTTCGAACGAATTTTTATTCGAACATTCGAATATTCGAAAATTGTTAATATTCGAACATTATTCGAATTCGACTATTCGCAAAAGGGGAAAATTCGAACATTATTCGAATTCGACTATTCGCAAAAGGTGAAAATTCGAACATTATTCGAATTCGACTATTCGCAAAAGGTGAATATTCGAATATTATTCGAATTCGAATATTCGGAAAAGGTAAATATTCGAATATTATTAGAATTCGACTATTCGGAAAAGGTGAATATTTGAATATTATTCGAATTCGACTATTCGGAAAAGGTGAATATTCGAACATTATTCAAATTCGATTATTCGCAGAGGTGAACATTCGAACGTTATTCGAATTTGAATACCCGAACTGATTTAACAAAAAATATGAAAATCAGCTCTAATGTATGAAGGAATCGACATACCTCTCAAGACTGTATTCATTTTCTTCACTACTCCATTGTTCGATTTTTCCGAACGCAAGAGCTAAATTTTTCCCCACACCGTTTGATGAGGCTACTAGGGCGGTTCTATCAGGGGGAGCCACATGACAATCAAACTTGGCCACTCCCATTTTTTCATGCCGCCGCGCAATGATAACACCAACCATAGCTTCGTTAGGTGGAGACATGTACTCCGCCAACCTTCACCCCTGGGCAGGTGAAGTCGGGAACCTTCACCATTGGGAGACAACCAGTGAAACGCCCCGAAAAAGAATGAAAGTGACCCAACACTACTGCAAGTCATTTTTAAGATTGAGTGGGTGTCACTGCCGGTTTTTCGTCCACAACTTTTTTGTGCTCAGAGATAGACCTTTGTTAAAAGTTGTTCTCGGTATTCACATACAATTGTGGTGAGCGCGAAGCGCTCACCAGATTTGGCTTTGATTCGCCATCGCGAAACCCCCTGATCTCAGTATTAGGGTCCAGAGTAGACGTAGGAAGACCACTCTTTTTGCATTTCATATGCTTTAGAAAGCTGAATAACTGTTCAAATATGGAGCGGAATGGTTACCTGAGATTCGAGAAAAGAGTCAAAACCACGTCATTTTAGTCAAAAATTGTTCATCTCCTTTTTTTCAGTTGGCGTTTACGATCTTGTTCGAACACTTATCGTTGAGCTAGACAGCTCATTTATGGCCAGAGAGCTGGTTATATTTGTACCTAGCTCCTGTCAAATTTTGAAGTTGGTAGCTCAGTTTTTGCGGAACCTCAAAATTGAGGGTCAAGAAGGACAAAAACACGTAAACATGTTATTATAAACCATCCGACGTTTACCCATTCGTAAAAATGAACTAGCGAAATAAACACCGTTACTGATAGGCTCTTCCTCAGGATTGAACGCTCACTGAGACGGGGCAACGCTTCAATCAATACGGCGGAATCTCGGAAGTACTTTTTGGAACGTCGTACGGTGTGACTTAGAAGTGCGCCACAGAACGCCGTAGATAGTGTGCGAGACCCCAGCAGGAGTGCGAAAGACGCCGCAGAAAGTGTGCGTGGCTCCAGTGCGAGTGCGCAGGACGCCGCAGAAAGTGTGCGGGACCCAAGTGGAAGTGCGCCGGACGCCGTAGAAAGTGTGCGTGGCTCCAGTGCGAGTGCGCAAGACGCCGCAGAAAGTGTGCGGGACCCAAATGGGTGTGCGCAGAACGCCGTAGAAAGTGTGCGTGGCTCCAGTGCGAGTGCGCAAGACGCCGCAGAAAGTGTGCGGGACCCAAGTGGAAGTGCGCAGAGCGCCGTAGAAAGTGTGCGTGGCTCCAGTGCGAGTGCGCAAGACGCCGCAGAAAGTGTGCGGGACCCAAATGGGTGTGCGCAGAACGCCGTAGAAAGTGTGCGTGGCTCCAGTGCGAGTGCGCAAGACGCCGCAGAAAGTGTGCGGGACCCAAATGGGTGTGCGCAGAACGCCGTAGAAAGTGTGCGTGGCTCCAGTGCGAGTGCGCAAGACGCCGCAGAAAGTGTGCGGGACCCAAGTGGAAGTGCGCAGGACGCCGTAGAAATTGTGCGCGGCTCCAGTGCGAGTGCGCAAGACGCCGCAGAAAGTGCGCGGGACCCAAGTGGAAGTGCGCAGGACGCCGTAGAAATTGTGCGTGGCTCCAGTGCGAGTGCGCAAGACGCCGCAGAAAGTGTGCGGTGACCCAAATACAAGCACGCCCATGCCGACCATTTTTTCCGCAGGGTTACCGTAACCATTCTTGAACAAAACATGATAAAGAACGATAACACACGCTCATAACATGCGTGGTATAAAAGGGCAGAGGAGCGGTAAGCATTCATTCGCACATCGCCCTCTTTGAGGAGCCACTGGAAAGTGGCTAAGGAGGTCGAAATGGTGCAAACATGATTGTTGGCTATTACGATGTGCTCATAACCGAGCTGAGACTTGGAAAATTTTTAAAGGAGGTTACGGTAGCCCTGCGGAAAAATTATCGACATGAGCGTGCTCGTGACCCAAATGGGAGTGTGCAGAACGCCGTAGAAAGTGTGCAGGCCATCAGTGGTATGCAGGATATTAGTGGGAGTGTGCAGGACGTCATAGAAGGGGGCGGGGCAGAGCATCAGTGGGTTTACTTTGAATTACACACTACCAGGCATAAATCATGTTAGAAAGGAAAACTTTAGGAAAAATAAATGTAAAATATAATAAAAGTTCCTGAAAGTTCAGGCTCCTGGCAAAAGTAAAGATTTGGCATGACCATTTTTTCGAAAATTTAGAAATATACTCAGTTAAAAGGGGAAGGTAAAGAAAAATGGAATAAGGTTTGGAATATTCCTGAGAACGATTTGGCGTAGAATAATTTGATTTTTGGGAAATGTAGTGAAATTGTTTAAAGTATGATTTGGCAGTCGAGTTTGAACCAACTATTGATAAGAGTTGCGCAAAACGAGAGATCGCATTGTATGAGCTTATCCGTAGAACATATCGAAGCAAAATCACGCGTGATAAGGCAAGCAGTAAAAGCTCGTTCGGGAGCTGGAATGCCGCGGTCTTCACGTATTAAGTGAAGTAAAATCAACTGTTTGTTCCATATCACGCGTGATTTTGCTTTGATATTTCTACGAATAAGCTCATACAACGCGATCTCTCGTTTTGCACAACTCTTATCAATAGTTGGTTCAAACTCGACTGCCAAATCATACTTTCAACTATTTCACTATATACATTTCCCAAAAATCAAATTATTCTACGCCAAATCGTTCTCAGGAATATTTCAACACATTTTTCATTTTTCTTTACCTTCCCCTTTCAACTGAGTATATTTCAAACTTTTCGAAAATATGGCCATGCCAAATCTTTACTCTTGCCAGGAACCTAAACTTTCAGGAATTCTGCATTGAATACGCTCTCAGTTTAGAAAAATAAGTTCTCCTCCTTCCAGCCGAAATCAGTCAATAAAGTGCATTTTTTCAGCCTGACATTACTTGTTTTTGGTTCATAACTTTTTTGTGCTTGGGGAGGCCGTTGGCGAAGCTTTTTTTTAAAATCTCGATGGAATTCTGTGTAAACTTGTGCTTCCAGTTTGGAAAAGTATTTTCTCGCTCCTTCAGCTTAATCCATTTTACGAAGCACCGGTTTTCCGCCTATAACTCTTTAACCTTTGGAGGTAGGGTTTTGGTGAACGTCGTTTTTGAAATCTACGTAAAATTCTGCGTCGAATGACATATCGGGTTCCTAACTTTGCTTGCTTCATAAGCCAGCCCCAGGTCGGTGGAGCCGAGCCCCGTTGTTGGTTCGAGCAGAACTCTGCGTCTCTCACTTCCACCATAGAGGCGAGAGCACCCTATGGAGATAACTACGAAAATTCGCTTCACCGACCTGGCTGACTTACGGGGCAAGCAAAGTTAGGAACCCGATATATCATTCGACGCCGAGTTTTACAGAGATTTCAGAAACAACCTTGACTAAAACCCTATCTTTAACGGTTGAAGAGTTTTGTCGCCCACGGTAATAGCTATCGCGGGGGCGGTAGCGACTGTCGTGGGCGAGTAGCTGCTGCCTGCTTTGGTGATAAGCCCCTCTGAGCTTTCTGTTTTCAAAAATATACTCACGCACCGGTGCACGACGCGGCCGCACGCCAACACGCGACCCGGCCAGTGCATTTAGCACCAACTGAGGCCACCAGCGATTGAGCAGGGCCTTCAGCGTCCAGGCGGAGCCAAGTACCGCGAAATTGGGCAATCGAACAGAAGGCATTGCCTTCATCCGAGTCCTTGCTCAGAACCGCGTCGTATGCCTCCCTTGGAAACTAGCGTCTTGAGCGTCGAGCATCTTTTTGGGGGCACGCTTTGCCCGTGATGGGCACGCTCTCGTGTCAGGAGGGCAAGCACTCACCTATATCGTGTCTCCGGGAACGTGGGAAGATCGGAGTGAGCGTCGAGCTCCTTTTTATCTGGGAAGGTTTAGGGGTAGGTTCGTTAGGCAAAATTTCAGTCTTATCGGAGACTTTAACGATATAATTACCCTATACTTACCGTGATCTTTCGAAGCACCGAAAGTGGACCTCTTATTCATGTTCAGCACCTCGAATAAGCTCCTTAGGCTAAGTTAGAGCGGAAAAAATGATTTTGTAGCATTCTTTGCGTTGTAGCCCGTACAGGTTTAGGGATGAGTCGTGCCCTATGTATTAATTTCATTTGTAGGTGGAAATAAGGCTTGAGAAGAAGAATTCAACTTGCCATTGCCGCTCACTTCGTAATTGCGCGATAATTCTATGGATGCTTAAATTATTCGTCATTCAAATATTCGAGTTTCCAATATTCGTTCGTTCGAAACAAAAAATGAACGAATTTATTCAAAATTCGTTCGTTCGAAATAAAAAATGAACGAATTTATTCGAAATTCGTTCGTTCGAAATAAAAAATGAACGAATTTATTCGAAAATCGTTCGTTCGAAATAAAAAATGAACGAATTTATTCGAAATTCGTTCGTTCGAAATAAAAAATGAACGAATTTATTCGAAAATCGTTCGTTCGAAATAAAAAATGAACGAATTTATTCGAAATTCGTTCGTTCGAAATAAAAAATGAACGAATTTATTCGAAAATCGTTCGTTCGAAATAGAAAATGAACGAATTTATTCGAAAATCGTTCGTTCGAAATAAAAAATGAACGAATTTATTCGAAATTCGTTCGTTCGAAATAGAAAATTTATTCAAAATTCGCTCGTTCGAAATAAAAAAATGAATGAATTCATTCGAAATTCGTTCGTTCGAAATAAAAAATGAACGAATTTATTCGAAATTCGTTCGTTCGAAATAAAAAATGAACGAATTTATTCGAAATTCGTTCGTTCGAAATAAAAAATGAACGAATTTATTCGAAATTCGTTCGTTCGAAATAAAAATGAACGAATTTATTCAAAATTCGTTCGTTCGAAATGAAATGAACGAATTTATTCGAAATTCGTTCGTTCGAAATAAAAATGAACGAATTTATTCGAAATTCGTTCGTTCGAAATAAAATGAACGAATTTATTCGAAAATCGTTCGTTCGAAATAAAAAATGAACGAATTTATTCGAAATTCGTTCGTTCGAAATAAAAAATGAACGAATTTATTCGAAATTCGTTCGTTCGAAATAAAAATGAACGAATTTATTCGAAATTCGTTCGTTCGAAATAAAAAATGAACGAATTTATTCGAAATTCGTTCGTTCGAAATAAAAATGAACGAATTTATTCGAAAATCGTTCGTTTGAAATAAAAAATGAACGAATTTATTCGAAAATCGTTCGTTCGAAATAAAAATGAACGAATTTATTCGAAATTCGTTCGTTCGAAATAAAAATGAACGAATTTATTCGAAAATCGTTCGTTCGAAATAAAATGAACGAATTTATTCGAAATTCGTTCGTTCGAAATAAAATGAACGAATTTATTCGAAATTCGTTCGTTCGAAATAAAAATGAACGAATTTATTCGAAATTCGTTCGTTCGAAATAAAAATGAACGAATTTATTCGAAATTCGTTCGTTCGAAATAAAATGAACGAATTTATTCGAAATTCGTTCGTTCGAAATAAAAATGAACGAATTTATTCGAAATTCGTTCGTTCGAAATAAAAAATGAACGAATTTATTCGAAATTCGTTCGTTCGAAATAAAAATGAACCAATTTATTCGAAATTCGTTCGTTCGAAATAAAAATGAACGAATTTATTCGAAATTCGTTCGTTCGAAATAAAAATGAACGAATTTATTCGAAATTCGTTCGTTCGAAATAAAAAATGAACTAATTTATTCGAAATTCGTTCGTTCGAAATTAAAAATGAACGAATTTATTCGAAATAAAAATGAACGAATTTATTCGAAATTCGTTCGTTCGAAATAAAAAATGAACGAACTTATTCGAAATTCGTTCGTTCGAAATTAAAAATGAACGAATTTATTCGAAATTCGTTCGTTCGGTCTCTTTTAAGAAGGCCTCACTCTACTATGTACGTGAAGGAACAATGCTAAAGGGTCCGACCCAACAGAAATCTGGGGTCGGACCCGGAAAATGTCTGAGGAGGAGTCAGCTTGCACATGCCCATTTCGTTGTTGGCCATTGAGAGAGTGGGCGGAGCGGGCATAGCACAACCAAGTTTTGGGACCGTTTAAGGCTATCTATAGCTCGTTTTTAGTCGTTCCTTCGCCAGATATGTTACGATGGACCCCAGTACATTCGATTTCCGGTGAAAACACGAAGGTCGTTCATATCGTGAACGCTGCTTTTATAAGCAGAGCGAAAAAAAAAACCGTATCTTCTCGATATTCCGAGCAGGTAGGTCGGCGCGGTAGTGGAGTATAGCGAAAAGCTAAAACAAATAAACTCTCGATTTCCGGAAAAAAACTCCTCCGAGAAATTGTTGTGTTTAATGTAGAACACAAACGGCGGAGGTACGTTGGTTCTTTTGGTCTTTCTGAAGTCAAAAATTCTCTAGAAGCTTTCAATGAGCATGTTTGAATGCTGGGAACTCAAGAGACAAAAATCATCAGTGATTAATCTTTTGCGCTGGACGGCCACGTCTGTCCCTCACGCTAGATGATCGTCCTAAAATCCTGCTTTTCGAACCCACAGAGCCGTTTTCACCGAGCTAGCGTTATGAATACCTTGGTTCGAACTTACGATTAAGAAGGATAAACAAGATGCGGCTCTCTGCGTGGACGCTATCTTCAAGCCGTTGAAGTGTTTGGCAGTTCGCTCATCAAGCCTTCGCAGTTGACAGTTTGTGAGATAAGCTAGCATTCGAGTTCAACCCTGTACGTTATCAGTGTGCCCCTGACTAGAATAGATAAGGTGCTCTGCTTGACGATGTGCTGTTTTCAAATTTCAAGGTCGGAGGTTGACATCAAATCCCTCTCAAGAGAGTGGCCAGCCGTTCCTATGGCGATACAATCTCAATGTTGGAGGAAGTCCAAAGGTTCTATTCCGCGGTCCGCAATGAGAGCGGTCTTTCCGCAGCCGATAGTCGCGAAGTTGATCCTACTGTGTCTCACACTTTCAAGCACGCCCTCCAATTTCTTCCAGGTGCTGGCCACAACCTGGAATGACAATTGATCATCGAGGAGATGTTAGCGTTTCGAAAAAACAATGGCATCGGCTCGGCGATGGGAGGTCCATTCCCAGAGCTGTGGCCATATTCATAAAACTACGGGAGCCCCCCGGGAAGGGTTTTACAACCAGCCAATGTATGCGGCGGGCGGACTTTAGACGCTCTCGGGAGGCTCCCGTAGTTTCATGAATACGACCACTGGGGCTTGCTTTCCAGCTGGGTGACAGAGTGGGTCAGGGATGGTAAAAGAGCTGACTTCCTAGTCACAAATCGAGCGATTGCATCAGAGTACAAGAATAAGTGATTTACTTCTTATATAACAAATCAATTATACATATTAGCAACATGAAAAATCGATATTCTATAGCACAACCAAAGCGAAGACGAGAAAAAACTCACAGCAAGTGAATGGATGACATTGGATTTCATATCTTGCAAGAAACAAGATCCGCTTCTAGATCGAATCTCGAATTTCAAACGAGAGGAAAACCTAAGAGGAATTTAGAGAGGATTTGTGTAAACGTTTCTGAGCAGAAATACAATAAAGAATAGTCATGGTGTATTTCAACACTTATTCTTCGGCCATTCAAATGCAAACACTACTGTATTACTAAATAACCCTTTCTTCACTCTATGCATACTCTCCTTCACAGCTCTAAAGCACAGATTCGATCGGTAAAAATTATGCCTTCGGTTTTCAAAAGACGATGCACAGGTTCGTTCGTGTTCAAAACATCGACTGTGTGAAACAGAGCATATCTTATACAATATATTATATAACTTTACCATGAACGCATCCCTCCGCTATGACACGTCACGTTAACTTCAACGCAAAGAAAACATCTATCACAAGTGGAAATGAAAACAAAGGGCAGTTATGATGGCGGGAGCAACCTTACGTTATGCTTGGCAGACTAGAATAAAAATCGGTCATCGGTTTTCAGAAATGCTACATTTTGTTTGTTATTCTGCGTAACAGCATATGTTAGTATCCGTACTGTTTGTAAGCTCCGACTACGTGTATGGCCCTCTTCAATAATTATGTCACATGGGACGCGGGCAGTAAAGTAACTTAAGATACGATTTTTTCTTCCAAAAAATGCATTGAGCAGTTTTTTCTTGAAGTAAGTGCCCATTTGGGGTGACATACGTATTAATGGGAGCCAGAAATGAACCGATTCTGCTAGCAGGACAATCGTGTCCAAGCGAAAAAAAAGGTAAAGAGAAAATTAAATTTTGCTGGAATGAGGAAGACTAAATATTACAATGATCTACACTTATAGCTCATTAAATCTACAATTATCTACATTGTTTATCGCACAAGGATTGCTACGACTGGAAGGAGAAAGCCTAGATTAGCTGCCGAGGAGTCGGCAGCTGGTCCAAGTGCGTCAGGCTCACTTTGAACCGTTTCCACCTCAGGAGATTCAACCTGAAACAGCACTTAGTACTTAAATAAAAAGTACGACAGTTTCAAGTGCATGAACCCACTTCAGCGATGGGCTTTTCAGCCGTTACAAATACACAAATACTGATTGTTAGGTCTACTCTGTAAAGGCAGTGTTCACGATAAAAGTCGTTTTTCTGGTTTTCCGCCTATCTTGGAAACGGTCCCATGCTGATTTCATTGATAACCCTCTAATCGTATAAGGCAGCGTTCATACGTGGCAAGAGCGGGCGTTCCCGCTGTTGTGCGCCTCTCGACGCTCCTCAACGCTGGAGCAGCCCGTGACCACAAATTAACACAGGAAAACGGCCCCTGCCTCGTCTTGATTCGATTGACAACGTTTGATCGGGTGCTCAATCGCTCGAGTCGGCGCAACGGGTAACGATTTCCCACGGATTTCGACTTCCGTGGTATGATTATGGAAAACAAGGGCAGTAGTTTTGCTACAGGTTTAATGCCACCTGCTTTAGTGATGGAGTAGTAAGCTTGGAACTTGTTGCTTGCTGCGTGGTGCTGGCGTGAGCGTGCGATAGCGAGCGGGCAAGGGCGCGCGAGAAGGAGAGCCTGTGAGCGGATAGCGAATCGTGTGCCCACGACGACCATCGATTTTGCGTGATCGCACGCTCTCGCCACGTATGGACGGACCCCCTGGAAACGTAGTTATGGCCCCTCAAGGATTGAGCTAGGGAAGCATTGTGGACGAGTTGTCCGAAGCTTTGAACTCCCTTTTTTTCAGCCGATGTGTGCGAGCTGACCTGAGTAAAGAGAGAAGTTGAGAATGAAGGAAAGAACGGGGCTTTTGTTCGGAAACCATCGCTCATCTACCCACGAACTCAGGGCAACTGTTATAGGACGTGGGCGGAGTGGCCCAACCCAATGGGTTGACACCCACTTAACGGCCGTTTTTCGTCGCATTTCCGTTCTTCATCTTCTTAGAGGGACCCAAAGCTTACGTTTAGGCCTAAAAAACGTGCAACTTTTTCTTCGTAAATACTGCTTTCAAGGAAACTCTCCAGAAGAAAATCCCTTTCGCCCTCGCTCATCTCGTTGAGGTGCATATATTACAAGATCACATTTGCGCACAGACTACAATTTTCGCTCACAGAGCGAAGTGCGGCATTATTCAGTGTTTATTCCAGCCTCCAGAAACGTTTTGGTCTTGAGCTTCCAGAAAATCTGACAATGTAACCATTCAAGAGTAGGCCGGTGTGAGCAAAACGAAGTACTGCCTTTATCGGAACGAAAGTCCAGTCCGCAAATGCGAATAACCACTGTTGCAACACTCAGCCTTAAGATAATCGTTACGAGACCCCATGGTCCCAACACGATTGCCCGTAGTTCCAACATGACTTTGTTCACACGTCGCGTGCGGCTGTACGCAACTGCGGACCGGATTTTCGCTCCGATAAGGATAGTACCCCACGCAAAACAGGACTTGCGTCCTGACGGCGACAATACAGCAAAGCCAAGCCGTGGAATTTTCGCAGCACTGTTTCAACCGCGTAACGCTGTATTAAATAAGGGCGATCCCGTGGTAAATTCTTAAAAACAGCGCCAGAATTTCCTGTATACGGAATATTTTTCTCTAGCCCAGCGAATGAATTAAATACGGAAATCATGAACCTGCTCAAGTGTGATCAAGCAAGAACTGTGAGTCTCAGTTCAACGTCTTTTCGGAAAAATTGAGAGGGATAATCGTTACGAGACCCCATTGTTTGGCCGTTACGAGGGCCAAACATTTCCAACAGTAGTCTCGAAGGAATAGTCTTAGCGAAAGCCCTCTTTTTCATGTTTTTCCCTTTGTGAATAACTGCCTTTCACTGCACCCAGTCTGCTCAATTCCTCTTGAATCCCCTGGCGACGTCCGTTTTTATTCCCGCTCTCCTGCATCTCTATTATGTCTACCCAAACAAAAAACACGCTGCGCGCTCTTTGTGCAGACATGCACACACTCCTCCAATGAAGAGTTCACTAGGGATCGAATAGACTGTAACGATATGTCCGGTACAGCCTTCTCAAGTAGTGACTGGCCCCCACTAGCAACCTCATTCTGTTGAAGGCGGCGAGTATTTTCCCATGTCGCATCAAGAAAGTAAATCAAGTTTTTCATCCACTCTTTGCATGTTCAAAACAAAAATAAGACACTAGCAACAAATGAGGAAATATTGCTGTATTTCAGGAGGGTTTCCTAACGAGCGGTGCATTCATAATGATCTCAAGCGGAAACGATGCCGTTTTTGCTCGAGATGTATGCCGTCGTTGACGATGCTGCCAGACGGGCCAGGCAGGCCATTTTCATGCAGAATTCAAAATGCACATGCCTTGTTTTCGTCCTCCGTTTCCTCTTCAGGGATCTTGCAGTCCAAAACACATTTGTCAAGTTTATCAACGTGTAAGCCCTGAAATAGAGATGTTTTTGCATGAAGTTTGCATCAACATTGCACACATTTAATATCAGATTATCGTCTAAAGGGATATTTACAACAATGAGACCAGCTGACATTGTACAGTAGTGACTGTACCTATAGCCTAGCTCCCTCATTTTGAGCCGGTCGAAAGAAGGCTTATCGGGCTTATCATGTCAAAATCTCCTTATCACCGCTATATTTTGACATGACCGACCGCTCCGCTGCTTACTCCGCCCGGACTCATCCAGCAAGCTAGGCTTTAAGTAAGTCATGTTCATGAATATACTTTGAAAAATCCGCAGAACCTCGAATAGCATGTAATTTAGGTTGTTTGTTGATAACTTATTTTAAAAAATTATTACTTTTCACGCAATGCCATCGACGATCAGGGTGCTCTTAAATTTCTATTTGCAGCTGTTACGATATTCACAAACACTGAAATTTTGTCTAGATAGAAACTTAATAGAGCAAAATCCTGCGATCTGGGTGGTGGTCGTAGTGTGTCCAAACCGCTAAAAAAGGGGGAGGAGCGAAAGGCTGCGATTGGAGGTTACACCGGCTACTGCCAATCACAGCGCTTCACACTAAACTCGCCCTTTCTGCGGTTTGAATACATTACGACCACCACGACTGCGATGTTAGAGTTTCACTGTTGATTAGATCGTTTACTGTGAAGTTTCAGAGAATCCGGAACGCTTAGAAATTTCGTCTTGAAAAGAAAATTGAAAAGAAAATTCCTAGGAACGCGTAGAAATTTCAATCTTAAAAGAGTTCAAGGTAGCAAAAGTAGCAGATCAGGAACCCTGAATACTGAAAATGGTTTACCAAAGAACTAGAGACCTAAAACAAACACTAATAGTAAGACCCGTGGTAAAGTGTGGTTTTGAAAGGTTGAAGTCGGAAAAGAGATTCGATAGACTTATTAGTCCTGGTAAAACTTAGTATAGAGGGGCTCACAGGAAATCAGAACGTACAAAATACGTTCATGGTATCGAAAATCGTTGCCAATCGGTGTATTTACTCAGTAATCGTGTTCATGTTCAATCACTGTTCTCAAATACGGATTTCACACAAATATGAATTTGTTGTCAAGCAGAACTGGCCAAGAAGACCCAGAGTTGGGCTACAACTGAAATCGGGGCTAGAACCTCAAATGAAACTGACGTTGTTGCAGCGACTTTGCGGGCAAGACAACCGCTCGTCGCCCGAAATCTGATGGTTGATCGGGGCTAGACTTGAAGTTTAAAACGTAGTTGTGGAGAAGACAATTAGAAGACCTCCTCAAGTCGATCATACATGATTGAGCAAATAGACGTTATTATTGTTCATTGAGGGCTGGACAAGAAACCCAAAATAAGCGAGGTCGATACGAAATGAAATTCTCTGCTCGAGAGATTGAGCCTAGTGCGGCGAAAAAAAATGCTCTTGGTCAAATTTCAAGTTTTAGGTTGATTAAGACTATCTTAAGACGTACATGTGTGTGACACCTGAGAAATTTTGAATATACAACCAGTCGTTTCTTTTCATAATTAATCAGAAGAATCGAAATGTGTTCTTGAGATGAAATAGTCTTAATCTTTTACATTCCCCAATTTTTAAAGAACTACTCTCCATATTCAACTTCCCTAAATAGACGGACAAATTACAAAACGGAAATGGAATTCAAGAAAACATTGCGAATAACTCACTTTGAACATGTTAGTGAGCGATTTACACATTAATTGAGCTGCTTCGTGCTTACTGCATAGGTTACTCATAGCTCGGATATACTCTTGCAGTTTCAGATTCAGCTGAAACAAACGAAACATTTAGGCACTTATACTCAAACTTTTAACCCATCTATTAGGAGAAAAAGATATGAGAGACATTCACTACTCACATTCGAGCAAGCTTCCTCATCATCGTCATGTTCGAGGAATTTCTCGCTCAGATACGTTCCAGCTGACAAAGTCATTTCGCCAATCTTTTCCTGGAAATCAGACACGTTGTCAAAGGCCAAATAATCCCTGAGATCTTCATTCCTTCATCTTTCTGATCGACCGTGTCATCGTAGCGCAGGTAAGCGACACGTTACACCTCCTCAATACATCTGTTCGACAGGTCGACCTCAAAGGTCTGACATGACAAACGCGGTGTACTCGAAAAGGGGACACCTTATTACAATAAGTTTTGATGCTTCCGTGACAGTGCCAAATAGAAGTGGTTGAATGGCAATGAAGACATAGAAAATTATTAGAGGCCAAGTATGCTTGTATGTAATATTACAGAATCAAGCATTTTTTTTAAAACGGCGTTTTTGTGCACGCACAAAGCGCCGCATCGCCACAACTCGGCTCAGAGTGGTCCCTTTTAAATATTGAAGTCATTTTCGGGTTGATCTAAACGAGTTCTATGCAAGCGTTTCAAAATAACAGCTCTAACATTGAAAACGAATGGAATCCAAGAACCCCTCGTTATAAACTGATCAAACGGTCATATAAGATGAAATCTGTCGTCTTGCTGGACCTGTCATCGATGGAAATTCCAGAAGGAAAAACTTTTTTTTTTTGGAAACAACAACACAGCCAAAAAGCTTTCGCGCATCACTATAATCGCCTCACTGAGAGGAACACCCAAATTCTCTTTGAGATTCATTTCGTGAATATTGATGTGCGTTAAAACGATCGGACGCTTTGTGCGTAAAACGATGGGGCGCTTTTTTTTCCGCAAAAACTGCGTTTTGCAGCGCGAAAAATTGTACTGTGCTTCTCTGGGCGAAAATCCGGTCCGCAATTGCGTCTCGACACGCTTTGCAGCCGAACGCGCTCGGATCAGTCCAGTCACCAGCGCCAAAGCCGACTCGACGTGGCTTTTTTATATAGTTTTCTCCAATTATTTAGTTTCCAGTTTCCAAACGCCACCTGAAGTCAACAGATCGGCGGCTGCAGCGCTGCAAACCCTTACGATTCGAAAGCGCGCGGCTGCAAAGCGTGGCAAGACGCAATTGCTGACCGGAATTTGGCTCAGAGAAGCACAGTACGATAGACTTAGGCCGGGATCATACTTACCGCGACCAGAGACAGCGACAGTACATAATAAGCATTTCCATTTTCGGTCAGTATAGATGGTAAAAGTTGCATCGCGTCGCTCGTCGCTAGAAGTATGATCCCGGCCTTACCGTACTTAGTTCCAAGATCACACATCATCGCGGAAAAGCGTAAAATTGTGGGACAATCTACGTATGCACACACTATTACTATGTAGAGCAAAACCAATGCCAACATTTGGTCTCAAAATGGATCGGCATTGGCGATCCGGAAAATCACTTGAGCTGGTTAGCGCTTAAAGGCAGTTAGTGTCCGGCCAAACCTTCTCATTCGAGATTGCCAGCTCAGTTTGTTGCGCAGACAACAGTTACTACCAAGAAATGTCCAAAAAAACCGCCTAGAGAACGACGTTCGTTGAGCTGATTCACCCCTGAGATATGCTCCAGTTTTACAGCCAACGCTTTTTGTCAGCGTGCTCGATTTTCTGCAGGACGCGTTCTAGAACCAGGGTTCGGCGCGGGGTGTGGATATCAGGGATGAGCGGAGTTCAGCGTTTCGCGTTCCAAAATCGCAAAAACGCTGCGGAATGCGAAAATATCGGGTCAACTGGGAGGAAAAAAACATTAAATGATACCTGAATTTTTCCGCGTTTTGCGTTCCGAAACCCGCAGTTCCGCACATTTTCGGCATTCCGCGTTCCGCATTCCGAAAACCGCAAAACATGCTGCGGAATGCGAAAATATCGGGTCATCTCGGAGGAAAAAAACATTAGATGATTCCTGAAATTTTCCGCGTTTCGCGTTCCGAAAACCGCATTTCCGCAGCATTTTTAGCCGTTTCGCGCCCTATTTCCGGAACCCATAAAAAAATCCAGTTCCAAAATCCAAAAACCGATTTCCGAAATTTCATATTTTTGTTCCGCTCATCCCTGGTGGATATCCACACCGGAGGGTCTGAGCTGCGCAAGGGTGGAGGGAGGGTGGGGGTCTGAGGTCCACTGGGAAACCAAGTGAACCCTTCTGACGGAGTAGGTACACTGTTTAAAATTATTTTTTTTGCGAAGAATTCGATAATACCGTCCAATTATCACGAAAACCTGTTGTGATCAAGTTTTAGAAAAGATTAAAATTATAGTAAAGGTTCTCCTACGCTTGAATATAAGGCACATAGGTTCTGGGCGTGTATCCAGGATAGTTGTGAAATAAATTGTAAATAAGTTCAGATTGGAAGCTATGGAATGGGGCGGAAGAGAAAAGTGGATGCGATGAAGTGATTGGCAAAGGCAAAGACGACGAGATGTATTAAAGGCAGCATACACGCTCGTAAACATATTTGAGATTGCAACGGAAATAGAATGGTATGGCTCAGAGCACAACGCCTATGCATTTGGAAGCGTCAAAAATGGCCCAGAATGCCGTTACAGTAGTAGCAAATTTGGCCTCGCTCGTATTTTCACTCCCCTGTATTTGCCCTTTTCCTCCAACGCAGGTTTGCTGTGTCATCTTCGCAGTCAGTGACGTATATGGTTAACATGTTATCCATCAACAGTACCGACGGTGAAGATGGCCCAGCAACCTTGCGTTGCAGGATAAGGGCAAATACAGGGGGCGTGAAACAACGGGCGGGGTCAAACTTGCTACTCCTGTAACGGCATTGTGGGTCGTTGTTGACTCTTCAAAATGCGTAGACGTTGTGATCTGGGCCATACCATTCCATTTCCGTAGTTACATATCTCAATCACGTTCACGAGCGTGTATGCTGCCTTTAAAGAAATTATAATGTTTTCAGAGAAGAACAGGTCACTTTAAATGTAGTGAAAAACACACTAATAATTGGTTAGATATAAAATAGGTGCTTGAACTTTAGCCAGTCCAGACATGGCACAAATAAACTCATATTAGTTCCCTAACAAGCATAGTGGCCCGAATCCAAGTTTGGCATTCATCGATAACCGCTGATAATTTTTTTGGGTTAATGTTTATCTGCTTATTTAATTTTTCGAGCCACTCCTGCGTGAATCTATAGTAAAGGCGCAATGTGTATTGAAATTGTGTGCTTGGGGGGGGGAAAGTTCCGTGTTTTTATGTCTCCGGTGTTTTTTCTACGCAATTGGGGAAAAAATCAAAAATTGGCTGTCGACTAGGGTGCTCGGCCGCGCCTCTGTGAACGCCCCGCCACAACCGAAAACAAATTTCGATTTTCCTGAGTTTTGGAGAAAAAACACCGGGAATATTTAAAAACGGTGAGTTTTCCCACAAACACAATGCCAATGTCCTTACTAAAGATACACGCGAAAGTAACTCCGGGAAATGAAAGAAACAGAAAAACAATAATCCAGAAAAAAATTATCAGCTGTTCTTTTTTGTGTTAGTGGCAAACCTGGAACCAAGCCAGCTATGGCTACAGTAAGCTTAGTAGAGATATGTACGCAACCACACCACCGCCTTTCTCCGTTGCAGTGGAGTGTATGAATTTTTGCTTTGAGCCACATGATAAAACTCTTGGTTAGAATAGTGAAGTAAATTCAAATTTTGCTGTAAATAACTTGCAGGACACCCGGCAAGCTTTTTTCCATTGCGAATGCTACTTCCACTAAGAAATTTGGAGTAAAACTGAACAAATACTGCCGCCATCACTAACGGGACATTTACACATGAAAGAATACTTGTTGAGATCCAGCTGAGATTACTAGTGAAAACATTGTCGATTCGCATTATTCTACTGATTGTTAAATTGATTTTATTTATTTTACAGTAATAAGAGTACAAAGTCCACTCACCGATTTCAAGCAGTCCCGGTGTTTGGTGAGGATCTCTTGTCCTTCCGCCGAGCATGCATATGTGAGCAAATAGTAGCTCTTAACGCAAAAATAGTTCAGTGTCGAATGAATAAAAACGGAACGAAAAAAAAAACTGCTCCAAAAATTTATGAATATACTCAAACACATAAGGAAAGAGGCCTTTGACTTCACTTAGATGCCCACCTTGAGGAATGATCCGGAGTCTTTACGATGAGTCAGAAGGTCTGATACTGTGTTCGATACTTCAACAACTTCTCGGTGAGAACACTGATGCTGCTCATCAAGATCATCCTGAAGCAATTCATATTATTCACGAATACAGAACAAGATAGGATAGCAAGGCTGAAGAAAAACTATATTACATTATATTATTATATTAAAAAATACATAAAAACTATACTATAATGGGCTGGGGATAAGTTCCTGCGTTTTTTTTTATCGGAAGTCGCTCATGAAATAATAAACAATTGGGGCATGACGATATCCGCTGCTTGAAAAGGTATCGTTTGCTCTACGAATAAAAATAATAGCCTTCGGTGATTTTTCCGATTTTTTTGGGTAAATAAATCTGTTCTCAAGATGAGAGGCACATAACATGACGCCGTAATCTGTGATATTTCGTGCCCGATTTTCAGTAGTTAAAAAAAACGAAATGTTGCGAAATGGCATCGATAAATCCATATAGATGGAAGCAGGTTGTCAATAAGAAAAAATCCCATAGAATTGACCACCTGCTTTTAGAATCTACAAAAATTGCCCGCACGTTCAGGAAATTCGATATCCCAACACGGGAACGGCTCAGAATTCTTCCTGTGAAGTTTTACATTCTCTTCATGACCAAAATAACTGAAATGTTCGTGCTCTTTGAATGCATGTTTTACTGCTTGATTTTCTGAACTCATAGGTGATAGATACTGTCACTATGATTGTTAAATAAATAAACAGCATTATCAGCTTTAGCAATACATATTGTAAAATATTATTTTAGATACCTCCAGCACTTGCAACTATTCATCTTTTCCTAGCTGGAATAATCTTATATACACTCAAATATCTTAAAGGCAGTGGTCACTATGAAAAACATTATCGAAGAAACTACGAAAATCAGCTCAGATCAAAAACAGCTCAAAAACTATGAGGGTAACGCGGTGAAAAACGGGCTAGAATTAGAGTTATTAAGACCCTAAGCTTCCAGTTCGTGCACATGTGCACAGAAAGATCAGTCTCATGCCAAGCAGTCGAAAAGCATCGACACTCAGAGGAAGAAATAAATGTAAATTTACCTAATTAAACAGTTGAACAATGAAAGCGAGCACTTCAGTTAATGTTTTTGACTAGATGTGTACATACATCCGAAGGTTCATTGATTGAAATTCAATTTCAAGCCAGCTGATGTTCTTGATACTAGAGATCATCGATGCCGATGATGTGGGGTGGGCTCGTCCACCATCAAAAGACAAGAAAGTTCAGGCTTCAAATTTGGCCCAAAACAGTGGTTTTTCGCGATTTTTTCTTATAGGTTCTACTACTTTATACCCAGAAAAGGGTTCAGAGAGGGAAAGAAGACGAGCATATTTGAGCGCGACCAGTGCCTTTAAAGGCAGTATACACGCTCCTAAACGTGGTTGGGATAACAACGTGAATCGAACCGTATGGCTTACAACATAATGCCCACGCATTTTGAAGTGTCAAACACGACCCACAATGCCGCTACATGAGTTAGAAGTTGGCCCCGCCCTGTATTTTCACGCCCCCTGTATTTGCCCTTCTCCTGCAACCCAGGGTTGCTGGGTCATCTTCAACGTCGGCACTGTTGCCGGATTGCCTAATAGATGAACCACACACGTCACTGATGGCGAAGGTGACCCAGCAACCCTGCATTGGAGGAAAAGGGCAAATACAGGGGGCGTGAAAATAAGGGCGGGGCCGAACTTGCTACTTCTGTAACGGCGTTGTGAGTAGTTCTTGACGCTTCAAAATGCGTAGGCGTCGTGTTCCGAGCCATACGATTCTATTTTCGTAGTTATCTCAAACACGTTTACAAGCGTGTCTGCCTTTAAGAACTCGAAAAATATGCAATATGTATGTAGCATTGTTTTCGTATTCTGCTCCGGGGCCAGCAATTCTGCTGTAAACAAGTGGTGAGCACGAGCACAAATGCATCTACATAAATATGTACGTATGCCACCAACCAACTAAGAAAGCCAAAAGAAGTGTGAAGCTGATTTACAGCGACAGGCGCAAGCTGGCAAGTCAGCTGATGAAGGAAAAACTCTCACGAATCATCATCTATACATAGCTCTAATGTTTGATGGCGGTAAAACTCTGAGATTGTTTTTTCTGTAGTTTAAGTATGAGAGAAGGAAAACAGAACAGAAATTCGACCAAATATGTCAAAAATGTTCTCATAAAATAGAACATAGCACATGTATGAAGCTGAGCATGCCCTACTTTTCTAAAGAGGCTTTCGTTGAATCCAGATTTCAAAGGAGTTGAGCTTAGAGATGTAACACTCCGCAAGACGATGCATGTGAAGCTTGTGAGCGCAAAAGGGCGCAGGTCCCTGTTGGAAGAAAGTACACATTCGAATATACAAGAATCCAACGAATAAAAATCCAAGTGCTCGAAAGCATGCTAATTGCTGCGTACTCCAGAGGTAGGCATAATCAGCATTACCGAATTTCAACCGCTGGAGAATGTTGCTGGAAACTGGAAATCCTTGCACCTATGTACTATGAGAGCTATCCTGGGCAAAAACATAATTCCCATCAGCATCGCGCGCATGCGTATGCTGCTTCCTCCGTCTTTCCTCCGCTCTCTTGCTGTGTCTAACCTCCGCTCCGTACACGCACGCAAAAGAACCTAACGAACTTCCTTCATCGCAACCTGCACAGTACCCACATTAAATTACTGAAAAAGTCGCGAAAGTATCGGAAGCGCCACTTTGTGACATTTCGTCATAACTCGGTTCGACGTAATATTTTCGAGCTCGGAAGGATGAACAGCGCGCGTCAAAGGATAAGAAAGTGTTAAATTCCGAGGTTCCGATTCAATTTCAATCTTGCGATTAATAGTGAATGCCAAATTCGGATTCTTCGCTCCTACTGCGCAGAAAACTAGAAATTCTCAGACAGAGAGAAAACTTGCACGATTTTTCGAAGAAAAAAGCCGTAATGAACAGCTTCAAAAGCATAGCAAAACAATGCTGTCTTGCAAGCCTGTATTTTCCGACCTCGACGAGTAACAGAACAAAAAATTGAAATTGAGAATACATCTGTCAAATAGGAGAAATGAGAAAAATAGCTTGATTAACAGGACTATGACATGTCTACTCACCAAATAACTTCAACCAACTTTGCCATAGACCACCATTCTTTTAGCTGGCGTTCAGAATAAAACATTCCACCGGAATGTCATACTTTCATGCCATAATCGGATCTATTAAGCCATTTCTCTCTTTTCTACCATTTGATAAGGCTACCAACCGAGATTACCAAGTGTTTTCTCAATTTCCACGTTTCATTCTGTTACTCCTCGTGAAGGGAAATATAGGTTTGAAAGAGAGGATTGCTCAAACACCGCCACACTGGATGATTTCCAGCGTTTCTTCGGCGTTGTCGACATGAGGCTGTGGCGGCCGATAAATGGCGTCATCTCGACCATGTTTGTGAGGGTGTATGCTGCCTCTGAAGGATCAGAAAACGAGACATAACTTCAGACTCGGATTAATTTTAATAACTAAACTTTCTGAGGGACATTCTCAGATGATATCGATGCCCTTGTACAAGCTACATTTGCTTCACTCCTCTGGAATTGAGTGTTTCGGCCTTTTTCTCGCATTTGTCGTTTCTGGTCTACCCTGGCGCACTAAAAAGTTTCAAGGACCTTATGACTGTATTTTTCTCTCTTCTTGGAAACTCCGGTTTGTGCTGGGATCGGTCTCCAGTTACACAACCTCTCGAGCTCAACTGTGGCAAGATGAGTGATGGTTTTAGAATAGTAGCCCCGTTCTTCCCTTCATTCTCGGCTTCTCTCTTGATTCCAGTCCGCTTTCATATATGGGTTGGGAACAAAGGATGCTATCAGCATCGGACAACTCTACCACTATGCTTTCGCTGCTCAATTTCAAAAAATCTTCGAAGATCCACCGAGTTTTTACGATTCCAGAGATATCGTTGGAATCAGCGTGGAACCGTCTTCAAGATAGGCAGGAAATTTCAGTCATGAGTTGGCAGATGATTTGTTCAAATTTTTAGTGAGCAACGCAAATCCAGATTAGTAGAAAACTTAGCATTTCTGGATAGAAACCTTAGGCGATATATACGATTATCACTCCACTCTCGAGACGAAGATTCGGTAGCGCTGAAGTTTAACGATTTTGGGTAGCGAGCATAACACCAGAAAGCAGCAGATAATTCTCATTGTTCTTCACGCAATATTACAAAGAGGGTATGAAGTCGAGACGGAGCCGTCATGCTAGGCCAATTCTTCCGCGTGGGATACTGCTCTAATGGCTCTTAATAGGTAGCTAGGCGATTACGCCACATCAAAACGTACCGCACAGACGCTGCTACCGCATAACCTCATTTCACATTTCCCTCTAGCAAAACCGATATGCCATAATTACAATGAAACATAATCACTGGTTTCTCAGCAAAGCGCGCGAAAACAAAGCAGAAAGGACGGTACATCACAGAAAACAAAACAACTCATTTCTGCATCTATATAATTATGATCACCGTAGGCTTAGGATTAAACTTCGATACAGACTGCTGCGCCGATTCCAATTGATTCCCAAAAACCCGTTAGCACGATAATGCGCAGTGGTTTGAAAAAGACAACTATTTCACGGAGCCGTTCGCACGCCTAAATGTTTTGAAATAAAACACTGATTTCGCACCGTTTGTCAGAGAGTCAACCACTGGGAAGATAATGCTTCATGACCAACGCAAAGGTAATCCTGTGCAAGGAATATCAACCTATATACATATGTACGTGAGCAAACATGTTGCGTCCAGCTATAAATAAAAAGATCCCTTCGATAACATCAAAGTTTCTAAAGGTGGCTTCATCATAATCAAACCAGGGGGGATACCGATTTTCTGACATATCCCCTTGAGAACATCGATACTGGCTTCCTTTTGAATATACAGGATAGGGGCTCTCTACACACGGCGAAAGGAATTGTTCCGTTTTTGCAGTTCGACACTTCACGCTACTCAATTCAAGCGAAGCGGTCCCGAGTGGGATTAGAGCCGCAAAAGACAAGACAACTCACTCGGCGTGTAGAGAGCCCCTATCCCGAGATCACTTTGTAATTTTGCCGCGTCGACATATGCGCATCCCTGAGCACTTCACGGTCTGCTTTTTACCGTTAAACTTTCTTAGAGGCGGTGTTCACGATTAAAAAAACCGGATTTTAGTTTTCGATGTTTCTGGCTAGGTGAGTCTACGGAGTAATTGATATTTAGGAAAAGTCCCCACAAAACTCTCAGATACCGAGGAAAAAACCGTTTCAAAAAGTCTCTAAAATATTCAATTACGCCCGTTTGGCGTTTTTGGCGCACTGCGGACTTCCGACAATCTAAACGGGCCGATTTTCGCCATACTTCCGTCCTTGCTCTTCTAATTGTAAGAACAATCCAAAGCTTAGGTTTCTGCGGAAAAACGGGCGATTACTTTCATCGTAAACACTATTTTAAATAGCACCACATCTCGAAGCAGAAGCTCGTTTCTAGAATAAATAGTACAGTCAACGGCAACTGAAAAAGGAGGTGGTGCGGTTGCGTACTCATACTGTAGCCACGGCTGGCTGGGTTCCAAGAATCGATAATGAACAGCTGATGATTTTTTCCGTTACTGATTGTTTGTTTCTCTCATTTTTCGTGTTATTATTGCACGAATTACCCTTTCTTGACGTTTCCGGTGTCAAAATTGAGAAAAAAAATTTCACCGTCGACTAGGGTGCTCTGCATCTCTGCGGGCGTTACGCCATAACCGACGGCAATCTTTTAGTTGTTATCGCAGTTTTTGAAAAAAAAAACAGCTGAAGCGCTTAGAAACTGAAGGTTTTCCCTCAACACGCATAATGTCGATACACCTATATTATTTACTATAGATACATGCAAGAATAACAGGAAAAAATGCAAGAAACAGAAAAAACATTGCATAGGAAAAATTATCAGCCGTTCGTTATAGATTTTTGGAGGCGAACCAGCCATGGTTACAGTATAGTTACGCAACCGCACCACCGCCTTTTTGAGTTGTAGTAGACTGTAGGCAGAAGCCAATGCTCCAAAAATTTTCGAAAATACTCGTCGCAGTCTTCTGTCGTCCGTTTCGCTAATGGCTTCTCATTCAAGCATGTAAATGTAGAGAACTGCTCCGACAAGGTAATTTTGAAGCAAAGGTTGTGTGGTTGCAAAAGCTCTATCGCTGAAGTATTTGAACCCTCTAATAAAAGAAGGCAACAGCAAATTGTCGTGATCCCAACGCGGGCCCGGCTAGTGTTCGGAAGAGCTGCACCCGTGCATTTTTTCGTTTCCCTGACGTAGTCCAAGGGTACACCTTCGGGGTTTAAGGCATCGTCCGCGCTGGGAACGACTTTCCATTTTTTTCAGGCTCAATTTCATAGGTGAGCCCATTAGATCGCACCGGTAAACTTCGGCGCGTAAAAAGCATAGGGTTATGAGGTTTCAAAGGGATAAAGATGAGGATCCGCGACCAGTTCTCACCAGTCATCTACCACTTTTCATAAAATGTTGATGCGACCGTCAAACAATATGAAAAACAGTTATGGCACAAACTCCACATGCACAAAAACTTCGAAAATGACAAAGGCGTGGCCTCCAAATGCTTAAAAAATTTCAAAAACGATGTTGGCGCAGAATTCAAATTCAATTTTATAGTGTGTTCCGACTGAGTTTTCTTGACAAATGGAGGTTTTTATTGAACAACTTTCGACATTTTCGTTCACTAGAGAGGCTAAACTACACAACAACATGATAAAATAGCATACTACTTTCTGCGCGTAAGATGCCTTGAAATGCTGCTGAGCATTTCGAATCGATCTCTGCACATATTACCGACATTTTCGAGAATCCATCAATCGTCGAATTATGCAAAAGTTGATGGGAAATAAGAAAATCGACGAAGAATCTGCAAGCGCACCTGGAGACAATGTTTGCCACCTGGAGCGCTCTAGGGAGAAACGAAATTGACCAAATGTTGGCACCTTGGAAGCAACCGTGTGTGCGTTTGGTTAACGGTGATTTAAGCTCTTGGTCTTCCAGCGCTGTTCTCCATGTTCACGCGCAGAAAGGAGGGCTCAGTACAGAAGGCGATTAAGTGGCGATTTACGCGCTTAGTAAGACTTGGGAACCCCTCAAACGTCTGCCTACCATTCACTCCAGAAAGGATTTTACGCTCCGCTATTTAGTAAACGTTGAGAGAGATGTTCAAAATGAAGAACAGATTACACAAAAAGACCAAACACCGGTAGTTATGAGCGAAATGAGAGCTGAAACTCTGTCCCTATATTTAAGAAGTAGCCTGTATGTGCTTATACAATTATAGTTTCCATGACATGGATTTTTCAGTAGTACTCGGAATCTCGAGTCGGTTTTGCCGCAAATGCCCAACTTTGTTTGTTGTCGCACGTATTCCTGTTCCTGTCGGCATTCTATGCCGAGACCACAGCCAGATTCACTGCCGTGGCAATTTTCAATAGCAGCTACTTTGCATTGATTCTTCGTGCCTCAAAAACAATTACGATTCGTCCCCATTGGCACGAAATCAAATCGGAATCGAGTCAAATTCGCCGCTTCGGACGCGATTTGTATAGGATTTCAGACAGCGGCCCACTGACGAGAGGGAGTAAAAGGATGAGAAGGAGACAAAATGTCAATTAGTTGAGGAGAAATGGTGAAACGACGAGACGAGGTTTCATACATCACCCTGATTGCCATCCATCATAATTTTCCATCAGCCGCGGATATAACACGAGTTTCGATGTTCTTCGTTCGAGCGCATGCTCGACGCTGCTCGTCCCATGAGGCTCACGACGTTCAAATAGTAATCAAAGGCCAGCCCTAGCCATATGGAATCCCATTTAGGCAAATTGAGAGGAAGCCTCAGCAAAAGCAGAAAAAGAAAGAGGTGAGCAGAAACCGGAGAAATCACTCCTTGAAGAGGAGACCAATCCCTTATAGTCGACTAATAACATTCCAAAACCAAACCGGCACCTGCGGTTCCCCATGAGAGTTACTTTTTTCTGCAGTGCTCCCAGACAACGGCATTCGATTTTGCCATAAGGACTGCACTCTCGTAATGTTGGACTTTTTGGAGCTTTCTTCCAGCAGATCCGCGATTGCTAAGCGGAACGGAAAAAAATTTCCTTACCTCATGGGACCAAGCCATGCACTGATGCTTTGCTACGGTGGTTCCGAGAATTTAACGGATCAAATTACTTTCTAAGACTTGCTTCATTGAACATCCCACAAGTAATAACCTGTACGCAATCAAGTGACCAAGATCATACAGAACTGATCATTGAAACTCTTTCTCAAAGTTTTTTCTTAATATGGGACAATCGAAGGGAAGCAAAAAACTGGACGAGAAGCGTCTCATGAAAATCAAAACCAATTGAGCAATCCACTGACCAGATCAAAAATCACAAAGCGATCAATATTATAACTCGAAAACCAGTGGAAAAAAAGTAGTATAAATTCACATCATGTGAAATATCATTGAAGATTCTGTGGCGATCCTGAGTGCAATCGATATGGATCTCAGTGATGCTTTGCGTTCTCTATTGAAGGTTGGCGCAAAGTCGGTGCCACATGCTATGGCATAGGTGCACCGAGTTTGCGCCAATCTTCAGTGGGGATGTAAAGTATCACTAGGATCCATGGTGACGTTACTTACACTGCCACAGAAAATTGACATTTCTCCTCTCCTATGCGATGCTTTTCTTTATTTGAGATTTCCTAACCGCTGTTTTTTGAGCGATGCTTGGCGCAACCAATAGACAGAAAAAAATTGATAAACAAATAAGTGAATATGTTTACACAAGGTGTTGGGTTGATCGCAAAACGCTTGGCGTCAGGCGAGATTGAACCAGCATATTCCCTTTCCGGAAACAATAAGTGAATAAATAAAATTTACTAAATAAATACAAAGAAAAACATGACCGAATAGATAGACGACTAAATGAATGAAAACGGATGAAGAGGATGCTGGCTTCGAAATATGAGGCCGGGAACGATCATCTACAAACCCACCGTTTTAAAGGCTTGGCAATTTTTTTCTCATAGTGAGGAGCTCAGCCAATCTTCAAAGCTGTGAAATTGTAGTGGCAAAGAAGGTAGTCGTCATATTAACGCGTCATGTCAGACTCCTCGATACGTTCAAACGGCTTTCCATGTGTCCAATATCCTTCTCCATTCGGTTACTTTTTGTGGTCTTTCAAAGTTGAGACGTTATGACCAGCTCTCAAACGTTCCCAGTTCGCAGAAACGTGAATATAGTTGTATTGATTGTACAGAATTTTTTCTCAAGCTCCCCCAGATGTCCTGGCAAAAGTACTTGGATGTTGTCATCTACTTAGTAAAGCAAGAAGTCCTCCCCATGCCAAGCCGCAAGTAATGCCGAATCGATCTGTGAGTGTGTGAATGCATGAGGTGATGTGAGTTCTGCGAGGTGAGAACGACAATCGGCTTCACTATGGTGTTGCTTCAGAGAAAGAGAAGGAGTCTCAACAAAGTTTATCACACAACTGCCTCCTTTCCTGCGCAACGTACAGTACCGAGCGACTTTTTCTGCAAAAACGGCGCTTTGTGCCCGGAACGCATCGCCACAACTCGCTTTATAGCGGTCCGCATTCGATTTTGAAGTGATTTTCGGATTGCTCCCAACGAGTTCTGTTCAGCAGTGTTTCAAAATAACAGCTTTAACTCCGAAAATGAATAAAAATATGCATATTTTCACTTGAAAATCCCTAATTATTAACTAACCAGACGATCATAAAGGATGAAACCTGTCGTGTTTTGACTGCAGTCGATGGGATTTTTAGACGGAAAGACTTTTTTTGGCAAAACACAGGTCCGAAAACTTTGTCACACACCTCTAGATTCGCCCCACTTAGAGGAAGAAAAAAAACCTTGAAAACTCATTTTGTGAGTTTTGACGCGAGTTATAACGATGCGACGTTTTAAGCGCGCAAAAAAAACGCCGCAAAACTCAGTTTTTTAAAAAGTTGCTCGGTACTGTAATATTGGAACAGGTCTTTCAAAAAAAGGATTTGATACGCCTCACAAAACGAGGAAAGCTTGGTTTTATTCAGCTCCGGGCCAGGGATGTGCGGAAATGTTCAAAAAAATTCAAGAAACGGAAAATCGAGTTGGCCAGAAAACAGAAAGGCCAAAATGGTCAGAAAACAGAAATCAGAGAATTTTCGGATTACCAAAACGTATATACATATGCATTTATATATTCACTGTCCTTCATGTTTATTTCATTCTACGATGGCATATATTTCAACATTCTTGAGATTATTTATTATCCCGAACTCATTTATCCTCACTTGCGGACACGCCAAAAAACCAGAATAGGCTATTAGGCTTACAAAACAACTTGGAAGGCCAGCCGATGTTCATGCCAGTCATCTCAACTTCTTTGACAAGTCTGCTAACAATCTATTGATCCCGGAAAGATCGCAGAGCTGGTTGGTTTTTGGCGTAGATCGAACACTCGGTCGTGTACGGCAACAACAGCACCTCCTGCCACTACGCCACAGGCGCCTGAGGCACATTTAAAAATTTGAATATGCCAACAGTTTTTTTCTATGGATTGAATTACGATTGAGAACATCCTTCCGAATTCAAGGTGTGCTTTTACTAGGACGCTAGACGGGAGGATTATAAGTGAAATTAGCGAATTGCAGACATCTATAAAGTGCTTCTCCAGAACGAGTGTCTAGAACTAGTGTGAATACTTTTCAATCAAATGTACCAGGACATAGCCACGCAAAAAATGTAGCCCAATCAAGAAAGTGGTAGTCTCGGCATAAAAATCGTTAGCATAGCCTTTCGCTACGAGTTCGTTCTGACAAATCGGTAGGAGGAATCTTGAAAACGGTTCTATATCACAACCGTCAATCAGCTCGCCTTGATGAAACACATCTTATCCTCCGTGGCTTATGGCTGTGGAAGTTCGCATAGGCTTCCGTCACAAACGTGATAACCCTCACACGTCACTGCGACTGGTCAATGGAAAAAACATTAATCATTGATGTTTCTGATTTTTTTTCTAGTTTTGGCGCACTTTCAGAAAAGAGAAACTGAAAACAGAAGGTCCGAAATGGACAGAAAACAGAAATTGGAGAATTCCCCACGCCCCTGCACCGGGCGCATCGTGTAAACCTTCTCAGTTCCAGCTTTGTCCTGGCAGCTGCCCAAAATTGGAGGAAATGTTTACAACGAAGACCAATATGTAGCTCATTCAACTATTGAAGGGAACCAAGGCAAGTTCTTGATCCAAATAGGATCTCAAAAGCACAGTACAGTATCAGATTTATCTTTAGTCTTTCAGCTCAACCTGCAAGAACTCCGCGCCGATTCTAAAAATGTCTCCAGAATCACTTAAAACCTCGGTAGACGGCATTATGGTCCCTCGGGGATTGCGACATCGAGCAACGAAATTTTTTCGGACGAGCCGTTTCGGACCAGTTTCTACCCTTCATTTGTGGCTGTTATACAGGAGCAAACGAAACCAATTACAGTTATGCAATAGAAACTTCTCACTGAAATCAAGAACACCCTCGACTCTACTGAGTTTGAAAATCCGTAGGTTGGCGGATTAAATAGCTGATTTTTCTAAGGGCGAAGTGATTAGATGCTCTAACTTTTCTCGCTTATTTATGAGAATTGAGATTAAGCATTTCGCAGGATTGCAATCAACCTCGACCGAAGCGCAACATCAAAACCTAACCACGATGTTGGACTGTGTCTTCATAAAAGCCCTTGCTAACGAAATTTTTTTTGCTCTCATCCAGCACTGTCGAACAAGCATGGCTCAATTTACATTCGAAATCACATCTGCGTAAGATTGCGAGGAGGGGGTGACTTTCTGTTTGTCAATCATCATGTCCGCCACTACAATAGGCCAGATGGGAACGATCGCGACACTCAGCGCCTCGATTGCTGTAATCTGTCACTCAGCAAAAACGAGAGCTATTAGGCGGTTGTCGACAGAACGGCTTTTCTTTTCGAGAGTTCACAAGCCTTCGAGGTGAAAAAAACTTGTTTGCCACTTTATTTACACACCCATATCATTCTCGAAATAAGGCGTTGTTTAAAAGCACAGTACACCCTCAGACATGAATTTTTTGATTTTTGTGTAAATGTGTAGAGGACCCCTCTTGTATAACACGTGCCTAATGCGAAATCTCGATTCCAGCAAATAAGCGAGATATGAGCGACTACCACGGGCTCGACCCCCTCCAGCCACCACCAGAGGCCCGACCCCCTTCCCGATTTTCGATCTCAATAGCGGCTAGATGGATGGATGATTTTCAACCGAGTCGTTGTTCTTCACTCCCTTCCCAATATATCTCCTCATTTTTCTCTGGTGCCGTGACTGCGATTCAAGAGAAATACAGGCCTGAGACAACTCGTCCACCAATTTTTCGCCCTCAAAATACAAGCGTTTTCAAGGAGTCACATCTCCGTTCGTGGGAGGTCATGGACGATTTCAGAAATACCATTGTGATCAGAGTGTGACCCTCTTCAAGATAAGGATAGCAACTGAGAAATAATTTTCTGGGTGTCCTGTGCCTTTAGAGTGAAACTGAAGACTCCATGGAGAGAAGCAATTTGGAATACGGTCGACATCTTCGCGAATTGTCGATACTAAACTTTGCCTGTTTTCTAAGATTGTGTAAATTTGGGAACATCATCACATTGGGCTGATGTGACAGTTTACAATCATATAGAAGGCTCTGAAACTTCATAGCGGGAACTTGGAATGTTCACTTACAGCAAACTATTTCTTTGCTAGAAAAGTTGTCTTTTAAAGGGACGTTTTACCATTTCCGTTTACTGGACAGTCCCAGCTAAGAGAAAACCTTGACGAACAGTGTTTTTAATCCTTCTTGCATGATACCCTGAAAGATGAAAAAACATCCCCAAGATTTTGAAATTTCAAGGGCCTTGTAAAATTTTGTGGTGAATTTAAAAGGCAGTGTTGACAATGAAATGAATAGGCGTGATGGCTGTTCATTATCTTCATCTATCGATAATGATGGGGGACACTATAGCTTGTTCTAGCCAGTGGAAGGGCTCAACAATTTCTTATCATCTTTCATAATCAAAAGCAATGAACAGCAAGCACGCCCATTCATTTCATCGTAAACACTTCCTTTAGACCGGGATCATACTTACCGCGACCAGCGACAGGGCATATGAGGTATATCGAGTTTCGGTCGATATGGATGGTAAGCAATGCGTCGCGTCGCCCGTCGTTGGAAGTACGACCCGGCCTGCGAGGCAATTGCGAGGATACAGGAATAATGTCAACTATTTCCTCCTTTCAGTCATGAATACCATAAATTTACTCATTTTTAGAAGACCTCAGCCGAATTCATCTACCATGAAGCCATGGTTTAAAAATGCCGCAGTAGCGAGGGAGTGGCATAGATCATGGAGGAGTGGAGAGAGCTCGAAGTAAAATATACCTAAGACCGCGGTTTTATCGTTGATGAATCCGGTCGCAGAAAGCAGAAAAGATGGGCAAGCAAGCATGTGATTAGGTGACTGACTAGGGACCATCATGAGCTCAAAATGAAGTTTCGAAAAGCGGCTCTTTGAAAGTTGTGGGGGACGGGTCAAAAGAAACTAGTCCAAATTTCAAAATTTCACTCAGTAAACCTGGTAGATCAAAAACGGCCAAAATTTTCCAATTTTTGTTTTAGAATATCTAACATTTTGAGCGAAAACCTTGTTCAAGAGAAGAAAGGTTTTCTGAGGCGCTGAAAATCAAGAAGAGGTCCGTTCCTAGTTTTCCGTAAGATTACGGTAGACCACTGTAGATAGATGACATTTTACTGAACATCCCGAACAATAGTTATGAAAATACAACTCTTTTCAGATCTCAGCGAAACATATTCCCACGCACTCTTTTCCTAAAATCTGGAATGTACTTCTCAATATGAACACGCCACCTTTTTCTAAGACAATACAGGACCGCATGGATGTTGAATGGGTACATTGTGAATACGAATGGTTTTCCATCGCCGCAATGTTTGTATATCTGGAGCATCTAAAAAGAGCACGCCTTTTCGTTTCGCAATATTATTTTTGATTTGAAACCCAGGTAAACGAAGTCCATTTTTGTCAGCTCTTACAGAACTTGAAATTCTAGAGTCCAGGAAAACGATTTCCCACTTCGTCATTTGTGACATAACTTAAAGGCAGGGTTCTCGATAAAATCGGTTGTTGTGCTATCACCGTAGAATGGTAGATCTGGCCATCACAAAAAACATGTCGGATAAGCAAGCATTATTGGGAATCGCATTAATTAGGGGGCCAGCCGACACCAGTAATTAGCCGTTATACTTTGTTTTTGGGCGTTTTTTCCGGGGAATTTCCAGGGTTTTTCACTTATTTTCACTTTTGTGATGGCCAAATCTACATTCTTATGAACAGAGCTAAAAAGTCGTTTTTATCGCGAACCCTGCCTTTAAGAGGTTTGATCAGAGTGATGGGTAAAAATAGCATTATCCCTCTGTCTGAGCAACAAATTTTTGGCAGCGGTCAGCATTTCACGCCGGCTGAGCTATCGCGTTGCGACAATTGGGGTATTCGAAAGCATTTCGGATTCATTGACTGCGCAGTCTGATTAGATGGTGCTAACTATGTGTGTGGTGGGGAGGGGGAGGGGGAGGTTCGTTTCAAGCTAATTCGACAATGAGACTCGCTGAGGGTCATGCCGACCGCCAAGCCAACGAACCGAACGTCATTATCCTCACTCCGTAATTTCATTAAATGCCTCCGAGACGTACACAATAGAGACAGACGGACGAGTTCTCGCGTGCGCGACCTCTCGACTCCTTCAACACTTGGACTCACCAAGGATCTCGGAATAATGACGATCGACGTTCCTAGCGTGTGAGAACTGCTGACATCTTCAAGTGTTCATCTGTTCGCTCTAATAGCCCCTATACGTTGAAGGGATGTGAGAGGAGATCTGTTAGGCGCTAATGTCATCCGAGGTGATTTAGTATTCCGGCCACGGACCCCTTGAGAAGCTCCTGGCAACCAGTGCCCGGTCTAGACTTGACTACGCAAAGCAGCTGTTCATATAGGTTTTAATGCATACATACACATGCGATACCCGAACCTCGAGCAGAAGGAACTGTGTTAACAAAAATATACAAAAAAGAGGCAGTTTCGCTAGGAAAAGAAACATTGGAACTCCAGTCGAAAAACTATAAACGCGGACTTCAGATTACTCATTTTCTGAAACCTTATAATACGCTTTTCATCACAATCACTTGGTAAAACTTATCAGAATGTTGTCAGACTCTGCATCCAAACATTCTCAGCCCACCAACCTTGAGTACATTACAGAATGTTGCGAAGATTTCGTGAAGTTGTGCGCTCATGGTTTACTCGGAAATTTTGGAGACCCTTTTGACACATTACCTAATTTCTTTACGCCTCTAATCCATATGGGAGTAAAGCGTTAATCACGAACTCTCCCAAATAGGCGTTTTGCCGCGTTATTTTCGGTTCGAGAAGCGCAGCCAACTTGCTACAAAAAGTTGGGTTCGAGAACGAACGAACCCAAAAACAAAGGAGCAGACCCGAATTCGAAGCACGGCATTTGGACGAAAATGTTGGTATAGGCATTTGGACGAAAATGTTGGCATGGCATTTGGACGGAAATGTTGGTATATAGCTCCGCGAGTTGTTCTGCTTCACGACGATGTACATAGCATCAGAAGTTTGACCATGACTTGACTGGTGATCGACATGTCCGGGATCAATTCTTGATGAGCTCCGAAGGATTCCGGTAAGATTGCGCGTTGCATCGAATGAAACTATCATATTATGTATAATGCACTATGAGTTCAATTCAAGAGCCCTTATCAGTTCCTAAGAGCCCGTACTTGTAAATGATCAGTGAGATCTGCTTCAATTATTAGGCCCAAAACGCCTACATTGCAGTGGGCAACACAACTGCAGGTCCTCATCTCAGGAAAAACGCACGATGTTCACTTTGGATTGTGATCAGGGATGAGCAGAATTTCGATTTGCGAATTCAGCTTTCCCAATATTTGATGAGTTTCGGCCTTCCAGCTTCCGACCTTTGAATAATGAGTCAAAATGTGGAAGAAAATCGGAAATACCCCTGTGGGTGGTCCGAAATCTAGTGTGAACGGACTTCCGATGGTTTTTGGCATCTCGATTTCTGCTTTCCAAAACTGAAATGGTCTTGCTATTTCTCAATTTTCGAACTTTAGAAAAAAAAAACACGGCCTATCCCTGATGCTGATCGTACTGGAGCAAGGGCTAAATTTTCATTTTCTACACTTACTTGGCGACATAGTTTTGAATGAAATCAAAGCGTGAAATGCATTAGCATAATTGCATGCTAGCTTCAGTTCCACTGCCCATTACTGAAAGCTGAGTTGGATCTGGTTCACCCCTAAGATGTTCGTGGTAACCAGTGCTCAGTCAGGAGTGACTGACTGCAGACAACAGCTGTTCATATAGATTTAAATGCATACATACAGAGAGAGACATATTGTCGGCGTGATTCTTCTGCGACCGTCGCCTGCCTCCCTCGCCTAATCTGCTTATTTCCAATTCACAGTCGCTTGGTTACGGTCAGCGACCTTAGATGATTGTTTAGCGCATTAGTTATGCAAATCACTGTCGGTGATTCGCTTGAAGACGTCCATTTCGCGATGCTTCATTTCCGTTTTATTCGAATAATACGGCTTTATTAGCTCATCGAAGATATCAAAGCAGATGAAATAATGCAAATTGTTCGATTTGGGTAGGAGGAAACTACAAGAAACCAGAAACATGTACTCTGTCGATTGCAGGGCGGATGAGGCAAAACTTTCTTAAAGTTTACTTCTGAAGTTTCTGAATTAGCCTGGAGGTTTTCGAATTCTCTAGAAACCTCATAGGAGACAGGAAGATGAGGAAATACGAACATGCATGCAGCCGGAAACTAGGCTTATAATGGAAAGCCAAATTAAGGCGATCCAAATCTATTATGGAAATGTGATTTATAACCCTATAACTCACTAACCCAAGTTCAATAACTGAAAAAATAACATGAGGAAAAAACGAAGTTTAAGGGCAGAAAAATTCCGCGTGAATTTCATAAAATCATTTGCTCAGATTCGAACTTTCAAATAACATCCTTACCAGCGAGATAAGCACATATCTGCTAGAGAGGAGGAGCTATTGCTATGTAAGAGTCAATTTTTTGAAGAAAATTACTACGCATACTTTTGAGTGCTAAAATAAGCATGATCATAAGCAGAACCTGGCCTGAAGTCTACGAGCATACTGCAAGAACAAATGATGTGCATTCAAATAAGGAACAAGGTACAACTAAGGGAAAAAAGGGTATACTCTGTATAGAAACGGTATTCCCATCGCGCGCGCGATGCTGCTGTCTCTGACTGCTCTGCGCTCTCTCGTTGTGTACAGAATCCGCTCCGCACATGCACGCTAACGAATAACAGAAATTTCGTTTTTATAGAGGCTATAAACAAATTCTTCAAAAACGAACTCAGAACATTGCGGATTAAAAAGCAGTGTTCTCCAGTATCTCCGGAAATAAACCAATACTATCTCTCGGGCTAATCAGTATTCGGAAATATTCTAGCCAACTTTTCGGAGTTCTAACCCGATTTCAAAAAAATTGAATTTTCATTCTATAGCAAATTTTGTTTGACTAAAAATCTTGACGATAACCGTCATACGGATAAAACTTTTACTGACACTTTGAGCCGGTCCACGTAAGTAGCAGGACGTTTAGACATGAAGAAATATAATAATTATGTACGAGAATCTTGACAGATTCAACAGGTCCCCCACTTGCGTTGAGTACGTGATTCGGCCCGGAAGAATCAGAACTAGAGCTTTAGAAACGATTGAAAAACAATTCAAACGTGAACCCATCGACAGTGTTGCCATCATGAGAGAAAAATAAAAAAGTGACGTAAACTAACCTTTATGCATTTATCGAGTTCTCTAAGATGGGCACATTGATCCGAAGTGATCGTAACAACATTATCCTTTAACTCGTATAGTGTCCACGCCCATTCATCGAGAATGTTAATGAAGCACTTCACTAATCCGACATAGTTGCACTATAAATAAAAACATGAATCCGAGTCACTTCCCCTGTTGTGACATTCACAAACACCCTACAGCAGTTATTCTTTGATCAAAAGGCTCAAAAAACGAAGCCAATTATATCACAAATCGTGACACAATAATACATGGGATGAAGGAAGGCGTCTGTTTTCTCTTGCAAAAATATCTTGTTCTTCCGCATAATGATGCAACAGGGTTTGTTTGCTCAATGCCGACCCTCAATGGTTTCTGGCAGGCAATTTGGCTTAGGTTTCACACGGACAGAAAAAAATGAGCAATGAGTAAATCCAAAAAAAAAAGAGGGTCGGCATAACATGATTAAATCCTGAGCAGATCCTACACAGGGAAAATAACTGATAACATGGACATAGAAGATATCATTTACTAGCTCCAGCTACCTTTTAATTAGTGCAAATCACAGGCTACGAATTTCATTCGTATGCCGAAGTAATTAATGTTTGTGGTGCAACGAACGCAATCTGTTCAACAATTCAAGGTGTTCTTGAGAGCCACTCTAGTAGTCGTCTTATCCAACACGCAGGTGTTTTGTGGGCAGGAATGGCTCGATTCACTTACCTAGTATTGTACAACGAAGCAAACTGAGACATTTGTCAGTAGAAATTATTTGTGATATTTTGTTGGTGACGACGAAATTCGCTACGTTAACCAAATTATGTTCTACTGCAGGCAACAAAAGATGATCAAGTCGGGAAAGAGCTTAAAATGAGTACAAGAATCGTGAATCAAATGGTTAAACGGTGCGATTTGAAGAAAAATAATGTGGCGTTTCATCAGTAGTAAATATACTCTGCCATACGTATCGGGGATTCAATGATATTTGATCATTAACGGATTCCCGAGAAAAGGTGAGCCCAAACGTTGCTCTTCGTTGTTTTCGTTTCTTATTGCCAGAACCTAGAGTTGTATAATTGGTACATACGTAAATGGGATAGTTCCCGGGAGCCTAGGGTAGGCTGGGTTAAAGAGTGCAAACAAAGAAAAATAGCAAATCGTTTATTCGATAAGTAGAACTCATGATTTTTAATTGGCGCGAATGTTCAATGCGCGCAGAACTTTGACATTCTGAGCTTAGACAAGCTTCCTCGCAGTGAATTACTTCATCACTTGAAAAACTGTTGAATCTTTCATCTATCTCATCCCCAAGTCATGTTTATTTAAAAAATCAGGAATGCTTGGCTTTGCTTTGACGGCTGGTCTCGGCACCAGACCTCATGCGAGTTTCAACGGGTTGGTGTCCAATACCCAACCTTCAACTTTGTAAGAAGGCGAAAAAGTTTTCTCGCGTTTTCGGGCCTCTTCCCCATTAATCCGTCAAATTTGTGACTGTCCGGATAGAAAAGACATTGCCGGAATTGCCTCATCGGAGTTTACAAGATGGTTTCAAAATTTAAAATTCATAGCTTTAACTATATGTACGTTAACAATAGGTACATTGCTTTTTATGGGAAACGTTTTGATTTTTTAGGATACTCAGCCGGCTTTTGTTTCTAGGGAGTCAAAACGTGTTTTAGAAAGAGCGATATAGTTAAAATATTCGTAGATGAAGCTATCGACGTGACTCTTACACCATCATGTAAATCTTGATTGGACGATTGTAACAATATAATCTTTATCCTCGAAAACCCGAATATGACCGAGTTCAAGAAAAAGAAACGCGAAAAATGATTTTTTTTCTGTTTTGCGAAGTCCGAGGGTGGGTATTGTATATAAGCCGAGAGAGTCGTCAAAACTCTTCTCCGAGGCTGGCAAGGCTTTCGTTTTTCGATCAAAAGGTTCATATCCACCTAACATACCACTAACTTGGTCACAAAATGCGGAATGTATGTAGCGCAGAAAACACGCAAATACAAGTTGAAATAATCGTGAGTCGAAACTACTCAAGACAGAGTTCCACCAAATTGCATATCGGATGCAAACACATTCATACGTATGCAATGATGGTAATTAAAACTGAACAATTAAACTTCATCTTACTCGACTTGGCTCCTGTGCTGAAGTGAGTTGTGTGAGTACGGCTACAATGCAAACGATGCAGCGCATCGGTGAAACCATTAATTTTTGGAGGACCTGCAATGTTTGAGAGCGGATATCTAGATGACAGCGAGCACATTTGTGCAGCAAAAGCGATTTCACAAGCATAAAATAAGACAAGGTTACGAAAATCTCGAATAAACAGGGATACATACATGTATTTCAGGGTAATCATGCCAGGCCCGAGAGGTCTATTTACTTGTTGTGAGAGTTCTTTTTTTTTCTACTGCAGTCAGCCAGCAGCGAGTCGTATCTGTCTTTCCTCCCGACACATACGTCAATACTTCAAAAGAGAAGAAAAAGCGACGACGACGAATGCTGAGCATAACAAAGACTGGCTCGATGGCCACCGATATATGGATATGAATGAATGAGTTCTTATGAGGATGAGTGTATATGAGTTGAGCGGTCAGTGACATCAGCAGCACATGCTCTTCTCTCACACTCGTCTTTCGTTCCGGCTGACTAAGTGCCTCGATGGGATTCGCTAATGACGATCTCGAATGCGTGAATTTTTGCTGAGTTAGTCGGAAGCTCTAGAAATGGCCCCGTAGCTGGGCTGGATCAATACGCACCTGCCGAATAAAGACGAAAATTGGCAGAAAAGGGTGCACGAAACGACAAAATCACAAGTGTGTCGAGTAGCTGTTGAATGGAAGAGAGGGTAAGAGGAAGGAAGAAAGGAAAATAGATGTGGGTTAGAGTTAGAGCAGAGGATCTAGTGTTAGACACGCGTGTTGCGAGGACAGCAAGCAGCATGCACTTCTCCATGCTCACGCTACTCCCTCCTCAGCCAGTAGCAGCAGCAGCTTGTCAGGGTAGGACTCACTCACTCAGCCGGCCTGAACGCACTGAATCACTCAAATAAACCACATCTCTATAATCAGAAGCAGTCGCCTTCTCATGAGTCGCCGTGAGCCGAAACCGAACGCTGGAAAACGAGTAAACACATCCAATGGAACTAATTGGGAAACAGGTGAAAACAATTGCAAATAGGATGGGAACCAGCTCCCACTGAAAGCCGAGCCACAGTCGCCTTCCTCATCACTAAGCCAGTCATCTTTGAGTTCACGCATTCGGCTAATTCTGCTTAAAAGACTGTTCCAACCAAGAATATTCGGATGGATAGATATCTAGCATACATACACAGAAACAAGAAAAGGTTCTTGAACAACGTAAGGACTAGGGATTATCTCAAAATTCTCCAATAATAACTCGGGACGTCTTCGAGTCTAACAGCCCTGTGTCAGTCACTATGTAAAATTCACATCATAATCTTTACTTCATAATTTCGGATGTTCCAAATTTAACACTGGAAACGTTGATACTTTATGCATGTATTTGGGATGGGAGCGACCAGGTATTCCAACTGCATTCTGATGTTTTCAAAGTTGATTATTGAAAGAAAAAAACATAAAAAATCATTTAACATAATCTAGGATGAACTGTCTATAAAATATTCTACCGCAATAGAAAATCTTGAAAACGTCCTAGCTTCTGTACAAATGGCAGTCTGTGACATTCCAGAAGAAAATTCAATGTCTCCGACGAAGGACGAGTTTATACATTCCGCGACAAGCGACGCGACGATGCATTGGCGAGACCGCGCATTTTCAAATAGCTCAAACTTTGGATTAGATACCTTCTATTTGAGAGCGGAATCTGCTCGGCAACACCCTGTGCGCATATGTTGCTGCTCTTTCTTCCTTCCACTCTCGCTGTCTCTCCAATCATTTCAAGCACACACGCAAAAAAACAGAATAATTTCGCTTCGAAACAGAACGTATGAACGTCGGAAGCGCAGTGTGAGCTTCAAATAATTTCGAGTCAACTACGGGAGAACAGGTAACGTGTCATGTATCGGGGCTTCCAATCGTGGACGTTGTTGTTTTCAGCAGTCGCGGGAAGTACCGCAGATGTTATTTTTAAAGAAAACTTCCCTGCAAGGCCAAAGCTGCATTGGTCGGTATGAACAAACAAGAAGTGATTTTAATAGCAGAGAATGCATCAGTATGATGCAACGAAGATGCTTTGAAGGCAGTGTTCACGACGAAAAATGTGTTTCAGTTTCCAATAGGAATGGGTAGTGGAGGGCACAATGTGACGCTAACATTGAAAGAACGCGTGAAAAAGAGCCAAGAGGAGCCCCAAAAGAGCCCGAAGTTGTCACTTTGAGCGCAGGGCAAACCCCAAAAGCGCAATGCCCGAACTCCGACGTGAACAAATGAAATCTCGAGATTGTGATGACAGCAGACAATCATATCCAGGTAGTGCTGTTGAGTGAGCTGAATCGCTTGATTCCATTGATAGGTATCCTCTGCTTCTGAGCCAAATTTGCTGTGAGAGAGACGCAGCATACGCGCGCGATAAACGCAGACGAATTTCACTCCGAAACAGATAACATCATCCCTCACAACGGTCAGTTCTTCCACGCTCAAAAGTCAGCGTAAACAAGAGAGGGCCTATTTTAGCCTAAAAACGCCACCTTCGCGTTCTTTTTAAGCATGTCTTGCTGTATAGGGTACCAGATCTTCCGTAAACCGTGGAGATACCGAATATGAAATCTATCGTGAACACTGCCTTTGAAGTCAATGCAGTGCTCACTTTGCGACCAGTCTATGTATGTGTGCTTACATATTAGGGATGAGAGTGTACTTTCTTCTAATCGAACATCTATCAGGAGTTTTTGAATATTCAGATGCAAAAGCGTTTTTTCCTCTAATATAAGCAAGTCCCGAGCAATCGAAAAGTTGACAAGAAATGTTACAATTCAAGTGCTCGAAAATCGCCAATGTTAATAGCTATGACTTAGAGTGCGCTGCAAAAATGAAGGTAATCTAATTATATTCAATTTATATAGAGTAAAGATCATCGTCACTTTGCTCATAACATGATGAGTACGAAAAGTAAATGAGTTCTGGTTGACTGGCCAGCCATCTGATTTATATAGGGCGAAGGCGGCTTTTTGATAGATGACTTCAAAGAAGAGCATTATTTCAATAACGCGAACATTCTGGCACAGCGCCAGGGCAGCAGTCGAACTCAATCGTAGCATGTACTTATGCGTGATTTGAGGCAGAGGCCGGGAGCCCGATTATTGCCCCTTGCCAAACGTAATTCAGGTATGGCGAGACGGCATTTCGAGAGGTACCAGAGACCGACAGACTAGCTAGGACGCCTTCAAATATGACTTTTCCACAAAGTACAATGATCAAAAGATCGACATCGAGTTGTGAAGAGCCTGAGTCCAAGACAGCAATGAATGCAAGACTGCTATTACATCCCATTGATGGTAAAAGCAGGAGTTTTCTTGACATCGTGACTTGACAACTGAGTCAATAGTAGGGGTGAAATTGGCCGATGTTGAGCATGTGAGGCAGTCAGTTGTCGCGTTCATTGACAATATTGTCAGGGTGACGAATGAACTACTACACAATACACTACTGCTTACATTGTAACCAACTGAATCTGGAAAACGAGCCGGTTTGTTAGAAATGCTAGAGTTCAGCTAGAACAAAGTGCAGAGTGCAAAGTCAACATGGCTTAAATGGGCGCAAGACAAGGTCGATTAGACAGCTTTCTGTTGTATGTATGGAGCGTAGTAGTTTATATGAAAGGATGCTCAGCATAAGCGTTTGTCTGAAGACGGCCCACTGACTTCTGGTTGCCAAAAGCGAGTCAGCAGCATATACTCCATCCTCAAGTTACAATGAATCGAGCCTCATTGCACTGGCATTCTGATTGATGACATATCACGGGTTTGTCCGCAGTAGGATCAACACGAACACCTTGCGACAGGAGCACGAATACGGAAGAATAGTTTTGTACACAGACTCACTAACGTCCATTTGGATTATGTGCTTTCCCTACAAGAATAAAACGAGACCTTTTTCAACTACTGGAAATAAGAACTACAGAACTCATTTGCGTACTACGAATTGTCGCAGAAATCTTTGAGAATGTGTAGGTAGTAGGCCTTTGTAGCAGCCATATATTGTTAGCTTTTGATTTGTTTCAAAGAATTTCACGAAAAATTTCACACATTTCCTTATAAATTGACAAGAAATGCTAGTTGTGAATGGCGCTGCACGATCGATTCTCCTTCATTGCATGCTGCCGCGCCCTTCGGCGACGGGACTCTATTCGACCCCTAAGGGCCTCTGCATACTCGAGCGGCAAATTCACGCCGCCTAGATGAAGGATAGAGGGCGGCGACGAAGTTTCGTGCCTGCCCTGTACTTCCCATCACTGCGGAGCGACTTTTGCCGCCAGACTATGCATAGGCCTTGAGAGGTGCCCCTCTATGTAGTTTAGAGATTTGAGCGACCGCTGTGGTGAGTCGTGCGTGTGAATTCCAGAATATTGAAATCAAATCAAAAATTCAGGGAAGCTTAAAGATTTTGTTGAATTTTTCATCGCTGGTTTTGAAATTAGTTTCTCGGCAGAACCATTCTATTCATTTTCGCAATTTTCAATCAACTTTTTTCGAGTAGAAACCGCTGAGAGTCCTGCGTCCCCCTACCCCCTTTTGAGCAATTAAAGCTGCGACACCCTCTGTAACCTTCTGTACCACAGCGTGAGATTAACCCTGGCTTGCACTTAAATATTCTCAAGAGGTCTACTACTGATAGCTCTGTTGGTAATTTTGCCGATGATATGTAGCATCCGAATTTCGAAATTCATAAAATAGAGTCTTGAAGCTTTTCTTCCTGTGTGAAGAGCTTAAATAAAAACCAAACGATGGAAATGAAAATTCTTAGTGGGATCAATCGAGCAGAGAGACGAGCAGCTTAAAGGCACAGTACACCCTCAGACTTGAATTCTGTGATTTTTATTTGATTATGTACTAAACCCCACCTGCATAACACGTGCCAAATGCGAGATCTCAATTCCTTAAAATAAGCGAGATATAAGCGACCACCACAGGCCCGACCCCTTCCTGATTTTCGACCTCGATATTGGCTAGATGGATGGATGAATTTCAACCGAGTCTACGTTCTCGAGTCTATTACCGGACCTTCTCATTATCCTGACCCGTTTTCGCGCAAAGATAACAAATGAAAGGAAATGCAGGCGTAGGAATTCTCGGCAACTTCTCGACCGATTCCCGAAAATTTCCTGCCCGATTCTAGACAGTTAATATACAGATATACACATGTACAACTGTATGTGCTTACCCAAAATTGGGGCTCCTGCCAATCCACTGATTACAACGGTTGGTGAAGCCCACGGAGATAGATTTACACAATTTTGCAAGACGAATGTCCGACTTGACTCGCTTCGTCGACGTCCGACGGAGGCAAACAGTGCATCGTATATGCTGTGGGTCTACAAAATCGTTCAACACGCGCCGCTATTGGCTCTGCACAGCACCCGTGCGCCATCAACAGGGACTTCTTGGAAATTCAGAGACAATTATTAAGCAACCCAACTCGTATATAATACTGCACAATAGTGAATAGGCAAGAATATTATACTACAGACAATGCTTCACATTTATTGCAAGGTTCAGATTTTGAAATTTATTCGGCATTATTCGTATGAGTGGTCTCAAATCCCAACGTCATTTTGAAAATTATAGAGCAACTCCGTATATCTTCCTAAAAATCCGATTGTTGTAACTGCAGATCATCGAAAAAAGTTCAGCACTTGGAAGCGTGAAAATTTTTAGAATTTCGCAACTTGAAAATCCCATTTTTTGGCATACCTGAGGATTCAAAATTAGAAAACATGAAAGTTCGCATATCTATCCACAGTAATTACTATGGGTAGATATGCGAATTAAACCAATTGTAAAAAGTAAGTTTTTTTTTTATTAAAATGATGGTGAAATCGATGTCCATCTTCGAACCACAGAAATATAGACGAACCATATTTTTCACATTCTTTGTCCATTTTCCTGAGCCTTCAAAAAACTAATAACGAGTTAGCGATTTGCAATGAACTTCTACATTCGCCTCCCATTTTTTATCCGGATATTCGGCTTAGGTGCTCGACTCTGAATAATCTTATGTACTGATCCGAACTTCGATGAATATTCGGATATTTCCGATTATTCGGTAAAGGTCGGATTTTTAGAGTTGCCTATTTCCGTCGATATATTTTCTGAATCACCCGAGATATATTCGAATGAATGATCTTAAATTCAAACGTTATTCTGATATTTGTTGCGTAGCTTTTTGAATAGTATTTTAAATCCGACTGTTCCAACTACAGATCATCGAAAAAAGATCAGTACTTGAGAGCTCGAAAACGTTCAAAAACTCAACAGTAACTTGAGAATCCCATGTTTTGGTATGTCTGATATTTCCAAGACACGAAAATTCGATGAAATTGAGTTTGATATTCAATAGTTCGGTGAAATTAATTATAATCGAAAACCAGATAGAAGACTGGGATAAAACAGAAAAAACGCAGAGGACACACACGAAAAGAGCAGAACATAGACAGTAGTCGCGACGTTCGAATATTGCGATGTAAAGAGGGTTTCGGAGTTACTGTCCTGAATTCTTGGGAAATTCTCGATATATTGGAGACATATTCTGAACTTCGGGTGGAGTTGTCCAGTATTCTGTCTGAATTCTTGTCAAGCACTCGTTCCCCGAATTCTCGGCACCTTCCTCCCGAATTCTAGACAAACCGGCCGGTGTTCTCAACAAATACTGCAAATTCCCAAGTTCTCGACAACTTCTACCCCTTTTTTGAGCAACTACTCGATTCTCGACCGACTCTCGACAACTTTTCGTCCGATCCTAGACAACTAGTATTACCTGAGTGATTGACAATTGATAAGTAATACGAGCTCCAATATCAAACAAGGAACATACGCTACGATTTTTGCCACAAAATAGTCATACATCTGCAAAAAAAATTCTCGCGGACAGTTGGAACATCTTGAAAATGCTGGCAGTGTATAAAATTCATAGAAAGGAAATGAAAATAGCAGACGAGTTGTGCATCATAGGAGAGTCATGAAGGGGAACGGAATCTATAGCTGCGGATGTCGATGTGAATAACATGGAAATGAGTGCGAATCAATAGAGCACAGCGAATTCTTGGAACGTGGAGACGTGATTCAGCAGATTTGAAGAGTTTTTTTGCTGCTCCCGAAGAGAACAGCAGGAATAGGGAAGGGGCGAGGGAAGGGTTGCGCGAGACGGACGGACGGATGGAGGGACGGGGCAGGGACCGCCTCATTAGAGAGGAAGGCCACAGGAAAGAGGCGGAGGCTACCACAGCTCCAACTTGTGAAACATGGATTTCGTCTCAAAACCACCATTTTTCATCTTTCTCACCCCACATTTCAAAACGAGCCATGGAATTCGTTCGGGACCTAAAAGCGCTACTCACCGAAATTTTGAGGAATTGTTGTACTTTCAAGGTAGCCTTTTAGAATCCAACATGGGCAAATGCCAGGTGGGAACATACATACATAGCAACATACATACATGTTTTCCAAATGGCCAAAAAGTATAAACACGTTGAGGAAAAACGACGTATTTCATTTCCCTGTTCACTCAACATCAATTCCTACGAAATCACTCTTTTTTTGGAACAGAAGGACATGAACGGTTAAAAAGCAATCTATAATAGCTTTAAGTTCAATACGGTTGAAGCTATAGAGGCAACATGTATTTCGTTTTATTTTAACGTTTCTTCTCACAACAATATACAACATGCTTACATATTTTCGCCCAATGAAAAATGTCTTCTTCAGAATGAAGCCGCGAATAACCGCACAGCTGACAGCGATATCCTCCCCATTGACGTCAGATCAGAAAATCTTGAACTGGACAGCTGATGATCAACTCATTTTCTTTTGTAAATGGATTAGATTAGCTAAATGGTTTGCTGGTGCACTCAGTTTTCACTCTCTTGCTGTTAGCTCTTCAAAGCTCTATCCTCTCAAGAGTCATTGGAAAGGACTTGGAAAGGTCAAGAAGACAGGATTCTGATAAAAAATTGTTCATGAGCATAACCTTGAGGCCTAGAAGGGTTCACTTCAGGAGAAGACTTGTAGGCAAAAAGGCAACACGGGTACATATAAGTATGTACATAGAAAAACCTGTCCAAAAGGAAATTTGAATTTATCGCTTTACGATCAGAGCATGTCCTGGAAAACAGCGGCACAGGTTGCCGGAAAACTTTCCTACCGCTCGACATCGGCCTCAATGAAAGCATCGTATGTGCATGAACTCATAATATATTTTCTCACGTTTTTATAAAGCTGGGCCTCTCTAGTGAACGAAACCGTAAACTTGTAAGGGGAAACTATTTTTAAATCATCGTTAAACTGAATTTGAAGTTTGTGCCATAGTCGTTTCCAAGTTTTTCTGCATTTGAAATTCGGACCAGATCTGTTTTCGAAGTTTTCTAGGGGTTGCATGAACATTCTATAGAAAAGTGCTAGATGGTCGACCCGACAGCCACTTTCATGTGGCTACAACTTTCAAAGACAGTATACACGCTCAAGAATGGTATCGAGTTTATGACATAATTTGAAGGTATGAAACAATGTATGGGAAACTAACAAAAAGCCGACGAAAACTGGATGCAAATAGAGAAACAAAGACTTGGTTTTTAATTTGGAGCAAAAGTGGACGAGTTACACCGCAGCATGCCAACTCGGTTGAAATAGCGCAGCTAGCGCTGAAGTGGTTGTAATAGCGAGGCCAATCGGCTGTGAAGGCCTAAACTAGAAAGCTTACGTCAATAGAAGTTTTCAAAACAAGTCAAAGTGACAGTATTCGATCAATCAATCTGAACGAGTTTGCCTTGGGAGATGGAGTTAACAAAATCTTTTGACTAGATATTGCTCAAATTCAGTAGCTTTGACTCGTTTTTGAAGCTTCTAACGGCGTGAGCGTTCCACTAGGGGCCATACGACCCCAGTAACGTACTTATCTTAAGAACTTTTTGAGGCGTGTCTGCCGACTCTAAGGAGCGCATTTTAGAAGCACAAACTCTGTAGATGATCACAGCTACCCCCGCTTGTTTGTTTGTACACAAAGAATTGAAAAAGGCTCAGAACTAGGCACAATGATTTCAATTGAGCGTTGTGCCGTTCATAACGAGGCTCACATTTACGTTAAACTAATGGATATTTCTTATCGCGCTCGAATGATACTGTCTCATTCGAGCGTTACGGATTGTCTTAGCTCGTGCAGGGGGATCAGAATATCGGTAAGCCCGCCATGCCGCATACTGTTGGAGAACTGAACGAGACCTTTTATGTGCAAAAAGTAGTTAGAGCGTCGTCCGAAAACTGTGCCAATGATTCGACCTTACGATCGCTTACCGTGTTCATCTTAATCTTTGCTAAGAAGGCTAACGAATACCGATGTTTCAGAGCGAAGAATGGGAGACGATGCGCGTCTGCCAACAACTATGCACAGAATGGAGAGCAGTGAAGTAACAGTGTGAAGGTAAATGTACAGAAGGCAAACATGGTCGGCAGACGATGAACTCGTGTTTTTGAGTGCATGTTTTCTGTTGTGTTAGCAAACGCAGCTTGTCCACTAATCCCTCACCCCGGTGCTCCGCTATCGTATTTCAACTGCTGCAGCTCACCGCCGCGCTGCCGCCGACATCATTCCGCCTCTCATTTCTATACTGCGTCTGCAGAGCCAGCCATTTTTTTTAGTCATTAAGTATAACCCACGTTGCCATTCTAAAATATGGAAACACAAATGTGAATACAAATTTATGACATCCCAGTTAAATGGCGTGCAAAAACAGAGCGTCATCGGTGCAGAAAAGAGCATGTCCAGCAGCTGCAAGATAATTCTTCTCTAGGATAACTCTTGAACAGGATGCTCCAAAGATACTGGCTTTGTTAATGATTATTGAGCGCTTAGACATGAGTCCAAAGCTTCCCAAATGGAAAAAGGCAATTATGAAAATTTGAGCATATGCAGTTTCTAAAGAGCCTGATAAGGCGAACGAAACGACAGCCATACTTCTTAAAGGCACAGTACACCCTCAGTTATGAATTTTGAGATTTTCATGTAATTGTGTAGAAGGCCCCTCCTGTATAACACGTGCCAAATGCCAGATCTCATTTACTTCGAATAAGCGAGATATAAGGGACCACCACAGGCCCGACCCCTTCGCTCACCACCACAGGCCCGGACCCCTAACAGAATTTCGAGTTCGATAGCGGCTCGATGGATGGAAGAATTTCAACAAGTCGTCGTTCTTCAGCCCATTACCAGAATGTCTCCTTATCCTGGATTTCTCTCGCGCAACGGATGCGAATGAAGACAAACACAGGCGTGAGACAACTCGTCCACCAATTTTTCACCCTCAAAATCTAGGCATCTTTGAAGAGCCATAAGTCTGTTCAAAGGGGGTCTTGGACGATTTCAGAGGTACCATTGTGATCAGCGTGCGCCTCTCTCCAAGATAAGCATGAAATCTGAAAATTAGTTTTCTGGGTGTCCTGTGCCTTTAAGTGAACTGTTTTCTCTTGTTCAAAACTGGAAAAATGATTCAATTGTCGAGAATAGTAGGCAGTGAAAGACCAAGAGTATTCTGAAGATTGAAAGGCAGTACAATCTGAAGAAGTGCATCTTGGCGTTTCCATCTTCATCAATATGTAGTTTTCACGACTAGCACTTACCGGAGATGCACACATTTGAACTCAATTGCGACAGCCTGGCTCACTGAAAACTATTTACAGAAGCAGAGAACGGATGTGTGTATGGACCTCTGCCCCAGTTTTCTTGGAAACCAATTTCTGAGACTTGACATCTCTTTTTTCGGCTTTGGTACACGTTGACTGTGCTTTCGCGCAAACCAAACACATCTGTAGAGTGCATTTGTCTGCAGGTAGGAACTTCAAAAACTGCCGTTCCCCATTTTCCCTTCGATTACAAACACTGGGTTGAAGGCCGGTGACGGTGGGGAGGGGATGCGAACGCTCGACCTTTTTCACTAATCATAGGTTGGCAAGCTGCCATTAGATTGGAAACCATGCCTAGCCACTGTTAGCAGTTCCATCTGCACTGTGCTCAGATTACACCAAGAAAAACGGTCACTATGAAGGAAACAATAGAGAAGGAACGGCGTCACTGCTGACGGAAGAACTGTGCAAACAGTCAGAAGTTCAAAGAAGTCAGCGTCGGAAACGGATTAGCGTATCCTATACGAATTCAGCAAACAAAATGCAGTAACTCTCCAGAGATTATTCTTTCTCAGATATCAAGATATGAGCCTCGGTGACGATCAAAACAGTGTGGCACCTGTACTAACCGAAAACTGAAAGAGAGGATGCCAACAATTTTTTTTTGTCATAAGCTTTCCACTTAAAGGCAGCGTACGCGCAGATAACCATGTTAAATTTTTCAGCTATTTTGCGTAGGTAGGCCTACCAGGTTGTGATATATCGTCAAGAAGCCACCCATAACACTCAAGTTTCGAAGAAAGACTCGTCCGAAAATATCGGAGCATTCAGATTCTTTTTTTTTGACTTCCGTCCGGTGTGTCTTGTGCAATACACAAATGTCGGAAATTTGAACGACTGAATTGGTTTAGCCCCTTTAACTGTTTAGGTTCCACAATTCTTTTCGCCTTTCTGCTCTCAAAGAATCTCTAAAAACAAGAAGCCTTCGATACACACGTCTGAACTTGAGGAGAGGAGGAAGAATGTAAAAATTAGGGTTTCCACGGCTTCTTGGAACCTGTCGGAGCGCTTCTGCTCCTCGTGCTAGATGCCGGGAAGACGCCTTTACAGACCACGAAGCAGTTTTCAAGAGGCTATAAGTTTGTGAATACGCAGCATTGAGGTCTCAAGGTTTGTCAAGTATCCCCACTTGGTTCAAACATTGGATTCAGAATGAAACCCAAACGTGGTTTTCTGCGCGGACGCTGCCTCTGAACGCACAGTCAAGCTCTTTGGTAGAACCTAATATTATCGATCGGCCGCTATGCATACCAACCCTGCCAAACGCACAATCTCAACTGTTCAGAATGTGCGAGAAAACGTCGATCACCCTCTCCCTCCGGCTCCAGATCAGCACCCATTACCTTCGCCCACCTCAGGATTTGCGGTCCCATTAGAGATGAGACGCGCCATGGATTTTGACCAAAATTTGCGTTCTTCATTTGTTATCGGTCTACTTTAATAGTGTGTTCTGTTTCGGTGCGATGGCTGCGAACGATGAGGAAAAAGAGGCCCGAGACAACTCGTCCGCGAAAATCTCGTCGTTTCATTTTCTAATCCTTGGGGGCAACAACTCCGTTGGTAGAAGAGTTTAAGCGATTCTGGAGACGCCACTGTGGTCAGCTAGAAATTCTCTCCAAGATAAGCAACAAAAAAAAAACTGGAGAATGATTTGAGGTTGGACTGCGCCTATAATATGTAGCGTGCTTCTCTCAAAATTTCTTCCACGTGAACAGTTGTGTTTTGAGTAAAACAATATTCCTGCCACAATGTTGCTTCGGTACCTGTACGTTGTACGCCACACAGCACCATTGCATGGAGGTTGTATGGTTTCCGTACTAAATTTAGTCCGACGCATGGACCAGGCGGCTGGCCGTGCGGTGTTGGCGGCATCACCGGATAATGGGGTTTCGATTGTTCGCGGCGACCTACCGTCGCAGCCCCGTCCATTCACCAGACTAAATTGATTACGTGGACTCTAGCACGAATTCCTTTCTTTTTTTTTTGTACAAATGCTCGTCATGGAAACATCAACCCTTCAAGATAACCTCGGGAAAATCCTTTCAGTTGTCTGACACTGCAGCATCACTTCTTTCACTGGTGTGTCCGTGGTTCGCCAGGAAATGCTTTTAGCCTACTTTCCGCGATAACGCCGCTTCGCCACCGCGTTCGAGAAGGTGGTGCGTTGTGAGTAGAGATACTGGGGTCGAACAGGATGTGAGAAAAATATTTTCAGCAGCTTGGTAAGTTTGCGAATTCGGTCGCGTGTTTCGTGATCTATAGTAGCTTTTGATCTGCAGAGTCACGTGTCGCTTTCGAACGCACTTTAGTGTGATTCAATATGACATCACGGATACTATACATTCCATCCAATGGCCAAAATGGCGTCGGATCGGATTTTCGGATATTGCCGATTTTGCCAAACCGACTCATCGGATAAATCGGATACTGTCCAAAACGAGAATTTCGGATAACGGATCCGATCCGAAACCAGAATTTTTGATCGGATCGGATATCGGATATCCGATCGGATAAAATCGGATCCACCGGATAATTCGGATGAAAAAACGGATAAGAAAATTTTTTCAGTAGTACCGAGGATTCAACCCCGTGTATTCAAGCAAATACATTCTGTAGCCACGAGCATACGCGTCGCGGTCTGGTGTGTGTCGCGCTCGTGGCGAACACTAAAAAACCCCCACCGTTTAGAGTAGTCTTCAGCGCTTTAAAGGAGTAAATGGCTATGATCTGTGACGAGTAATAAACGCAGGAAAGCAAATTATGCCCATGAACATGTCAGTTTACTTGGTTTCACCCTAAAGCAGGGATGTCGCATCGCCGCGCAACTCGTCGCGCGCGACGCTCGCCAACCGCGACGCGGCACGCACGCGTGAGAAACGTCGCCCTCCCCTGCAACCGGTGAGAGCTCATAACTGACCAAAAAGAAGACCTGCCAAAGAGTCATGGTTTGGCGGGGCGTTGCGACCAATCTCGGTAGGGCTACGACCCCTTACCTTGTTAAACGAAACCTTGGAAAAAAAATGCGAATTCGTTACGAACTTCCCTTCTGGGTAAAAATTGAGCTTGAAAATTATATGATCCCTGCAGAATTAACGCTATCGTAGCAAGGGGGGCCACCGTGCAATCGTACATAGCCACGCCCATTTTCCCGTGCCGCCGCATCATGAGTACACCAACCGAGGGTTTCCCTACCCTCCTGAACTCAAGTCGTTCGATTGCGACACGGAAAAATGCGTAGGGACAAGTTCGAAACCGGAGCAAGGCTAGTTCTTTTTTGCACACTTCCTCTGTTATCTTTAACATAACCGAAGGACACAACATCAATTAATTTTAACACAAAACTACGGGTTGCGGAACGTGCCACATATTTGACGGTAGAGCGCGTCCCCGCCGTTGCACCGTCAACCCGTTTTTCACCGCCAAATTACCGTCTCCGTGTATTGAATTTCTCTCCATCTGCGGTACAACCAACAATTCGACTCCTCCCCGTTTTTGCTCCCGCCGTCACACCGACAAGTCTTTTTACCCCGCTGAACAACCGTCAGCGTGTCTGAGTCCAACTGCAGAACGTCACCCGAGTTATGAACACAGATTCGCGTTGTAATAAAGCGTCCGAACAAAAGACATTCCTCCGAAACCTGTCCATAAAAATTGCAAATACAACACTTTTTTGTCTTCCTGAGAGCTCAAAATCATTTGTGTGCCATCATCAGGAGCACTTTTAATTATTTCGCAGAATCATATAAAATGTGGAAACGCTTACACTTCCCTTTTACACTTAGTGTGGATGGCTTTTGATGGCAATAATGTATCATGAGATTGAACAAATTGAATTAATACCGCAAATTGCAAGTTTTTCCCGCATCTAAGGCCCCCGTCAGACTCTGTCGAAAAACCGACCGAGTCCGACTGAGTCCGGGGCAGAAAAACCGACCTCGGTGCAATGGATCTGCCCGTGTGCGAACGTGAAACACCCGTATCAACTGGGTGGATTGCGGTTGCAATGAGTCGGTCGCAGTCGGACTCAGTGGGTGGATTTCTGAAAATTTAGCTTCCTAGCGAAAGTAGCGATTTGGTAATGGTCAAAGAAAGCTTCAAAAATGTCTCGAAATATTTTTAAAAAATGATTTGGCAAAAAATAGCATGGAGTAATAAAAAAACTAGGAAATGAAGTGAAATAACCAAAAAATACGATTTGGTGGTCTATCATTCAACAAGCTTCTCCGTTAAACTTATCAAAACGAAATCAAGCACGATATGGAATGGAGCGTTGCCTTCACCCAGCATGACATATGCTGATCCCCTTGATACAGCTTTCAAAAATGGCTTAATGTTTTCGCTGCGCTCTTGATTTCGTTTTGATAAGTTTAACGGAGAAGCTTGTGAAATGATCGACCATCAGATCGTATTTTTTGGTTATTTCACTTCATTTCCTAGTTTTTTAATACTCCATGCTATTTTTGCCAAATCATTTTTTAAAAATATTTCAAGACATTTTTGAAACTTTTTTTGACCATTACCAAATCGCTACTTTTGCTAGGAAGCTAAATTTTCAGAAATTTCACTTATTTTTTCCAAAGGTTCCTTTTCTGACTTCAATTCTGCTCAACCATTTCCATTTTGGAATGATGAAACATCTAACAGACGATATTGTCGTATGAGTACAAATTTTGAAACCTATGACTTACAACCATAAAAAATAAAACTCATTGCCGCATTTGGCGCAAAATGTGAAGAATCGATATTATTGATCATTAATATTTGATCTTGCATGATGAAAAGAATTTCCCAAACAAATGACTTAGAGCCATCAACAATCAAAAATCAATACGGCATTTTGTGCAACAGGCGAAAAAATCAATATTATTGATCGGACTTTATCGATAATGACTGATCAGCGAAACTCCTCAACCAAAGAAAACCAATCTCAAAAGCAATCACCACTGTTCGCCGCATTTTGTGCAAAAAGCGCGAAAATCGATAATATTGATTATCGATCGATGACGTGTCATGAGTACGAATTCTGACAAGTTCAATACTTACCTTCGACGAACTGTGTTGATTGGCTGCGAATTCACCCACACACCCCGGTCTCCAGAGCCGTAGCAGAAAAAGGAGTTTTCGTGCTCCACGGCTAATTTAGTATGTAAACCCACGATTTTGAGGTACCCTTCAAAGTTAAGGTATCAAGTTCAAAATGGAATAGGAGCGACCTGCATCCATTTCCAGCCTCCTGTCCAAAAATGAGCTCCCTAGCTCAATTTTATCTGGTAGCACAAGATCGTGAACGCCGTCTGAAAAAAAAGGAGATTAACAGAGAAAACTTGCGGTTTTTCAAAATTTGCTCAAATTCTAGTAAACCATTCCAAACGATTTTTGGGGACCATATACAACTTTTTGCGCTCTTTTCAATGCAATTCAGAGCTAATTTCTACCTTCGGCCTGAACTTAGATTTCGAAAAACGGGTTGCGCGCGTGGCCGATTCAAAACCAAATCTGGTGCGCGCTTCGCGCGCACCACAATTTTTCTGCACCCGACTGTCACTATTTCGGTGCGTATCGACCGGGTGGGACTCAGTTCATCGACCATATCTGACGGCGGCCTAAGGACTTGCAAAACGAAATGAGGCCTCTGCACTTCACGAAATACTCCATATCACATGTTATGCAGTTATTTTGTGATATTATGAGCCCTTCATCATGAAATATTTGTATTTGTTTAATATGCATTTAGTGAAGTGCCAAAATCTATTCCTCACACATGCTTAATCAGCGATTCCGCAACGGTCAATAGCGCGCTCTACTGCGAATTCGCGCGATCTCTACGCGACCGCGTTCGGAGCTGGCTGTTACGGCGGGCGCAATTCTATCCGTTTTTCAACCGAAATTATCCGATTTTTATCCGAAAATATTCTATTTTTATCCGATCGATTATTCGTTTTTTATCCGATTATCCGGTTTTCTGATCGGATCCTTCGATTTTCACTTTTCTGGATATCAGAGAATTCGGATATCGTGTTTTTTCGTCTGATCGGATTTCGGATCAATCCGAAATCGCCATTTTGACGTCGGATCGGATTTAGGATAATTATCCGATTGGATTATCTGACCCGGATATCCGAAACCGACTCCGTCGGATGGAATGTATAACGAATACCTTCTCGAATCCAGTGTATTTGAAGCAAACAGAAAATTCGGAACATTAGTAGGCAGACGATGACGAAAGAAGAGGTTTAGTCGCCTCAGTCCACGTTGACTCGACTCACATATTAGCGAATGAGTGATGTTTGCACAAAGCCACTTAACCTCATCGTATACAAATCGCGAGAGACGAGAGTGTATCACTGACTACTCAATGGCTGACAACGAGGAGAAATGTGGGAAAACGCGTTGATGCACGAGGAAAACTTCCATAATTGAGCGACCTAACTCGGTGTTTAGTAGAGATCTGACAGGTTCCTGGTGAAGGCGTCTTTCAGTAATAATGGTTGAATGAAAACGAGGACGTGGCGATTAAAATCCCTCGTTGAGTGCTGAGTGATTTTCCCGTCGACACAGCTATACAAACACTGAGCCAATGGTTTTTCCCACTCGCTCATGGTCGCAGTTTGCGTGATTTCGAAAAATTGAAATCTCCATGAGTTTGCACAGATTTCGGAAAAACGTAACTTGTTTCTTCGCAGCATTACAGCTGTCAATATTGACTGCTTGATAAGGCTTTCGAGGAGTTCTAGCACCTCACCCGACGTTCTAGTGAAGAAACTTTTCCACGGGTTTTTATCCGAAATTCGTTTGAATTGGGCCGGTCATTCAAATTTCACCCACAAAACTGGGACAAGATTCATTGAACGATAACTAGAACTATAATTAAATATGGCTTTCGATGAATTTCCCTGGAATTCACAAAGTTAATTAATCATAGCTAAAATTTGGTTGCCGCTACGGGGTATCAGGCTACATAGCACTTGGCAAGCCTGAAAATAAAAAAACATCCCGATTCAGAGGTCTGAAATTGAAATGTGTGCACGTTTCCGTGTGAAGTTCGGGCAGAAAGAAAGCACCACGAAGAAGTTTGCGGAAAGGATAAAAAATATCAGACCGTTAAGAAAGTCCTGCACCAAATGTTTGTCAGCGTATTTCCCCCTTTCAGTCTAAAGCCTAGTTTTGACTGCAGGTGGTCGCTGCGGCCATGCGAGGGACAACTGTTCCTTTTTCCTCGCGCGGATTGGAAAGCCGCTCCAATTGTGATCACTTCGCGGCAAACGTCCTACATCGCAGGGTCGCGGCGACGAAATCCTATGTTTTAGTGCATCGCGGCTTGAAGAGCGATTCTCAATGGTCGCTGACCGTCGCTCCATCGCGGCTAAAATGGCAGCGATGGAGCGATTGCCAGCAAATGACCCGTTTCGTCTAGTGAACGTTGACCCTTTCACATGACAAGGTCAGTGTTTACGGGTCGAAACGTGTTATTGATAACTATCAGCCATTAATTTCACTGATTGATTGAATTTATTCGATCATCCGTGAGGCTATGCACTATGAACGGAACCGCTGCCGCTTCTACATCGCTGCAGCAGCGGGTGTAAAACCGCTGCGATGAAAAACAGCAGCGATGCAGTCAAAACTAGGCTTAAGACGTTTCGCTCAAGTGTGATACACGAGTGGAAAGCCCAAATCTTTTTCCATTTAAAGGCAGTATTTACGATAGAAAATGTGTTTCAGTTTCCACTAGGAATGGGTAGTGAATGGGCACACTGTAACGTTGACGTCGAAAAAACGCATGAAAACGAGCCAGGAAGAGCTCCAAAAAAGCTCGAAGTTGCCACTTCGAGCGCAAGGCAAACCCCAAAAGCTCGACACACGCCCACCGACGTGAACAAATGCATGATCGAGATCGGGAGATGAGCGATGATTTCCGATCATTAGCCCCGTTCTTCCCTTCACTCTCAACTTCTCTCTTTACTCAGGTCAGCTCGCATACATCGGCTGCAAAAGAAGGAAGTTACAAGCTTCGGACAACTCGTCCACCATGTTTCCTTAGCTCAATTTTTGAGGGACCATAACTCCGTTCCCAGAAGGTCTTGTACGATTACAGAGACATCATTGGAATCAGCATGGGGCCGTTTTCAAGATAGGCGGGGAAACAGAAAAAGATTTTCATCGTGAACACTGCCTTTAAAGCCGTTCATCGCTACTCCAAAAACTCGACCTGCTTCGATTCTTACACCAAAATATAGAGGAAGTTTTTGACACCAAAAATCTTGAAATGAAAACAATTAAAAATAGTTTAAATTCTCTCCATCTCTTTTTTCATTCCGACAGGGTTGAAAATGAATATAAAGCATATTAACCCTCCGAGGTTTCAAATATAACACCAGAATGGGCCAATGGAATTCATGCATTGGAGGGAGTTTTACATTTTTCGGAATTCCTAAAAAATGACAAATTCTGTACCAATTTCATTATATGACCTTAGGTCGACCAGCTTCATTGTTACAGTTCATCTACGCAATCGCGTTCAGTCCTCAAAGTGCACGCTGATTGCGAAAGCGTGTTGCGGTTCGGTTTCAGTCAGGGATGTTCGACCCTCCGGGCGGTTTTTGCCATTTTTTTCGCCGCGACGAAAAGAGACAAAAACCGCTCGGGTGATCCGACATCCCTGTCTGAGGATTCTCGAAACCGCGCCGCTACATGCTTTCGCAATCAGCGTGCACTTTGCGGACTGAGCGCGATTGCGTAGATGAACTGTACATGCATAAGTGTTGTGCTCACTGTCTTATCTAATTATAACTAATCTGTCAATTATGGATCTTTTTTTTCAAAAATCCAGAGGAATAGTCAAAATCGAATTTTTCAAAAAGGGTTGATGATTGATAGGGAAATAATCTTTTTGCGATGATGTCCACAATACTCAACTACGAAGTGTGCTTCCCTGAAGTCCTCTGATAATGAAGATATCATAGAAATTGCCATTTCTCAAAAAAAATTCCAGAAAATGCAAAATTCACAAACGTACGACTTCTCGTTATCTTTGAGACTTTTTGTGAGCTCTCGCTTTTGACTACCACTTGCAGCGGAGCTGTGGGCATCCATGAATGGCAACTGATGACAAGGATGTTTCGGGGGAAAAGCGGCCGCTCACCGCTGGTGATGAACGAAATCCAGAGCTCACTAGAGATACCTCGAAGCTTATATGCTTGAAGGTGGACGTAAAAAATTGGATCATTGAAATCCTTTGGAGTGCTCTACGAGATTTTGACAAGGTGTGGGGAAAAAAGCTTTATCTATGCGGTTCATCTACTGCTTTGAGCTAATTTACGACTTTTTTCGAGATCTAGCTCTAGAAAGTTAAAATATTTACCGTTAGTATGGTAAACACTTCATTTTGCTCAATTCGAACTACGCTGAAACGCCTTGCCTTGCAAAAAGAATGCATCGACTCTGCACTCTATGCTTGTAACCACATTAACCACTATCCTCGTTTATGGAGGACTGGTGGCGTAAAGCAAAAATTCGTGTCTGAAAGTATCGAAGCATAATTTATATAAACTATGTATGTACGAAACTGTTTTGGATGGGTGTGGATTTGAGAGCATCGAAAAATTCAACTTCGACATGGAAAAGCGCTTTCGTCGTGCAGAGAATAAATATCCAAAAACGTCCCTTTAGTATTAGGCAGCAAAAAGTTTGTGGTGAAAACGACGCGCATATCGAAATTATCTCACATTTTTTTAATACTAGTTTTTCCATGGTGTCTCCGAGATCTACACAAGGGGGGGTTGCTACTATTATCCTTTCGAGGAAAAGCGTCAGCAAGATGCTAAACGCGACGGAATGCGCGAATTAGCGTCTCTGAGAACCTTCGAGTGAGGGGCGAAAACTACTACGATAACTCGAACTGGGCAGGCGGTCCCCTTTCATCAATCGCTAGCCACGACGACGACGACACGAGATTTTCCCATCGACGGCGTACTTGCCTAGGTCGATGAAGAAACGCTTCGGATAAACAATCTAGGACAACGAGAGCGACGACGACAACGATGATCGTGAAGACCGCGGCACGGAGCTGATGATGAGTTATACACATCAGAGAGTAAACTGATGTTGCACTCATAATTGATCCTCATCCCCCTCCAGCGACTTCGTCCCTCATCACAACATCAATAAATTCTCGCTGGCTTAGTGTTGACACTATGAAAATATTGGCAGTTTGGGGACGAAATGTCTCTCGTACCATTCATGACTGCTAACAAGTTGACCCATCGACTTTCCATCAAAAATACTCCACGAAACGAGAAATGCAGTCCTTTGACTTTCCATTGCTCCCATTAGCTCAGTGCCTCATGCTTCCGCTTCTTTGCCCCGCGCTTCATGTTAACTCCATAACTTTGAAAGTATCCAGTGCTATGGAAATCACTTTCCACTTTTTTTGTGGCAAAAAAAAGATTGGATCATTAGCGAAGCTTGAGACCATTGAGTTGCGATCTCGGAGTCACCTGAAAACGGCTAATGTGGCTAAGGCCTCTTTCAGAGTTCGATGGCGACGCGACGCGATGGGATGATAAAGATGAGCATCGATCGAGATCGCGTCGCACGTCGATCTGTATTCAAAACATGTCATTGCGGCGATAAGCGATCGCACTCTGAAAAAGGCGTAACGTGTCGATGACATTCTGAAGAATGTTCATGCGACAGTTAGAAAACCTCGTAAACAATTCTGACAAGAAATTGACACAATGACATATTCACAAAAACTTCGAAAGTAATTATGACGCGGAATTCAAATTAAGAAAAACTCTGTTTGGGTACATATATTCAGACATTTTCCTCACAAGGAAAGGTTTTTGCGAGGCCCAGTTGACATTTTCGTTGACTGGACAGGCCTAGCTAAGTATGGAAAGCATTGAAAAAACAATACGTGATTTCGTGTGTGCATGTGCCTTTGAAAGGAAAAACATCAACACAAGTATACTCTTTCTGGAAAGCTGCTTGAGGGCGGGGTTCGCAAAAAAAACGGTTGTTGTGCTGTTTTCGTTAAGAAGTCAGTTTTGGCTTTAACAAAAGTGAAAACAAGCTTGTTTCGCCATTTTTTATTTTGCTGTTAACATAACTAGTTGTTCTCTAAGAGTATCTGGCAACTTTTCCTGAAAGCAAAAAAAATACAAAACAAGCATTTATCAAAATCTCATTAAATGACGGAGGGCGGACACACGGTAATTAGACGCTCTAACTTGTCGCTGTCCGATTTTTTCCCCGACTTTTCACTTACTTCCTATTTTGTGGTAGCCAGGTGTCGCCTTCCATTTCGCTAGCGACGTTTGAAGTGCTGAAAACTATCTAGTGTGACAGTGTTTGAGCAATCCCGTCTCGTGAGCCTACAGAGCTCCACCCCTACGAGTAACCGAATGAAAAGTGGAGTTTGAGAAAACAAGCGATAATCTAGAGTGATAGTACTCTCGGATGGCAGTCCGTGAGAGAAACAGCTTGATTTATCTGAATATAACATGTCTACTTACCGATAAAATGCTCCATTATAGAAGCCAGCCGGAGAATCTAGAGCGACATTCTTTAAAGGCAGCATACACGTTCAAAAATGATATCAATTTCATGGGATGAATCGAATATCTGAAGCTGTTGATATTCAGAGATAACTAAAAAAGCGGAAAAAAATCAACTGAAATGAAGATTTAACGGTTCGTTCTACATTGGCCCAGAAGTGGACGAGTTGTACCGCACTGGCTGAAATAGCGGAGCTAGCAACAAATTTGTTGGGATAACTACGACAATGTACTCTTACGGCCCGTTCTGGAACGCTTACGTCGTTAGAAGCGTAAAAAATGAGCCAAAATGACCGTAATTGAGCATTGAACATTTGTATTAAAGGCAGTGTTCACGATAAAAAATGTGTTTCAGTTTCCACTAGGAATGGGTAGTGGAGGGGCACAATATAACGTTGACGTCGAAAGAACGCATGAAAACGAGCCAGGAAAAGCTCCAAAATAGCCCGAAGTTGCCACTTTGAGCGCAAGGCAAACCTCAAAAGCGCATCACACGCCCACCAACGTAAACAAATGAATGCTCAAGATCGTGAGATGAGCGATGATTTCCAATCATTAGCCCCGTTCTTCCCTTCATTCTCAAATTCTCTCTTTACTCAGGTCAGCTCGCATAGATCGGCTGCAAAAGACGCAAGTTACAAGCCTCGGACAACTCGTCCACCATTTTCGCTTGCTCAATTTTTGAGGGGCCATAACTCCATTCCCAGAAGGTCTTGTACGATTCCAGAGACATCATTGGAATCAGCGTGGGGCCGTTTTCAAGATAGGTGGGAAAACAGAAAAACAATTTCCATCGTGAACACTGCCTTTAAAGGGCGCATCCCGTATCGATGGGCGGGGAAAGGATGATTTTGTGACTCAATACGGCTCAAATACGGTCATTTTAACTCGTTTTCAACTCTTCCAACTTCGTGAGGGCTCTTCTAGGGCCCGTAAGATCCCATAAATGTAGTTATCTGAATAAGTTTTGCGAGCATGTATGCTTCCTTTAAAATGGACGGGAATTAGTCTGTATGTAAACATGCTAAAATCAGGTAAATCAAGCTGTTTCCCTAGCAGACTCCCACTCGATAGCACTATCACTCTAGATTATCACTTGTTTTCTCATGTTCCACTTTACATTCTGTTACTTGTAGGGTGGAGCTCTGCAGGCTTGCGAGACGGTTTTGCTCAAATACTGTCACACTGAATAGTTTTCAGCACTTCAAACGTCGCTAGCGACATGGAAGGAGTCATGAGAGCCTACTGATAGCGTGATCTCGACCATGTTTGTGAGCGTGTATGCTGCCTTTAATAGCACAGAAGTCGACCGTATTCCAGATCGCTTCTCTCCATGAAGTCTTCAGTTTCACTCTAAAAGCACAGGACAATCAGAAAATTATTTTTCAGTTTTCATGATAATCTTGGCGAGAGTCACACGCTGATCACAGTGGTATCTCTGAAATCACCCAAGCCCCCTATAAACAATGTTATGGCTGCTCAAAAATGTCTATATTTTTAGGTGTAGAAATCGTTGGACGAGTTGTCTTGGGCTTGTATTTCTCTTCATTCGCAATCGTTGCGCGAGAGCGATCCATGATTTGGAGACAGTGCGACAATGGACTAAAGAACCACGACTTGTTGAGAATTGATGCATCCATCTAGCCATTATCGAGTTCGGAAATCTGTTAGGGGGTGTTGCCCGTGGTGGTGAGCGAAGGAGGTCGTGTTGTGGTGGTCGCTTACGTCTCGCTTATTTGGAGGAATTGAGATCTCGCACTTGGCACGTGTTCTACAGGAGGGGTCTACTACACAATCAAAAAGAAATTACAAAATTCATGTCTGAGGATGTACTATGCCTCCTTTAACATGTGTGTTGCGCACGTGAGAGAGGCAGGCAACGGACGGGTGCGCAGCGTTTCTCCTCCTGCATTTCAAATACTAGCGACTTGTCGAAAGTTGCCCGAACACTTCTTTAAGGAAAAAAAGCCTGGAAAAAAAGAGCTCTGTAACAGCGCAGGCAATCGCGGGGGTCGGTGGCCGATTGAAACGCCCCTTTCCTAGTCAAATTGATCGGATCTGGCTGATCGGCGGAGGTTTCGGCATGACTCATAACTGCCGAAGTTTTCGTGGTAATGTCTCATATGTGGCGGAGATTCCGGGGCGACGTGTTGCAGTGTCTGCACTGTTTTTCTCTGACACTCTCTCGTGTAGAGCGCGTAAATGGCAGCCCACAATGTATACGCTGCCATTAAGTGTAAGGTGTTTGTGCTTGTCGTTGTTGGTATTGTTCGGGGTATCGACGCTCTGGCAGGCGTCGGTGGCAGGTTGATTCGCCAATGCTGCTTCTCGACCTGTCATCGACGCCCGCGACTGCAGGAGTGGTAGGTGGTGGTCGGTGGGAGGTGATAAGGCAAAACTTTCGGTGTAAACACGTGGGTATGACGTCACTTTGAGTGGTCGGTGGGAGGTGATTAGGCAGAGCTCTCGGTATGAAGGGGTCAACTGTGACGTGGAACTGTAGGGTTGGCGGGAGGTTGACACGCGGAGTTTTCGGCATGAATGGGGGAGTTTTTGGGCCTTGCCCGCCCCTTTTTTTCGTTCCGAGCGGCAGCACGCTACCTGTTCAACTCCTCTCAACCGGCCACCGACCCCCGCTAGTGTATGAGAGGCATTGACAGAAACGGACGGGGGCTTTGGGCCTTTTTTGTCTTTTGTGAATAACTCGCTTCGGATCCAACTTCGAGCGATACTAGGGTGTTATTCATGATCATGGTTTTGAGAACTACCCGATTGTGGGGGTTTCGTTGAGAGCTATAAAAGTTTCGCAATCAGCAAGGTTTGTAGTGACAGTACCGTGGCGAAGAGGGCGCCCAGTTTCTGTCTGCGCTTCCCTGTGCCTACCGTATGTAAAGAGCTGGTTGATTGCGAAACTTGTATGGTTCTCAACGAAACCCCGACGGCGGCTACACCCTAGTAAAGCCCTCAGCGCAGGGATCATGAATATCACCCTTGTTTGCACAAAGTTGAGTTTGAAGCGAGTTATCCAAAGAGTACAACAATGACGCAAAAGCCCGACCTCGCGCGTTTTCTGACCAAATCCTACGAGCGGTAATGCGCGTGAACGCGCGTACCCATCTCTCTCTCTTTCACTCCAGTTCATCGATGACCCTCCACTAGCTCAGCACACGCAGGCATATTAATCAAGTATGTCTTGCTTCGGAAAAGGGTGCGAATGCCCCCAACTTTGCGTTGCAGCATGTGAAGCAAGCTCCGGAGAGAAGTGGATGCAAGAGAGGTTGCAACCACACAGAGAACAATATTGTTATAAATGCTGCAACATTTAAACGGATTGGAATACCGATGAAAACCCGAAAACAACTGCTCTACCATTCAAAGTAGTTCAAGGCGAAACTATGCTGATATACTCTGTACCAATCAAGTTAGCAATAAAAGGCGCCCAAAGAGGCTGAGATTTTCCTTCCACGACTCAGCCGCCCATACTCACGCAAGATTTCGTTCGTATGGGCCTCGCTGAAATTTGGTGGACCATCCGGTTCACTCAGGTGGTGACGACGGGACTATGTGAGAGATCCACTGCAAACAGGAAGATAAATTCTGCGTGAGTAGGCATACAACACTGCGTGCGCGAAGGCACAAAATTTCTGCCTCTTTGGGCTTTTCGATAGCTGACTCGATTGGAACAGAACTGTTCTTAGTAGCAAAGTTTATAAGGATTCATCGAGTGTGTGTGTGGGTGTATGCTGCTTCTCGTTCTTCTCAAACATTTCGGTCATCCCCGTCCCTGCGTATACGCGCGCAAGGGAACAATGAGCATTTCGTTTCGGAGTAGAGGGCATGAACTTTGAAAACTCCCAGAACATGTGTCGCAAACATTGCCATTTGAATCCAGCTTCCGCAGCAGATTGCACAGGTAGTCTCCAGGCATGCATATGTAGCAAGTTGGATTCAGGAGTCTCATAGAGAAAGTGCAGAAATGAGAATGAGTGATGGGGCTGAATACAAATGAGAAGTTCTGAATTTAGACAATGCGATCGCCAAAAAATAAGCGGAGAGTGAGGAAGTGCGAGTGGGAGGCTGAGCGATTCGTTTAAATTTCCTCCCCGCTAGGCATTCATTTAAAGGATCACATTTCACCTTCTCAAGAACAGCACAGCGAGCATTTCCAGGCGTTTCTCCGTATTCAATACGTTTGCGATGATGTGTTTACTGGGAGGCAAGCAAATGGGAAGAGCAGGAATGGCAACAACTCCCTCGCTTCATCAACACCACTGGGAGAGAGTGGGGAAGCACTTCAAGTCTATTACTAACTTGCCGCGCATACACACTTGAAACGGAAAAGTTCGCGTCGTGAGTTTATGCCGCCAACGTCGGTTGTGCTTCAACAACATCGTTTGATCAAATTATGGAAATATGCGCGTCGAGTGAAGAGTACCGTAGAGGTAACGAAATCGTGAACAATCATGGATAACGTCCAAAGGGACGACAACTGGGATGGGATGTGTGATGAAGAGCATCTGGAATGTTCGTGGATGTGCTTGCGCAACAAGTCTTGCAGAAGACGAGAAAATACCCGGCCCTCATTGAATGATGACAATTAGATAGCCATGTGTATCGTTGGAGTACTCCATCAGTCCGAGTCTGAAAATTGAAACCCTAACTCAATCATATCAAGAAGATGCCTAGCCCTGCTGCACACATATTTTACGCCGCTAACCCAAGAGATGTAGAATAGCAAGTATAGAGTACCAGATGAATTATTAAAGTAAATTGGCAACAATGCTCAAGTAAGTACTACAAATCGGCCTGTACAGAAGAATTGTGACGGTTCAAGAATTCAGCCGAGACATGATGAGAAGTCGTTTTCGCAAATGACTCCAATATATTACTGTTTAAGGGATGTAGCGAATCACGGAAATCACACCTCCATATCAACTCTTGTTTCACCCCGGAATAAGATCTTGTCACGTAACTGCGGGCTGAAATCTGGGCTGGACTCGTTTCGAATTCGCACAAGAGTTCCCATTCTATCTGGATTTCTAACTTAAATCGTCTAAAGGCAGTGTTCACGATAAAAAAAGAATTTCAGTTTCCACTAGGAATGGGTAGTGGAGGGGCGAACTGTAACGTCGACGTCGAAAAAACTCATGAAAACGAACCAGGAAGAGCCCCAAAAGAGCCCGAAGTTGCCACTTTGAGCGCAAGGCAAACCCCAAAAGCGCAATGCCCGCCTTCCGACGTGAACAAATGGAAACTCGAGATCATGAAATGAGCGATGGTTTCCGATCAATAGCCACGTCCTTCCCTTCATTCTCAACTTCTCTCTTTACTCAGGTCAGCTCGCATTCCTCGGCTGCAAAATACGGAAGTTACAAATCTCGGACAACTCGTCCACCATGTTTCCTTGACTCAATCTTTGAGGGACCACAACTCCGTTCCCAGAAGGTATTGTACGATTCCAGAGACATCATTGGAATCAGCATGGGGCTGTTTTCAAGATAGGTGGAGAAACAGGAAAAGATTTTTATCGCAAACACTGCCTTCAAATGACTTTCCTCGGAAAGGTGCCAACCGCATAAGGGACACGATTGCTTGTAGAACCGTACACCAAGTGCTTGCTTGTTGCTGTGTGATAGGGAAACTCGACGATACAAAAAACCGCCCACATTGAAGCAAGTTACATTTCCTTTCAAAAAAATATTCATAGGTGCATTGCAAACTTACTTAATCTATTCACGGCTTGTTGAGCGAATCCACACATCAAAATGCGTGGTTGCCCTCTCATCACTGCTGTACGCCTTACAGCGGGGATCCACGCCGCTGAGCTGTGGAATCGATCGACAAGCACCCATCCACGACTACATACGTGTCCAACCGGTAGGACACGCGCTGCCTACCACTTCGGACCATGTGTTTCACTGGTAGGACACGCTTTTCAGAAATCGCTTTATCCGCTGCACGAAGAAATTTCCAAGCCTCTTTATGCTCTATCCATTAACCTCTAACCTCGACCCAACTATGAACATCGTGGTCCGTCGGCAGCTCCACTATAGCACGATTTTCAACCTTTTTCGAAAATAGCTAGGGCTTAGAAAGAAAAAAAAATCGTGAGAAACAGTTTCTCGATATCAGTAATATGGAACAGCATAGTTGGAATCACGTTCTGTTCACCTGGAAACGTGCCGCTACCATGACTACATCTACCATGACCCCGAAACATAGATTTTTTTCAACCCAAAGGCAGTGTTCACGACAAAAAAATGTGTTTTAGTTTCCACTAGGAACGGGTAGTGGAGGGGCACATTGTAACGTTGTTTTCAAAAAAAAACACATAAAAACAAAGCAGGAGGAGCTCCAAATGAGCCCGAAGTTGCCACTGTGAGCGCAACGCAAACCCCAAAAGCGCAATGCCCGCCCTCCAACGTGAACAAATGAAAACTCGAGATCGTGAGATGAGCGATGGTTTCCGATCAACAGCGCGTTCATCCCTCCATTCTAAACTTCTCTCTTTGTTCGAGTCAGCTCGCATACATCGGCTGCAAATGGAGGAAGTTACAAGTCTGGGACAACTCGTCCACCATGCTTAACTAGCTGAATTTTTGAGGGACCATAACTCCGTTTCCTGGAGGTCTTCCACAATTCCAGGGGCATCATTGGAATCAGCATAGGAACGTTTTTAAGATAGGCGGAAAACAGAGAAACGATTCCTGAAAATTTAGTTTCCTGGCAAAAGTAACGATTTGGTAATGATAAAAAAAGTTTTAAAAATGTCTTGAAATATCCTAAAAAAGAGATTTGGCGTAAAATAGCCTGGAAAATAAAAAAGGTAGGAAATGAATTGAAATAACCAAAAATGTAATTTGGTGGTCGATCATTTCACAAGCTTCTCCGTTAAACTTATCAAAACGAAATCAAGCACAATATGGAAAGGAGCTTTGCGTTCACCTAGCTTGACCTATGCTGATTCCCTTATTGCAGCTTTCAGAAATGGCTTAAAGGCAGTGGTCACGATGAAAAAGATTATCGAAAAAACTACAAAATTAGCTTAGATCAAAAACAGCTGAAAAACTATGAAGGAAGAGCGGTGAAAAACGGTCTAGAATTAGAGTTTCTAGGGCCCAAAGAAGCTAGTTCGTGCTTACGTGCACAGCGATGACGAAACAGATCGCAGTCTCATGCCGAGCAGTCAAAAATCATCGACATTCAGAGGACGAAATAAATGCAAATTTAACGAATAAAAACAGTTGAACAATGAAAGCAAGCACTTTAGTCAATGTTTTTGACTAGATACACACATAAATTCGAAGGTTCATTGATTGACATTCAATTTCAAGCTAGCTGATGTTCTTGATATAAGAGGTCATCGATGCCGATGAGTGGACTCGTCCACCATCAAAAGACAAGAAAGTTCAGGCTTCAAATTTGGCCCAAAACAGTGATTTTTCGCGATTTTTTTATAGGTCCTACTACTCGAGACCCAGAAAAGAGTTTCGAGAGAAAAAGACGACAAGCATATTTGATCGCGACCACTGCCTTTAAGGTTTCCGTTGCTCGCTTGATTTTGTTTTGATAAGTTTAACGGAGAAGATTGTGAAATGATCGACCACCAAATCACATTTTTGGTTATTTCACTTCATTTCCTACCTTTTTTATTTTCCAGGCTATTTTACGCCAAATCTCTTTTTTAAGATATTTCAAGACATTTTTAAAACTTTTTTATATCATTACCAAATCGATACTTTTGCCAGGAAGCTAAACTTTCAGAAATTACACATATTTTTCCCGAAGGTTCCCTTTCTGACTCCAATTTTGCTCCACGATTCCCATTTTGGAATCATGAAACATCTGACAAACGATATTGCCGTATGAGTACAATTTTTGTAACTTATGACCCAAAACCATAAAAAATACCACTCAATGCTGCATTTCGAGCAACATGTGATAACTCGATATTACTGATAATTAATATTTGATCTTGCATGGTGAGAAGAATTTCCCGAACAAGTGACTTAAAGAAATCAACAATCAAAAATCATTAACAGTAACAGGCGAAAAAAATCAATATTATTGATTGTTATTTATCGATAATGACTGATGAGCAAAATTTCCCAACCAAGAAAACCAATCCCATCAGCAATCACCACTCCACGCCGCATTTTGTGCAAAAAGCTCGAAAATCGATAATATTGATTATCGATCGATTTCGTGTCACGAGTACGAATTCTGACAAGTTCCGTACTTACCTCCGTCGACCTGTGTTAGCTGGCTGCAGATCCACCCCACACCTTGGTCTCCACAGCCGTATCATGTCCAAGCAGTTTTCGTGCTCCACGGCTAATTTAGTATGTAAACCCACGATTTTGAGGTACCCTTCAAAGTTAAGGTATCAAGTTCAAAATGGAATAGGAGCGACCTGCACCCATTTCCAGTCTCCAGTTCAAAAATGAGCTTCCTAGCTCAATTTTAAGTGTACCCGCAAGATCGTGAACGCCGTCTGAAAAAAAAGGAGATTAACAACAAAAACGAGCGGGTTTTAAATTTTTTCTCGAAAACCAGTAAGCCGTTCCAAACCATTTTTGGGGTTAGTACCCAACTTTTTACGCTCTTTTCAATGCAACTTAGCCCTAATTTCTGCGTTCACTCTGAAGTGAGATTTCGAAAAAGGGGTTGCGCGCGTGGCCGATTCAAAACCAAAGGTTTTTTCACCCACCATAGCAAATCCTGAACTTTGAAAACAGGTAACAGATCATTGAACTGCATTCAAAGCAACTCCTTTAAAGGCAAGGTCCGGTCAAATTTTGACACTATCGAAATTTGGGTCAAATAGATTGGGCTGGCCTAGCTGAACATCGTCTGAACGTTTCACGAACTCTGACTCCTCACAAGGAAAGTATACAAAGCGTAGGTCTGATCTGCCAAAACGACTAGTGTCGTTAGTATCTCTTGTGGCTCAATAGTAAAACTGCGCAGTATCCCGCCGCGAGCCGCAGGTTCGAAGAAGTTTCAAGCATAAAAAGCTCATTTTTTGCGCTTTTTGTACCTTCCAAAAAGCGCGTTATTCTTCGGAAAATCCGGAAACGGACCTCATAAATGTGATCAGCACCCAAAACTACCCCCCTGAGCAAATTTTGGGTGAACGCACAATCTCCGTACTTTGTACAGACTGACAGCGTTTTGGACTTGAACGGATTTTCGGTTGGGCGCTTATTTCTACTAATTGAGGGCTCTGGAAGCGTTTTAGAAAAATGTTCCAGATTTGACTTAAAACTCCCCCGGGATGGTTTTTTGGGGCGCTGATCACGAATCTGTGGGTAATTAGTCGATTTTCCAATGTTTTCGGCTAATTTCGTTTTAAGCTTCCCAACCGGGGAAAATTTCGAGGGAAAAACGCCACTTTCGAAATTTCCGGTTTTCTACTATAGATGTCTCAAAATCACTCTCTGAGGGTTACTTGGAGTGCTAAACACGAATCTGGAGTCCGTTTATCGATCTTTTGCAGATTACGGTAGATTGCGGTGGGTATACGGTAGTTTGGTAAAAATCTCAAATTATACTCAAAATTTGGATACGGGGATTATTCGGGGTGGAGAATACGAATTTGACGTCCGCTTGTCGATTTTCAAAATACTGAGGTGGGTTTTGACCCCTAAATGACATGTTACCTAGCGTAACCTACAGTAAACCTCAAAATTTCGACAAGTGGACTCCAGATTCGTATTCGCCACCCTAGATTACCCCTACATACAACTTTTGAGCTAAATCCGAGAAAATTTTTTGAAACTCCAAAAAAAATGCCTGATGAAAAGATACCCGGGAGCCGCAAAACGGTTTAGAAAAGTGGGCAAACCCCGCCATTGTGGGCAGGCCCCGCCTCTCCCCGCCCACCTACGTGAACAAATGAATGCTCGAGATTGTGAAATGAGCGATGGTTTCCGATCAAAAGCCCCGTTCTTCCCTTTATTCCCAACTTCTCTCTTTACTCAGGTCAGCTCGCATAGATCGGCTGCAAAAGACGGAAGTTACAAGCCCTGGACAACTCGTCTACCATGTTTCCTTAGCTCAATCTTTTAGGGACCATAACTCCGTTCCTAGAAGGTCTTGTACGATTCCAAAAACATCATTGGAATCAGCATGGGACCGTCTTCAAAATAGGGAAAAAAGCAGAAACACGATTCTCATCGTGAACACTGCCTTTAAGGGAGAAGTACATAGGACAACTAAGGACACAGAGAGAGAGGGGGAGAAACAGAGTTAAAGGCAGGGTTCGCGATCAAAACTATTTTTGAGTTCTCTTCATGAGAATGTAGATTTGGACATCACAAATGTAGAAATATGAAAACCCCATAAATTTGAGTGGAAAACGCTCGAAAACAAGCTATAACGACTAATTACAGCTGTCGGCCTGCCTTCTATTTAACGCGATTTTCATCAATGCTTGTTTATACGCCTTTTATTTTGCTCTTAAAGTAGTAAGTAGTCCCCAGAAGAGCTCAGAAATTACTTTAAGAGCAAAATATAAGTTGAGGAAACAGGCATTTATAGAAATCTCGATAGTTGGGGGCGGGACGACACCAAGCAATAACTTATTCTTGAGCGTTTTTCTCTAATTTTTTACTTATTCCCCTTATTGTGATGGCCAGATCCATCTTTCCACGAGTATAGCACAACAATCGATTTTATCTAGAACCCTACCTGGAAGCAGTTACTCCCTGCCATATGGTCCACGTGAGAATTTTCTAAAAAACGGAAATCAGGAGGGGGGGGCGGAGGGGAAAAGTTTTGCAACATAGGAAAAAAGGGTGGTAAACACTCCCAGAGGCTCGTTAATAGAGTAAGGAGCGTAGTGTCCATTACAAAAAAAACAAAGTCAATGTCATCATTGGAACGAAGTTCCGGTTCATATTTGCGGACAACCGCTGTAGCAACACGCGACAGGATGATAATAGCGGCGGGACAACGGATAATCTTGCCGGAACCACGTAGTCCTAGCACGATTATAACCGTGTTGCATGCCGCAGGGTGGTGGCCATCGTGTATTCCAGCTCTTGAAGAGGTGGGATAAACGAGAGACGCAGCAAGTGGGTTGTCGCCAGCCCCGCGTTGCGTTCAATCAGGAACCTTGCTCCACCTACGCTCCTCCCCCGTTTCTCCTGCCTCTTCAGGGGTTGGAATACACTACGGCCACTACCCCATGCTGCAACATCAGATGTCTGCCACTGCGGACCGGGACTTCGCTCCGATAAGGACATCACAAAAGTTGCCCGTGTATCTGCATTGCTCTGGGAAGACCCTCGCAAGTCTTTAATGCACCATTAAGCGAAGATAATCCTAGGTCGTCCGTAGTCCCCTAGTCCGACCCGGTCGATATGCAAGTAACGCAAGCAAAACGAGGAAAATTTGACCTTCTTTAGCCCCCCCCCAGGTCGTTCGTAGTCTCTCCTTGTCGCATCCCGATCGAACTTGAATCAATAATACAAATTACACAATTGCAGCATTCCGTCGAGCGCGGCCTAGGCCGGCTCATGGACGACCAAGGCGGGGACTATGGACGATTTAGGGGGGACTTCGTCGGACTCTGCCTGAACAGGCTACGGCGCAATGTGTGATGTGTCACAGGGAGGGTCGTACCTCTCGTTGTCCGGTAAGGGGGATCCGACCTACGACCAGGAACCAAGATGGGTTTTCATTAGGGCGGGGGGGGGCATTGACAGCCGGACTGTTAGTATGGAGTAGAATGTTGGTATATAATAATAACTGCGGCTATAATAATTGCGTAAATGATACTAATAATAGCATCGCTCACTACGCCAGGCACTAGGATGGATTTTCAAGCGTTTTAGGTTTAACAGGCTCGATCCCGCTAGAGGCTTGAAGGCAGCGTTCACGATGATCATCCTCGTTAACGTTCCACAGTGAAATGATAGGCGAGAAGGATCCTAGGCTCCCAGTGTCGAAAGAACGGTAGAAAACGAGCCAGGAGTGACAAAATAACGGCTGCAAACAAGCGTTTTGGTGCCCCAGACACGCCTGGTGCCCCAGATCCGCCCCCTTCGGAACGAACAAATGAAGACTCAGATTACAGGAATGATCAAGTCAAGGAAAAGCTGATAAGTGAGCTGGTTGCTTCATTGCACTGATAGGTATCATCCTTCTAGCGGTCAATTCCTCCACGCTCAAAAATCAACGTAAACAAGGGAGAGCCTATTTTGGCTCAAAAACGCGTCTTTCGTGTCCTTTTTAGGCATGCCTTCCTATATAGGGCACCACACCTTTGGTAAGCCGTGGAGATACTGGAAAGGAAATTTATCGTGAACACTGTCTTCAAACGTTTGCGAGGTTGGGAAACAATGGGTAGTTATCTTGTTTCGAAGAGCGTTGTTAGCTGACGATGTTCATCCACGATTGCGCATTTCTAGGCTACTTACAAGGTGTGATCCCATCCAGGGCAGAACACTTGAGGACACACAGGTGTAGATTCGGGCACGCAAACTACATTTAGAATGTGAGTGTCTCTGAAGACGTACCCAAAATTTCATGGATCCAGCTTGAAGCCGAAGAGCGCCACGTTAGAAGGGGTTCTTGAATAAATGTCAAAGTATAGGAATGTAATGAAAAATTTACAAGTATTTCTCGAAAATCTAATTAGAACCCTTCGCGTTGCTGCAATGCGCTGACAAGGTTGTCCGGGACCCAGATAACAAATCAAGTTTTTTATTGAGCGTTCAAAACGGTCTTTGGAGAACAGTTTTTAGGTGTTATGCAGCAGCTTGTCTCAAACCTAAATGTCCTCTGACCGTTTCGAGGGGGCTAAAAAATTCAATTCGTTATTTTGGTACAAGAGCAGCTTTTCCGCATCTTATAGCAACGCGAAAAGCCCTAATTAGAAGTTCGAAAAATACTTGTAATTTTTCTAACAATCCTAGACTTCGACATTTTTCAAGGACCCTTCTAGTGTAGCGCTGTTAGGCTTCAGGTTACATCCATGCTACATTTCTATATCCGGACAGTCATATTCTGAATATAGTTTGAGCGCCCAAAACTGCACCTACATATGTGCCCTCAGAGCATGAAAAGAGTTTCCGCCCCTCTAGTGTACCGCTCTTCGGCCTCAATCTGCGTGCGTGAGTTGTTTTCTACTTTATTCATGGAACATTTGAGGGTATCAAGTGGAGATTCAAAGCCCCACCCCTCTAAATCGTGGGCATTATCTTCTCACGGTAGGGGGGGGAGGGGAGGCTGAGGAAAATACGGGATTTGAGGGGGGAGGGGTCCGACCAAGGTTAACTTGTATCACACCTCGCGCCGTAGCCTGGGCCTGGGCCTGATAATCATCACGAGTGTTTTCCATAGAAAACTAACAAAAGAAGTTCATCAAGAACAGTGCCTCTAAGGATGCTCTACGGAAAGAAGGGATTGAGTGAAAATTGGAAAAACTTGGACAGAAGTCCGAAGCTAAGAGAACAAAAGAACTGAAAAGAAAACATTTGCGAATGAAGCAGACCTACTAACCATAAAATCTAACATTTAGACATGGTTGGAAGCAGATGTAACACATGAGAAGAAGTAATCGAATGCGAAAAAAACTGATCTGATCAGCTGAGGCAAACATACGATGTTCTTATGAAAGGAAAATTCCGCTTCGCAAGTGCGTATAACCGCTGTTGCAGAACGCAGCTGGACACAATCATGCCGAGACCTCATGTTTCCAGCAGGAGTATAAAGGCACCGTTCGCGCCAAAAATCAATTTTCATTTTCAGGCTCAATTTCATGATTGAGCCCGGTAGACCACACTGGTAAATTTTGGCGCGTCAAAAACGTTGGGCAATGAGGTTGGAAGGCGTCAAAGATAAAGATCCGCAACCAATTCTCACCAGTCATCTAGCACTTTTTCCCAGAATGTTGGTGCGACCGTAAGACAACATGAAATATAGTTACGGAAAAAAATATAGTTAGTATAGTTAGTTACGAACTCCACATGCAGAAAAACTACGAAAATGACAGTGACGAGGCCTCCAAAAGCAGAAAAACTTCAAAAAGGATTTTGGCGCGAAATTCAAATTCGTATTTAAAATTCGTTCCGATTGACTTTTCTTTACAATTAAAGGTTTTTCATGGGCCCCTTCAACATTTTCGTTCACTAGAGAGGCTAAGCTACACAAAAACATGAAAAAATAATATACGGTTTTCTGCGCGTACGATGCCTTTAAAGGCAGGGGTCGCGATCAAATATGCTTGTTGTTTTTTTCTCTTTAAACCCTTTTCTGTATCTCGAGTAGTAGGACCTATGAGAAAAAATTGCGAAAAAGCGCTGTTTTGGGCCAAATTTAAAGCCTGAACTTTCTTGTCTTGCGACGGTGGACGAGCCGACTCCACATCATCGGCATCGATGACCTCTTATATCAAGAACATTAGCTGGCTTGAAAATGAATTTCAATCAATGAACCTTTGGATTTATGTACACATCTAGTCAAAATCATTGACTGGAGTGCTTTCTTTCATTGCTCAACTGGTTTTACCAGGTAAATTTGCATTTATTTCTTCCTCTGAATGTCGATGATTTTTGACTGCTCGGCATGAGATGGCGATCTTTTTGGTCGACGCTGTGCACGTGTGCACGAACTGGAATTTTTGGGCCTTAAAATCTCTATTTCTTGCCCGTTTTTCACCTCGCTACCTTTATAGTTTTTCAGCTGTTTTTGACCTAAGCCGATTTTTGTAATTTTTTCGATAACGTTTTTCATCGTGACCACTGCCTTTAAGTGGCGGATATCTAAACAGCTTTCGTCCACACTTGCGGACCGGAATTTCATTCAATGAGGAAAGTATATATTCCGTCCGACAGCACGCTGCCTGTGTGCGTCCCAAAATTGCATAAACCAAATTGGGCTACGAATGAAAGGTACATGCACTCAAAGTCAAATGGTACTGCAGAATTGACAACGACAGACGACAACAGCCGCGCAGTTCAAAATGGAGAGCTCTTCAGAAGTGCTCCAAAGATTATAGAGACGCATGGTGTGATCCTGAGCAGTAGCGATTCGAAATCTGTTCACCTCCTGAAGGTGCTGATGCTATAAGATTAGGCACACTTCATGTTGGGCATACCCGAGAATTTTCTTTTCTCACGAGCGGTCAAATCCAGAGAGGAAATCAGCATTACTATACACATACGACAACATTTTTGGCGCGCCAATTGAATATTTGCGGGTATGCAAGCGCATGAATACACATGCAGTTTAGGAAAAGGAGGATCGCTCACCAAGTCATCCTCAGGCATTAGTTGTCTTGACAAGAACCTCTTGGCGGCTCAGCGATGGGCTCAACTCGGCTGACTTTTCTCTCTCACTACTATTTGTTGCACGATTCATGCATGAAAAGTTAATGAGCGGGTGGGTGTGCAAAGATGAGTCCGGCAAAAGAGCTCCGGCAAAGCTCATAAGCTTTGGATTAATTCGATCTCGGAGAGAAAGAAGTTTCGTCTAACGATTGCTTTAGGACGAGTGGACGAGGGGAGCTGAATAAAAGATGTGAAGGAAGAAGAGGAAAGGCGTTAGGATCCGCGCCTAAGAGATTCTTCAAGACGAGCGCAGTCAACGAATCTTTGAATTCAAGGAACACCACATAGAGGTTCACGGAACACATGGGAAACGAAAGAAGATGAGAGACAAATAATTCTAGCCTCGATAGAGCATTTATCCGCGCCAGCCAGTTTCCCTCTTCTATCCTCTAATAACACGTTCGAGCAGGTGACAAATGCTCGGTGGATTCTCCACCGGGCACCATGATTACAGAGAATATGAAAAAAGGCCATTTCCATGTCATCTATAGTGAGAATATTTTTTCTCACAGATCATGTCTAAAAAATGAAAAATGTGTGAAGAACGATTGTTAGACTTTGACCGTTACACAGTTCCGAACATACTTGATGACGATATTCAGTTCAGATGTACCCACAGATCTCCTTCAAAGCTTTATTATCTGACAAGAATAAAAAGCAGATGTACATTCTGATACTTTGTAATCGTACTCGATGTCCTTGTCTACCGAGAGAAAAAGTAACCTTGCAGGGATCGAATTATGCGCATTACTAACAACGTCCTTTGGAAGGTTTTTTCTTGCACTCACAGCGCTGTAGTGTTGGAAATTTGATGTTTTTCAGCGGTCTGGAACGGAGATTGTGCCCGAGTCAGATTAATGTCAACATCTCCGCTATTCGTATGGCTCCCTGGAAGTCCTTGGAAACATAAGAGGTCCAAGGAGATAGTCAGAGAAACGTTGGTTAGAAATCGTGGTTCGTGTGAACGGTAACAATCACAGCCGAGGAGCTTGGCCTAGATAATCGTTGCCCACCTACCTAGATGGGATTCCTAATTGCCAAGCACTCATTATACGACTGGCAGGTAATTCGAATGAGACTCTCAGTGGCTGGCTGTTTGCCAGTTCTGGGTTGCGCACTTTAGCCATGATACTCTAGATCAGGTAGGCGCCAATGAAATGAGTGTGAATGACAAGAACGCAACGACAGTGACAACATCATCACCATGTGGACCGGTAAATCGAGCTACCAAATACGTTACCCATCACACTTCCTCTCATCCTCATACACACATCCACATACACATATACACGCGAACGCACTTTTCGGTTGGATGATCTCGTTTTGAGACTGAAAGAATAAGAATGAAGGGAAAAAAGCTATCCACATGTACGCGAGGGTATGTGGTCAGTGCCATAGTCGAATCATCATCAGCACTCTGCTACAGTTAAATATGCCATTCGAACAGTTTCGAATCGAATTACTCGGATATCGGCCCCCTCTCAGAAAGGCCTGCAAACAAATTTCTTGTAATATAAATGTAAGTTTCTTGAATGTCTCAAGTAACTTACATTTATATTACATGTAACATAGATTTATATTGCTTGTAGGTTACATTTATGTTACACATAACTTACACTTAAATATCCACCGTGGGTGGCCATTCTGCAACGCATACAACACGTCCGCATGGGGCCTCGCAAAGTGGAAAACGCTCTGCCGTGGGGCAGTTGAACCGACAACAACGCCTGTTATAAGGCTGACCTCAGATGTGCGTCGGATACTCTCATAGGAAATGCCTTCTTGGCCGATCCATGTTACTTGCGAATTAGCTTGGCCCAGTAAGCTACATGCAACGTATCGGGACGGTCTACCGTCAATATGTCACATATAACTTAAATGGTCTGAGATAGGTCACAAGTAACTTAGATAGGCTTTGATATGTTACAAGTAAGTAGTGTTGGGCCTTTTATGTTACAAGTAACTTGTTTTGATTTCTCTGAGTAGAATACCCACTCGAATCAGGAAATTTCAAACTCGCAGTATTAGAATACTGTTCGATAATCGTACATCGAAAAATGGTGCCAATCGAATCTCATTCGATGTTCGAACCGAAAAAAAGGAGGTCATTCAAATTTATTCGATAATCGAAGAGTACTATTCGAACAAAAATATTTTCTGATGGTTCCGAATAGATTTGCCCGACGTCAACAATCATATGGTACGATAGGCAACCCTGTTTCAAATGGAATGATGTTGTAGATTACGTCCTGAAGGCAGTGTTCACGATGAATATCACAACCGAGTTCGACCCAAAAACGGTGTTGTCTGGTCGTGTGGCAACTAATAGTGAAGAAACAGCTAAGAAAAACGTTCAGAATCAGCTAAAGTAACAATTTTCAACGTTCAATGCGTGGACAAGCTTACTGGCCTTGCTAGTTCCCGCAAGCGATAAGCAAGCAAGCGCTAAACGCTAAATGTGCGCGAATCGATAAGGCTGGACGCGGCAGAGTTGCTTGGCAATTTGCCATCGAAAACGTGCGCGGCCCCACAAGCTCGTCCGAATGGGAGGGGGGGGCGGACCGGGACAGGTAGGCGCAACGGGATAACTTTCAAAGCCGTTTTTATCGATTTTTGGCAGGTTTTCGCTGATTTCTTCGACCCTGTCCTCTCCAGCATCTGTCAACTTAGTGTTTCACACTGAAACCTCGGGATTCATCGCGGACACTGCCTTTAAAGGCAGTGTTCGCGAAGAATATCACATTCGAGTTCGACTCAGAAAAATGGGGTTTTTTGGTTGTGAGCTATCGTATAGTGAAGGAACAGCGAAAAAAAACGTTCAAAATAAGCTTAGCTGCCCAAACCCTGCCTTCGGAGAAGTGTTCATTTACAAGTTTCCCACTCAGGAGAATGAATTGGCAACCATGTGTTAGGAAAGCCACGAATGGCCAAAAACGCACTAAGGCGCCTTATTTCAGTAAAGGATTTTTCGGCCTGGACTAGTTGTCCGATAGGATAAACTACTTCTAGGCGGTTGCGAACGAAGAATCCAGGACTCAAACGAAACCAGATAAATATATTATGCAAAACGGTACTAGTTAGTGTTCAACAGGAAGAACGAAGCAACAAAAAATTGAGAATCTCAACGCACGAGTACACGAAAGATTCCGTCGTCCCTACAAACAATACCATTAACAAAGGAGTGACCAGACCTGGTTGCCAGAACTACGCAGGAAGCCATGTTTTTCTGATCGACCACCTTCCAGGAAATTGTAAAAGCCCCATTGTAGCTGCCCGAGTAGTAATGAAAAAGTTATTTTCTCGCAAAAAAAAAGACTTTTTTGCGTCCAAACTTCTTCCAGGAGGGGTTCTTGAGGCGCTGAACACTAATATGGGACACGTTTTCTCCCCTGCAAGGGTGCAGTGGTGGAATGAGAAAACAACATTTCTTGTGCATCTGGTGTTTTTTCCTCAATTTCCTCGTCATTTCTGATCTACCCGGGTAGCAAGGAATCGAGCTAACCAAAACGCTCGAAATTCGAGCTTATCGTGAACACCACCTCAAAGGCTGATCTCGAAGAGAATCGCACCCTGATCACAACGGTATCCTCAAAATTATTCAAGGCCCCTACATGCAAAGTTTCGGCTCCTCGAATATCCCTATATTTTAAAGGCAAAAATCTAGTGGACGAGTTGCCTCAGACCGGTATTTTTCTTCACTCGCTGTAGCTGCACGATAGCGAAAGCGAATCAAAAGACAGACCGGCAAGGGAGTGAAAATCAAAGACGCGATTTAGGTTCATCCCTCCATCGAGCCGCTATCGAATTCTAAATCCAAGAAAAGGGGCGTGGTCCGTGTTAGTTACTGAAGGGGGTCAAGCCCGTGGTGGTCGCTGTCTCGGTTATTTTGGGGTATATCTCGGTTATCTGGGGGAATTGAGATCTCGCACTTGACAAGTGTTATGCAGGAGGGGTTTACTACACAATCGCTTGAGAATCTCAGAATTCATATCTGAGGGTGCTCTGCGCTTTCAAAATCTCTGTAGAAACGTCTACAATATTTCCAATCGTGAACACTGCCTTTGGAGTGGCTTTCAAAATTTTTGATGATCAACTGAATATTTTGAATGCTTTTAGAGAAGAGTGTCACATGCAAGAGAAAAGAGCCACTCGCGTTCAAAAACGCTACGTTTGACAAAGTTTGTCTAGTCTTTGGAAAAATTTATAGTGCACTCGTTCTTTAGAGGTCACATTTTCAATGCTGCTGAGTGGTTTCCTTTTGTCATTACACCTTTCATACTCATACTTGAGTAGATACTACTTTGGTGACCAAAACTCGAAAAAATTAGGTTGCGAAAGCTATCTTGCGCGTTGTGGTGCAATTTCGGAATAGTTGTGGGAGACTGGATTACTGCACAGTTTTGTTAAGCCAAGATTGACAGCCGAAGTGCTCAAAGTAACAGAATTGTCACATTCGCTTAGAGCAGGAATGAGACTCGTTCATACAAAGAAACAAAATGAAACAGCGGAACATTTCGAAGAAGGCAGTCGAAAACAGGCAAGAAACATTATATATAAACCTACTTATCAGCATGAGCTTCGTACAGCTGGGGGATATGAACTGACTGAAACAGAGACGAAACAGTTCATATCATACAAAACACTGCATACTTCCTGTGATGAACCCCTCGAAGGCTGTTTTCAACCTCCTCTGGATGAAGGAATAATTTTCAGCCAGACTTGTCGGAACCTACATACATAGAGTAACAAGCCATTTCTGGGAGGGATGGATACGCCAGGAATGATTCAATGGACCACAAGTTAGCTGAAGGAGTAGGTAGACATGCGCGAATGTGTATTCGATGGTTATGGAAAGTGGTAGAACGTTCCGGACCAGGGGTGTGCGGCAATTGCCGTTTGCCGATTGCCGGCCATTTTTGGGGTTTGCCGTTGCCGTTGCCGTTTGCCGAAATTTTTGCTCAAAACGGCAAATTTTCGGCAAAAATGCCTCAAAATAACAGGGCCTGGTGTGCGCCCTCACCTCAGTTTCGGTATTGGTCAGCGATTCAAAGCTGCAACAAATAATTTTTTGACTATTTCCAGCCAAAGATATTTTTGACTCGGTTATCAGAAGAGTTTGCTCAGGTTCTAGGTTGGGAGCCTTTAAATGTTTCTTTTCAATCATGAAATTTTTAACCCCTCAGAAATGCCGGAATCGCAAAAAAGCTTTTCCAGAAGCATGCCGATTCCTGCAAGTTCCTAAACTGCAAAAACAAATGGTACAAAACTTTTGGCGTGAAAGCATCTTTTTCAGACATATGAACCATTTGAGAACTCGTGTAAGTAGGCCCACTTATCGTCGGTTGGTTGGCTGATGGTAATAAAGGGGACAGGAAAATGATCAATTCTGCAAATACTTTGTCCGGCTTTTTAAAAATTGAACAATGTTCACAACGGCCATTAAATGCTATGTTCAATAATATTTTCGATGTCAAGGTCATTAGCTGAAACGAAGGGTTGACGGTGCTATCACAGCGAGGGGGGGGGCACCTGGCCACGCCCATTTTACTGCTCCGCTTCTACTCTACTAATTTTGGAATGGGAGGAAAACACTGGATTGGTTCTCAAATTGCGCGGCGGCGCGAAAAAATGGGCATGGTCAAGTGGGATGATTAAGTGCCCCTCTCCCCGTTGCGATAGCACCGGGTTGACTCCTTGGCAGAGCTGGGACCGTATACAAGAACGCGCCGCCCCAGCTAGGAGATTGAAGCGGCTGGGGGCAGCGAGAAAGACTGCTGGGGCACGGCATACGAGTCTTGACTGGTGACCAACCAGACGTGTCCTGTCTTGTGAGCATCGGCGATCTTCAAAGGCGCCGACTGCACTGCCCCTGCCCCAGCAGGCGCGTTCTTGCATACGGCCCCAGAGTTTGTTTTATGAAATGGTGTAGAGTTCGGAAAACGAAAATCTTCGGAGGCAACGATTGAAACCGTCTTCAAAATTTTTACCTGAAATCAAAGTGTCCGAGGCCCAATGCAACAACAGTGTCGAAAACCCGCTCAAAACGAGCAATTAATAGCAATATACGGCCAGGAAACTTAAATATGGTGTGCTCGCCCCACCCACTTCCTCGGTAGCCACAGGGGAAGTGGGTTGGGCGGGCACACCGCATTTATGTTCTGGGGACGTATAGAGTGATTTATTGCTTGTTTTTCACTCGACGTTGTTGCTGTATTGGGCCTCGTGCCGACTTGTTGGATGAATACACAGATTGGGAAACGCCCAAGAGCAGTCGGCTGGCTAAACGCAACGCGCGCGGCGCTCCAGCGACGACGTGGGCGCACCGACTTTATGTCGCGCGCGTCGCATGCATCAGTCGAGTTGTCACCAGGTGCCTCTCATTCTGTGTATAAGATAAACATGCTCCTTTGGAGCTTTTGATTTTCGGCTAAAACTCCAAGGCCGTCTTTATCGTGAAGTTCGTCTTCAACTTGACCAGTCGCACTCCACTTTTTAGCCTCACGAAGTAGACTATCTACGCGTGATTCCAAGTGAGCAAAAAGAACACTGAGCCTATCACTTGCTACTAACTGTAAAAATTGTGAGTGACTCCGGTCATAACCTAAAACGCGCGTTGCTGATAGCGGTGTGGACTGCCTTCCTCCTTTCCTTCCTGTCGACCAATCAAGGCGTATTCATCCATCTATTCGCACCTGATTGTGGTACCGGTATCGGCCACAGTAACGCTTTGCTGCAAGTGCTCGGATCGACTAGGCTGGGTCGCGCAATCAAACGGCCTCGTTGAATTTGATAGAGGCTTCTATACTATCACGCACAAAACAGCACTACTGTAGTTCTCTGATCACCTGAGGCTCTCAAGTAGCTTTTGATATATGGGATTTTCCCTCCCTGTAAGGCCCCGTCGATAGCAGACGACCAGCGGCAAAGCGCCAAGGCGTCGGAGCATCATGCGCCAGCGCTGAAACGCTGGCGCTTGACGCTCGACGGCTGGCGCAAGCAACGTGTCCGAGGACGGCACGTGATTAACGATGGTATCGATAATATTATTGACAGCCGCTACTGCCGCTATGCCTCCATCGTAAGCGACAGGGCGGCTGCAGCGGCCGCTGGGGAGTCGCTGAGTAGCGAGATCAATAACAAGAGTTGAAGATGCAAACCCTCAGCGTCACTTGGCGCTAGGTCGTCTGCTACGTACCGAACCTAAAGGCTACAATACCGCCCAGGAAACGTGTCCAAAAGCGCGTCGCCGACGCAATTTTCCGTCCGCGACGGAAAAACACGACGAAACGTCAAAGCATTCAGAATGAACATTTCGAGAATTTGAAAACATCATTAGGTTCGACTCGTCGCCCTGATTTCGAAAATGTTTTTAAACTTCAGAAAAACTCAAGTCTTGATCTACTTCTGACCCATTTTCTCTCAAGAAGGTAAAATCTTTCAGAGTGAGTATTTTTGAATTCTGAGAAGACCATTCGCTTCGCCTCGCCGAGCTGATGGGAAATATATATTGTTTTTATAATAAAAACGACTTCTGACCTACTTAAGACCTATTCACCGTCCGAGAAGCCGATTTTTCAAAGATTTGATATGATTTGAAACTATTTCACTCCAAACAATTGGTATCGCATTGTTGAGGTGAAAAAATGTGTTCATATTTGGAAAAGACGCAAGTTTCAGCCTGTTTTTGGCTAGTTATGGGCGAACTCCATTCTGACCTCGCTAATTACCTTTGGTTCTCGCCCTAATTACATATAGTGCGTTCTTGAGAGAATCCACTGCAGCCAACCGAAAAGCTGTGCTAGTAGCATTTTTCACAACTGATAAAATAAAGACAATCCTGGACACATTTTCATTTATTGTGGCAGCCGAGAAACACCAATGGCATTGAACTTGATACTGTCTCCGCAAAAGCAGCACTGATTCATTGTTCCATTCAAATACGCGTACGAAACTGAGACATAATTGGATCTCCTTTAAATCTACATTCTCATTCACTCAACTGACAGTTCAGAAAAAAAATTTCAACATTAGTAAACGTTGTCGTAAATTTTAAAAAGCGATTTCTTTTGAATTTATTATTTTCCAGCAAAATATTCCTTCATATTGAATGTATTTGCTATTCTGTTTTTCTTTAATTTTTCTTTCAAGTTTTGATTTTTTTTATCCATTTCGTTCATTACACAAATTATTTTTTATTGTCTTCAATTATTAATCACTGTTTTCTTGAATATTTTTCACTATTTTATTAATCTCACTTATTGATTCAAAAATACATCTGTAGCTGCAGAAGTTTCAAGGTTTCAGAGATTCCAGAGTTTTTGAGTGTCTCTAATCAGGTTTGGAACCATGCCAGAGCTGGCCCTGTTTGTGTGACCCGGCACTCATGCCGGCCGAATTACCAACGCAGGCTGGCCTTCTCAGCCACCGCTGACCAGCACAATATCGACGGGAATAACCACACAAGACTGAAATATGAAAGAATCTGAATTAAATATACGTTCCCACTGATTCAGCGGTTGAAAATATAGACGAGTTTTGAAACTGTTAGCCTTTTTGGAAAAAACTGATTTTCACTGGATATTTTTCATCAAAAATTTATTCCATATTCAAAGTTTCTGATATTTTGTTACTTCTTTTATTTTACATTATTTCAAATTTTTTCTGTTTCATTTGCTATACTATTTATGCAATTTAAAATTTTTTTGCAAAACGAAAAAAACAATATAAAACATTCTGTATGGATTAAATTTTTGCTTGAATAAATGCAGTGAAATTTATTTTTTTATCAAAAAGGTTAGCAATTTTCAAAACTCGGCTATATTTTCAACCGCTGCATCATTGGGAACGTATATTTATTGAAGATTCTTTCCTATTTCAGTCTTGTATGGGCCTTCCCGTCGATATTTTCCTGGTCAGCACTGGTTGAGAAGGCCAGCCTGCGTTGGTAATTCGGCCGGCATGTGAGGGGTGTCGGGTCACACACACACAGGCCAGCTCTGGCATGGTTCCAAACCTTATTAGAAACACTCGTTAAACCCTGAACTTCTGAAATCTCGAAACTTCTGCAGCTTTAGAGGTTCTATAAAAGACTTTAATTTGAAAAAATACCCAGAAAAGCAGTATTTCATAAATGAAAAACATAATTAGTGTAATGATTGGAATGGAAAAAAAAGTAAAAAATTATGTAACATTAAAAGGAAAAGTAAGGTATTTGAAAAATTTATTATGGAATGATTTTTTGATAAAAAAAATAAAAAACTGAAGTAAAAATCAGTATTTTTTAAAAAAAAAAAAAGGCTAGCAATTTTCTAAACTCGTCTATATTTTCAACCGCTGCATCAGTGGGAACGTATATTTATTGAAGATTCTTTCCTATTTCAGTCTTGTATGGGCCTTCCCGTCGATATTTTCCTGGTCAGCACTGGTTGAGAAGGCCAGCCTGCGTTGGTAATTCGGCCGGCATGTGAGGGGTGCCGGGTCACACAAACAGGGCCAGTTCTGGCATGGTACCAAACCTGATTAGAAACACTCGTTAAAACTCTGGAATCTCTGAAATCTAGAAACTTCTGCAGCTTTAGATGTATTTTTGAATCAATAAGTGAGATTAATAAAATAGTCAAAAAATATTCAAGAAAACAGTGATTAATAATTGAAGACAATAAAAAATAATTTGTGTAATGAACGAAATGGATAAACAAAATAAAAAATTATACAAAATTAAAAGAAAAAAGAACGAATGCATTCAATATGTAGTAATATTTTCAACAGAAACACAAAAAATTACAATAAAAATTAGTTTTTTTTAACCTCAAGTTAGGTTTGCAATTTTTTGAATTCGTCAAAATATACACCGGTGAATCAGTGGGAACGTATATTTCATTCAGATTCTTTCCTATTTCAGTCTTGTGTGGTTATTACCGTCGATATTGTGCTGGTCAGCGGTGGCTGAGAAGGCCAGCCTGCGTTGGTAATTCGGCCGGCATGTGAGGGGTGCCGGGTCACACAAACAGGGCCAGTTCTGGCATGGTTCCAAACCTGATTAGAAACACTCGTTAAAACTCTGGAATCTCTGAAATCTCAAAACTTCTGCAGCTTTACATATATTTTTGGATCAATAAGTGAGATTAATAAAATAATGAAAAATATTTAAAAAAAAACAGTAATTAGTAATTGAATTCAACAAAAAATAATTAGTTTAATAAATGAAATGGACCAAAAAAATCAAACTTTAACAAAAAAATTAAAGAAAAACAGAATAGCAAACACATTCAATATGAAGGAATATTTTGCTGGAAAATAATAAATTCAAAAGAAATCGCTTTTTAAAATTTACGACAACGTTTACTAATGTTGAAATTTTTTTTCTGAACTGTCAGTTGAGTGAATGAGAATGTAGATTTAAAGGAGATCCAATTATGTCTCAGTTTCGTACGCGTATTTGAATGGAACAATGAATCAGTCCTGCTTTTGCGGAGACAGTATCAAGTTCAATGCCATTGGTGTTTCTCGGCTGCCACAATAAATGAAAATGTGTCCAGGATTGTCTTTATTTTATCAGTTGTGAAAAATGTTACTAGCACAGTTTTTCGGTTGGCTGCAGTGGATTCTCTCAAGAACGCACTATATGTAATTAGGGCGAGAACCAAAGGTAATTAGCGAGGTCAGAATGGAGTTCGCCCATAACTAGCCAAAAACAGGCTGAAACTTGCGCCTTTTCCAAATAAAAATACACATTTTTTCACCTCAACAATGCGATACCAATTGTTTGGAGTGAAATAGTTTCAAATCATATCAAATCTTTGAAAAATCGGCTTCTCGGACGGTGAATAGGTCTTAAGTAGGTCAGAAGTCGTTTTTATTATAAAAACAATACATATTTCCCATCAGCTCGGCGAGGCGAAGCTAATGGTCTTCTCAGAATTCAGAAATACTTACTCTGAAAGATTTTACCTTCTCGAGAGAAAATGGGTCATAAGTAGATCAAGACTTGAGTTTTTCTGAAGTTTAAAAACATTTTCGAAATCAGGGCGACGAGTCGAATCGAATGATGTTTTCAGATTCTCGAGATGTTCATTCTGAATGCTTTTGACGTTTTCGTCGTGTTTTTCCGTCGCGGACGGAAAATTGCGTCGGCGACGCGCTTTTGGACACGTTTCGTGGGCGGTATTGTAGTTAAGCGCCAGATACATAGTAACTGGCAGGTAGCATGGTTCACCACACGACTAATCAAATGTGGGCGTATTATAGCACAGAACAGCTTTTGCCGTGTGCCGTTTTGCCGTTTGCCGGCCATTTTCGGGGTTTGTCGTTGCCGTTCGCCGAAATTCCGAATTTCTTTGCCGCACACCCCTGTTCCGGACAGTTCGCGAAAATTCTATAGGTTTAGGAAACATTCCAGAACATCCATTTTATCGAGCTTTCGTTGTATTCAATTTTGACGCGTTCGGTGCGTCAAAATGCACCATTGTGGGATCTAGAAAGCCAAATGTGAAGCGCTACATCGAAAATGCGGGTTCTACACCAGTAGTCTGTCATGAAGTTTGCCTTCGATCCAGCGCAAAGGTTCCAAAAAACTGGCTTGGTATGAATGCCAAAGCCTTTGTTAACCACCACACTTTGAATCCTAGCTTTCTCCACAGATTATATTTCTGAAGGACCCTTACACCAAAATCCATTTTTCATTTATTGCAGGCACATTCAGTGTGGTGCAAAATTACAGGCCACCTTAATTTCCGCTTGAAGTGTATAATGTCTCGAACTTCGCAATACGGAGGCATGATCAATGGATTACGGAGTGCTCAAAAAATGTAATAGCCAAGGTTCAAATTTTTTAGTTCTTTCAATAAAAAAGTATTGGTTGCTTTGGAAGAACACATCATTCTTAAACGGTGCAAAATTATCGGTGCACTCGCTCAAATACTCATTATGCCAAAGTTTTAAGGAAAGCAAAGCAAATCCCTTAGTGAGTCACAATCATTTTATTGATACAAACATCAAGGACCCAATTTGGCATGCTAAGAACTTGATTACCGAGCAGCGCTGGGACAGGGTTGGCGTGTTCTGATGTAACGTAGGGATTGACTATCAGGTATGTGCGGCAAACGATTTTGAGATTTCGGAAAACGGCAATCGGCAAAAAAATCCCAAAAACGGCCGGCAAACGGCAGTCGGCGAACGCCAAAAAACCTAATTCCTCAGATTGACCCAAAAGTGATTTACATGTGCCGCTCTACTCTTTTTCTTTTTTTCTTGTCATAACTTCTGCCGACATTCTAATAATTCCAATTCAAGGGAATAGTGCCAATTCAAGGCCTCAAATGAGCAAAAACAAGACGTGTGGGACCTCATGGAAATCAAAGAAATCGCCGCTGTGGCTAGGCTATGAAGCCGCTTTGGCTCCTACAGGCACCGAAGCGGCACTAGCGCGGAGTTGCAGCGGCAATGTCGTGGCGGCTCCACGATTGGTGGTGGTGCTATAACAAAAATAGGACCGACCGCGAGTAACTCATATGAAATGAGTCATAATATATTTTGGTGGGGCCTACTAACAAAATACACACATGCGGCTCTTACGTACTCTGTCTGATAGGAACAGAGAGTATCCCCCTCAGCGCGATAAAGAAGATATGGGATGCGCCTCAAACTTGAGCAATTGAACTGGCGACAACCTCGTTTCGCTACACAGGACAGTGCATCATAGTCGGCGCGGGTTCGCTGATGCACCCTCGCGGAGCCGGTGCTACTCTAACGCGGAACTACCGCGGTAATATCAAGGCAATGTCGTGGCATTGTCGACAATCAAAACACTTCAACAGAAACTTCACGGTGCAGTAGTCATCACGGAGTCACTGCGGTAGTGCCATGGAAGTATCGCGGCACAGTCGAAGGTCGAGGTACTTTCCTGGCACTGTCGCGGCAAACTTTGTCAGAGTCCCTGCCCACGTGAGTCCCACAAATGCTTCCTGCTTCTTTTAGCTACGATGGAATCTGTCAAAACTCTGGAACAGAAACTAAAGCACTACTTTGGAATGGGAGTATCTACTCCCACTACATTCAACAATGTGAATTCTTTTCGTAGGATCATCCATCAGTTTTCAAGTCCTAACTGATGAAAAATCCTAATTCGCCTATATTGGTCAATTCAATCTATCTCAGATGGTAGGGCGGGCCCACCATCGGCTGAAAATCTGGTTTTCGCTCAATCTGGAGGGTTTTCCCAGCGTCTATGCTATGCAAGGTAGGCTCTAGTTCATTTCAAGAAAGCTTCTGTTTTCGATAATCACAGCAATAAGCGGTCGTCTTTTCTTCGGAACCTCCTTATCACCAGTTATATTTCACAAAAGCCCACCGCTCCGCTGCTGGTGATAATCGAGATCGGCAACTCACTAGAAGTTTTCTAGAGTTTATTAGAATTCTTGAGCCTTGGAGCAGTTTTAGTGGGCGCTCAACTTTGATAACCACCAGCAGCGAGGGGTCGCTTTCTCATCGAAGCATCCTCATGACATGCTATAATTCTCCAACGTTCCGCTACTGGTGATAGTCGAAGATGAGAGCCCACTAGATCTGCTCCAGAATTTGTATCTGCGGAAAACCCGGAATCAGAATCTATCGCGAACTCTCACTCAAGCGTCCACACACGCACGCATGCTTAGCAGAATACGTATAGTGGGATTGTTATCAGATTTTTATCCCTTATCTTGTTCGAAAATGGCCAGGCGATGGAGCGGAAAACAGATAATCCAAAACCCCCGGATAACGATTGAGCGAACAACGGAAAATCGGCTCACCCCTAGTGCCTATATGGCCGCGAGCATAGGCGGCGCGTTATTTCAATGTTTTGCCGAGTTTTGCCGGAAAAATAACAAAAATTTCGGCAAACGACAAACGACAAACGGCAAACGGCTAACGGCAATTGCCGTACATTCCTGGTGACCATGCAGCACTTCATCCTGATAGTCCTGGCTGTTCAATTCACATAAGTCGAGTACAGATCGTAATTGACCAAGGAGAGCTGCCCAGGTCATTTAACTTGTATATCCAAAATTGTGCCTTGTGGACCGCCTTTTTTCTTTTAGCAAATCCTACCAACAGTGAGTTCTGTCGTCATGAACCTTCTGAATCTACACTGTCTCATCGAGAAACACCACCCACAATGCAGGAGCAGCTCCATATCCAACTTCCGGGACAGACTTTGGCAGCCGTCATTGGTCCAGTGTACAAGCAGGGTGTCAACTTGCGACAAAATCGGAGAACCGTCTCTTTGCGAACGGTTGGATCCAAACGTCTCCAAATATACCAGGCGGGTGGCGAACTAATTGGAGCTTCGCGAACGATGAGCTCCTCATCGCGCCTTGAAATCTTTCTTGACTCACCGCCTTCACTTCTCTTATTGTTTGCCGCACGAATCTTCAAGTTCGCTTCGATTCAAGCCTGTGGTATAGCTTTCTTCATAGGGACTTTTCGGTTTGGTGCCTCGTTTACTTGATCCTGTTCAGCCGCTGGAAGCTTTAAACCCATCAGGGTCACTCCACACAGTGGTAAATATGTGTCCATGTTTCTAGGTGGCGTATTCCAATCCGATGTGGGGCGAGAAAATTCCTTCTTCTTGAAAGGGAAAGGGATGGGCCTATAATTCTGCAACGCTTCACAATAAAAATTTTTCAGAACATTTATAGTATACCTTTTTCTTGGATGAACTAAATCTCCTAAAATCTCGCCCCTGAGGTTTTCAGCATTCTTGAATCCATTGGTGACGCTCCCGCATTGCGAAGTTCAAGACCTGATCCACTAGATGCGAAAATAAGTGTGGGCCAAAAATTTTGCACCGCACTGTGCTTTATCTGATTTGTTGCACGTTAGATGGCTTTATGACTGACTATCAAACAAAGGAAGGCCCAGATGGTACAAAAGACGGTATATTTCTTAGGTTCTTAGCGGGACACAGTAGACAAATCTTTGAGGAATTATACTAATTATTCCTATTTATATAATGAATTGTGGAAGAGTCTCTTACATACATATATGAACTCATCTTTGACCTGAAAACATGGGCATTAGACAATCGACAGTCTTAAGGGCATCATCTGCAAAAATGTTGGTATTTAATTCCTCCGCGCAGGTACATATGTATCAAGAACATGCCTGCAAACTTATGCACCTCAACTCCGCAGAGCAAAAGAGAAATGACTTTACAAAAAAATGGCCGTTGACGTCCTGATAGTGTGCTAGGAACATATGCTGATAACTACATAGTGATCATGAAAGCGGTTGAAAAAAAAAACGTGTGTAACCAGACAAAAACTTTTTTCGAGCAACCACAATAATTCTTGACCCACATTCTGTGCCCACTCGGCCCATTACATCAGGAGAATATTTATTTCTACTTGAGAGTACATATCCTCTGTTCCGGAGCCTAATTTACTCTGCGCGAAGCGAGGGGAGAGACTGCGAGAAAGTGCGGGGGAGGAGGCGCAGCGTACGCGCGCAGATGCACGCGATGAACGGGATGAAATTTCACTCGAAAATAGAGGATATGTGAAGGCGCGAAACTTCGCAGCGAAACTTCGCACACGTTAAAAGCTTGAGAAGGCCACAATTACGCAGGAAAATCAAATGCGAATTTTCCCGCGGACGATGCTCACAAGCAGCCAAATCTTTGCGACTGAATAGATTTCACATCCGGCAAAAAATCAGCTCGACTCCTCAAGCATTGATCGCATACAAGATTCAGGTTGCAGAATGTTGGCAGTCGCGACTTGTAGGTCCACATTGGCCAACTGAGCTAGAAAGCCTGTGGTGCCATTTCGAGAAAACTTTGTAAGATTCGAACTTATAGAAAAAATTGGTACACCATACATGAAGGATGATGGTAATTTAGGTATCTGTGAACATTACATCTGACAAGGGAAGTATACAAAGAGTAGGTCGGATCTGCCAGAACGACTAGTATCGTTAGTATCTCTTGTGGCTCAGCAGTGAAAATGCGCAGTATCCAGCCCCGAGCTGCAGGTTCCAAGAAGTTATAAGCTTAAAAAGGTGGTTTTTTGTGCTTTGTGTACCTTCCAAAAAGCGCATTAGTCTTCGGAAAATCCGGAAACGGGCCTCATAAACGTGATCAGGGCCCAAAACTACGCCCCTCAGCAAAGTTTATGTGAAGGCACATTTTCCAAACTTTGTCCGGACTGACAGCGTTTTAGACTTTTACGGATTTTCGGTTGGGCGTTTATTCATACCGATTAGAGGCCTCTGGAAGGGTTCTAGAAAAATGTTCCATATTTGACCTAAAACCCCCCAAGAGGGTTTTTTGAGGCGCTGATCAGGAATCTGGAGTTTATTTGTCGATTTTCCGAAGTTTCCCAAATAATCCGTTCAAAGCATCCCAGCCGGGGAAAAAGTTGAGGGCAAAACGCCACTTTCGAGATTTCCGGAGTTCTTCAATAGATAGGTCTCAAACTCATTCTCTGAGGGCAATTGTATGAGCTTAAAGGCACTGTTCGCGATAAACGTCATCCTCGAATTTTTATGACAAACGCTGCTCGTGGCTCTCAGGAGCAGAACAGCGTCGAAGAAACGGGACGAAAAGCTACCCAGGAGCCGCAAAACGGCTTAGAAAAGTGGGCAAACCCCGCCATTGTGGGCAGGCCCCGCCTCTCCCCGCCCCTCGACGTGAACAAAGGAAAACTTGAAATCGTGAGTTGAGCTATGGTTTCCTATCAAAAGCCCCGTTCTTCCCTTCATTCTCAACTTCTCTCTTTACTCAGGTCAGCTCGCATACTTTGGCTGCAAATGACGGAAGTTACAAGCCTCGGACAACTCGTCCACCATTTTCCCTAGCTCAATTTTTGAGGGACCATAACTCCTTTCCCAGAAGGTCTTGTACGAATCCAGAAACATCATTGGAATCAGAATGGGACCGGTTTCAAGAACTGCAAAGAAACAGAAAAGCGATTTTTAACGCGAACAGTGCCTTTAACACGAATCTGAGGTTCACTAGCCGATCTTCTACAGATTACGGTAAATTACTGTGGGTATACGGTAGTTCGAGAAAAGTCTCATATTTGATTCAAAATTTGTATGCGGGGATTATTTGGGGCGGTGAGTACGAATTTGATGTCCATTTGTCGACTTTCAAACTATTAAAGTAGGTTTTGCCCCGTAAATGGCATATTACCTACCGTAAACTACAGTAAACCTCAGAATTTTGACAAACAGACCCCAAATTCGTTTTCAGCACATTAGACTACCCCTTCATACAAGTTTTGAGCAGAATCTGAATTTTTTTCAAAACACCCTAAAAATGTCTGATGGGTACCCTTACCTTTTCGCGAAACTTCAGAAACGCTCATAGCTTTTCGGAACCAGCGGCTCGCGGCGGGATACTGCGAGATTTTTACTATTCAGCCACAAGAGATGCTAACGATACTAGTCGTTTTCGCAGGTCGGACCAACGCATTGTATACTTCCCTTGTCAGTAGCTTTTTTTGCGTTCCGCAATCTCGGGAGAGAACTAATTTTTGATATCCATTGCGATGTTTCTACGCAGAAGCTTCATAAAAAGTAGAAAAAAACAGAGGATGCGAGATGAGGAGGGAAATTAGTGGAAAACTCATCAACTAATTGGCATTGTTAGGGAGGGATCGAGTGGTACTGAAGCGTTTACCGCATCTGAGGTCACAGATGGCACACTTGACAGGATGACAATTGTTAACTGGCTGCGTAAAGAGCCCAAACCGCAGAGCATCTAACTGCAGGAACATTTTTCTTCGACACTGAAAAACGGAAATGTCAAAACTCGAGAAATTGCTGGGCCATCTTCACCGTCGGTGCTGTTGGTGGATTGCCTAACAAGTGAACCACACACGTCACTGACGGCGAAGATGATCCAGCAACCTTGCGTTGCAGAAAAAGGGCGAATGCAGGGGGCATGAAAATACGGGCGCGGCCAAACTTGCTAATCCTGTAACGGCATTGTGGGTCGTTTTTGACGGTTGAAACCTGCGTAGGCATTATGTTGTAAGCCATACGGTTCGATTCAGATTGTTATCCCAACCACGTTTACGGGCGTGTATGCTGCCTTTAAATCGATGTCTACCAGCTGTCAGACATCATACCACAAACATGATCGACGCGGGATCGATCATGGTTTCGGTGAATTTCTTCGCAACTCGCTTCTCCATGAGTTTTTGCTTGCAGCGCGCAGTCTCTGTGCCAACCCGTCGACAAAATGCATCGAACCGACAAACAATTATGCGTCAACTATATGCTTCCGGGCTTCAACCTGTATTTCTTGCTCAAATATTTTAAAAATTATCGTCATGCATGGAAAAGTATGTGATTGAAAGAACGGGTTTCTTTCACACTAGAAGCTAGGCTGAAGCATGTAAAAGCTTCAGCAAAGTTAAACGTGAAGATAAATAGTAGGGCCCCGGGCCCGACATAGTACACTGCGTATCATCCTTACATATAACAATAAAGATACATTCTGTACCCTATTTCTGTGATTATTTTCAGACAGTGCTGACTTATAGTCGTCCCGAAAATAGCGAAAGTTTTTGCGCAGCATCAATTAAGCCTCTTGAAAAACTGCTCTGGACTGACTAAAACCTATAAACTTCTTTCTTCCAAGAGATGACATACCCTCTATAAAACGTCGTAATTCACATCATTCGAGGCGCGAGCGGCGCGCGCGACGCCTCGGCCTCCGTCTACACTACGCTCTCTCACTGTTTCTAACCTCCGCTCTTAACCAGCACGCGTAGGAACCAAGTGAATTTTGCCGTTTTATAGTCTGTGTGTGAAAAGGAATCATGTATAAATAGCTAAAATTTGATACAAAATCGTACAACAAGCAAGTCCTCACCTCGATCCATTAATAAAGAAATTCAAGGCAAAGCATATGAGATGCAGATGTAATTGTTCTCCAGAAGTACTTAAACAGTTAGGTCCATGGCTTGCCTCCTCAAGAAAAAACATTCAAATCACACCGGCGGCTGGCGGTATGGTAAGCTGATCAGCTGCGCTCTTCTTTCGGCCTGAATCGATTAGACCTATTTGAGAGTTCGATCGCCGTGCGATGCCTTAGCATGATAATCACGAAAATCGATTGTTATCGCATCGCACGTCGATTGCTATCCGAAGCATGATATCGCAGCGAACGGCGATGGAACTCTGAAAACCCCCTTAGAGGGCCGGCGCACGCGACCACCGCGCCAGCCACGGACCTAACTATATGTATGATTGATGTGCAATCTACTGTAGTCTGATGTCGCACTCCCGAATATCCGACTTTACGACTATGGTCGGATTTTAACTTATCCTATTATCCGACTTTTCGAATAAAAACTTGACTTTTTTATCCGACCAAAACAGTCGAATTCTCAACCAATTATTCGATTAAAAACAAGCATAGCGAACGGGTAGCCAACAATGCAAACTACTTACTGGATATCTTCCAGAAAAAGGGCATTCAAGCAAGTCACGAGTGTTCAACATATGCAGAATCAGCTACATATACCTCTCTATCAGAAGAAGGGATATATTTTGAAGCATTGGGTAAACACAACGCTTCTGGGTGCAACATAAAGGCAGTATTCACGATAAAAACAGTAAATTATTTTTCCGTGTGTTTGCGCACGCTACACTAAGTAAAAGATAATAGTGGAAAAGCCCCACGAAATCCTTCATTTTCAGGGAAACGACTTTCGGAAAGCCCCAATAAAGCATTTAGATGCTGTACACCCAGCCGCCCAATTTGTGTTTGGTGCAGAAGAATTTAGATCGTCGAAAATGGTTCAACGTTTCGAACACCTTGAAAATGCGACTTCCTTCTGTGTATCTTCTACCAAAAAATCTCTGAGAATAGTAGGCCTTAAATGCTTATGTTTGAAAGTTGTTACCTGTCGAGATATAGAGTATTCAACATTCTGGCAGTAAGCACAGCTCTTACATGTTGTGGGCGGCGTAAAGCGATGGGTCGGCAGCTCCTCAGAAGTTTTCAAGCAGCTTGCGCTCCACCGTAAACGATTGCGCGTACAGGCCAGAAAACGGCCAATGTCTCACCGTCGACTGCGTACCACGCGCTGCGCGACCGCACGCGCGTCGGAAGCAGACGGGTTTTGGCCGCGGCGCGACGAGTTTTGGCCGCCGCGCGACGTTTCGGCCGCCGCGCGGCGGCCGAAACTCGTCGCGCGGCGGTCAAAACTCGTCTGCTTCCGACGCACGTGCGGTCGCGCAGCGCGTGGTACGCAGTCGACGGTGAGACATTTGCCGTTTTATGGCCTGTAACTAAGTTCTCTCCATGGAGCTCACGCGGGCATTCGTTTTTTTAGGCTTCTTGCGCTCCACGTCGAAGGAACTTGCGCGCAGCCTCGAGCAATTCCTTCTGTGAATAAAGCTTGCGTGCAGCTGCCTTAAAGGCAGTGTTCACGATGAAAAAAGTTTTCGAAATTCCACTAGGATTGGGTAGTGGAGGGACACTCTGTAACGTTAACGTCGAAAGAACGCATGAAAGCGAGCCAGGAAGAGCCCCAAAAGAGCCCGAAGTTGCAACTTCGAGCGCATTGAAAACCCCGAAAGCGCATCACACGCCCACCGACGTGAACAAATGAATGCTCGAGATCGTGAGATGAGCGATGATTTTCAATCGTTAGCCCGGTCTTCCCTTCATTCTCAGCTTCTCTCTTTACTCAGGTCAGCTCGCATAGATCGGCTGCAAAATACGGAAGTTACAAGCCTCGGACAACTCGTCCACCATGTTTCCATAGCTCAATCTTTGAGGGACCATACCTGCGTTCACAGAAGGTCTTGTATGATTTTAAAGACACCATTTGAATCAGCATGGGGCTGTTTTCAAGAAGGGCGGAAAACAGAAAAACGATTTTCATCGTGAACACTGTCTTTAAAGGCAGCATACACGCTCGCAAACGTGGTTGAGATAACTACGTGAATCGAACAGTATGGCTTACAACATAATGCCTACGCAGGTTGAACCGTCAAAAGCGACCCACAATGCCGTGACATGAGTTAGAAGTCGGTCCCGCCCTGTATTTTCGAGCCCCTGTATTTGCCCTTTTCCTCCAACGCAGGGTTGTTGGGCCATCTTTGCCATCAGTGACGTGTGTGGTTCACTTGTTAGGCAATCTACCAATTGTACCGACGGTGAAGATGGCCCAGCAACCTTGCGTTGCAGGAAAAGGGCAAATACAGGGGGCGTGAAAGTACAGGGCGGGGCCAACTTCTAACTCATGTAGCGGAATTGTGGGTCGTTTTTGACACTTCAAAATGCGTAGGCGTTGTAATCTGGGCCATACCATTCTATTTCCTCAGTTATCTCAATCACGTTTATGTACGTGGTTTTTGTACAGCTTGGCCTCTTGAATAAAAAGAAATCTCGAATGAGCCCCTGAAAAACTTCGTTTGTGAAGGACAACCAGCTTGAATGCACTGCTAAAATGGATTTGAATTTTGCGTCCAAATAATTTTTAAAGTTTTTTCTTCATTGGGAGGTTTGGTCACTGTCCTTTTTGAAGTTTTCCTGCATGTGGGGTTTGCGCCATAAATGTTTTCCATGTTGCTTGACGGGCGCATCAACATTCGATGAAAAAGTGCTAGATGATCGACCTAGACAAGCTAGATGATGGACCCCACGGCAGTTTTCTGGTGGCCTAAACTTTTGACCTGCGCGTTTTCAGAGCCTCAAATTTTATGATAATGTCAGCTAGCCCGAGTGGTTCTATTGAACACTAAAAATGGGTAATACTTTCCAGCGCGCACCATGCTTTTAACCTCAGAAACAAGCTCGCTGAAACAAATCGCGAGACCCCGTGATTTTCATTCCACTTTCTGACCATTTCTCGCCGTATTCCTTCGTTGCTTTTCTAATAACGATCCAGAGCATACGTTTCCGCAATAAAAAAAGGCATTGCTTCTCATCTTGAGCGATGCCTTTGCAGCAACGTACCGCACTAGTCAATTAAAAAAGCGAAGGGACACTTGAAGGACATCGATTTGTGGGGAAACCGATTAAGGTAGCTTATAGGGTGCTCGAAAACTTTCGAAAAGGTTTTTTGAACTCGTATGCTATATCGCAACCAGGTATGAGCGGAATAAAAATCCAAAATTTCGAGAATCGGTTTCCGGAAATGGGGTGCGAAACGCCCAAAATAGCGCGGAACATCGGTTTTCGGAACGCGAAACGCGGGAACTTTGAAAAAAACCTGCTTAGACTTCCCCGAAGTGTCAGGAGCACATTTTTTCCAGGAAACCATGTTTAACGAGATCCTCTTCTTATAAATCAACAACTATGCAACTTCAGAAGAACGTCTGGATACGAATGTATAGAAATGATTCCCGAAACGTGCACATATATAAAGCCTAGCTTGCTCAGATGAGTCTGGGCGTAGCAAGCAGCGGATGGGTCGGTCATGGAAAAATAAAATCGATAAGAAGATTTTGACATGATAAACCCGATAAGCTCTGCAGTACAATTATGAAAATTATCTGGATCACAATAACCTGGCGTAATGAGAAGCTGGGAAAAGTAGTGAAATGTTTACAAATGTGATTTGGTGCTCAAACACGGACCAACTATCGATAAGTAGTGACAGAGAAAAAACCGGATTCCACAAGCTTCTTCATTCAAACTTATCAAAGCAAAATCAAGCATGACATGGATTGGAGCGCTGCGGTTCTCCGGCTTCACTTTTATTGATTACCGTAAAAGACCTTGGAAAAATGTTGTACAGGCCATAAAACGGCCAATGTCTCACCGTCGACTGCGTATCACGCGCTGCGCGACCGCACGCGCGTCGGAAGCAGACGGGTTTGGCCCGCCGCGCGATGAGTTTTGGCTGCCGCGCGACGTTTCGGCCACCGCGCGGTGGCCGGAACTCGTCGCGCGGTGGCCAAAACTCGTCTGCTTCCGACGCACGTGCGGTCGCGCAGCGCGTGATACGCAGTCGACGGTGAGACATTGGCCGTTTTATGGCCTTTACTAGTTCCATAGCGCGCTTGATTTTGCTTTGATCAGTATAACGGAGAAGCTTGTAAGATCCGATCATTTGTCTTTCACTATCGATAACTGATCTATGATTGACCATCAAACCCTGTTTGAAATAATTTCACTACGCTTCCCAGTTTTCTTGTCACTTCAGGTTATCGTGCGCCAGATCATTTTGTAAAATATTTCACGACATTTTTGGCTTCTAATTTTTTGCAAATATAACATTGCCAAATCCTTACTTTCGCCAGAAGACTAGAACTCTAGAAACTACACGTATATTTCTCGAAGAATCCCTTTCTGACCTGATTTTTGTTCAGCGATTTGAATTTGAGAGCGGCGAGACCTCTGACAGCTTTTGCTTACGGTGAGTTATCAAATCGGTACCGATCGGTATTGTAGGAGAGGCGTGACTCCTGAGAACCCTAGTGACACCATGCGGCTTTGCGAAAAATACTTCCGAGGTCCTGTCGTACTTCTTGCAGCGTAATACTGTCTCAAAAAGGCACAATCTCGGGCGGAATCCTCTACGTACCGGTGTTGATTTTAATCAGTTTCTATTTTGACGGATGAGTGAACGTCGGGTGGCTCATTATACCGTCAATCACTGTATGGGGGAAGCCGCGACGCTGATTAGCGGGAAAATTGCGCGCGGAAAGACGAAGAGATGGTGGGTATTGATCGAATGATTTCAGGCCCGATCGCTGAGCGCGGCTTCCTGCTCCACAAACACTGACGATAGCATGCTTACATGTTTTTGCCTGTCTTCGACCTCAAATTTGAAATACTGCTAACTTTGAGCTATCAACTCCAAATTGGTATAGACGATTCGTAGCCGCACCCATTTCCAGCCCACTGTCAAAAAATTAGGTTCCAAGCTCAACGAGAAGTGTTCCCACAAGATTGTGAACGCCGTCTGGGAATAAAAAAACTTAAACACCAAAATCGAGCGGTTTTCTTCAATTCTTTTCGATTCTCAGTAAACCATTCCAGACTATTTCTAGGTGGTACACCTAGCTTTTGCGCTCTTATCAATGGAAGGAAAACCGCTCCTCCACAGTTACTCCAGAGGTTGTTTCCGGAATCACATTGATGCGCTTTGGCGAGTTGAAGCCAATTCTGGTACAAGCTTAGCGCGCAGCACAATTCACATCATAGGTTCGTTGGGGGTGGAGACAGCGGTCCGAAAGGTGGAGGTAGTTTAGGATAACTGAGTGGGAAATGCTGAAGGTTCCCCCTAGACCTACAACTTCAAAATTTAATGTTTTCTCAATCCTCTTTTTTACACTCAAAATATTTTTATTTTTAATTATTGTTTTCGTAACATTTTTTTTCATTAGGTGACCGCCTTAAAAAATCACTATTCTTAATAAAATGATGTGCCGCCGCCATGAGAAATTTTTTTGAACTGTCTTGAAGTCAATTTTTTCTGAATATTTGTTCAAACAAATAAAAAAAACCACCTGTATTTTGCCTATTAAAATTTTGCCTTTGAAGATGGATTATTCGAAGCAGTTGTCGAAATCTTCATGGAATCCGTTTTCAACGTTTTTAATTTGGATAAAAAAAAACGTTCCCCATCTCTCAACAGAACCAATTTATGAAATAACGTTTTTTGACTCGAAGCAGTCAGTTTTTTTGAATATATTTTTCCACTCAGAGACAACTTCTCGGTAGGAGTTGTTTTTGGAATCCTCATAAAATTCTGCATCCAATAGCGATTCAGGAGCAGAAAATACGTTCTCACTCTTCCAGCCGACTCTGGTTAATGAAGTGCATTTTTTGGGCCTGGAGTTGTCGGTTTCTCGTCCATAACTCTTTCGTGCTTGAAGATAGACCTTTGTTAAGGTTTTTTTTCAGAATCTCGACGGAATTATGCGTCGTACAGTGTTTATAGTCTGGAAAAATATTTTCTCGATCCTTCAGCCTAATTCTTTTTACGAAATACGGGTTTTTCGCCCATAACTCTTTAATCGTGAAAGATAGGGTCATGGTAAAGATTGTTTTTGAAGTCTACGTAAAATTTCGCGTCGAATGGTATATCGGGTTCCAAACTTCGCTTGCCTAATAAGCCAGCCAGGTCGGTGGAGCCGAGCCCCGTTGTTGGCTCCAGCAGAACTCTGCGTCTCTCATTTGAACCATAGAGGCGAGAGCACCCTATGGAGATAACTACTGTGCTTCTCTGGGCCAAATTCCGGTCCGCAATTGCGTCTCGACACGCTTTGCGGCCGCGCGCATTCGAGCCAGAAGAGTTTCCAGCGCCGCAGCCGCCGATCTGTTGACTTTAGGTGGGTTTTAGAAACTGGAAAGTAAACAAAATTGGAGAAAACTGTATAAAAAACCCATGTCGAGTCGACTTTGGCGCTGGAAACTCGACTGACTCCAGCGCGTGCGGCCGCAAAGCGTGTCGAGACGAAATTGCGGACCGGAATTCGGCCCAGATAAGCACAGTATGGAGCTCGGCTCTACCGACCTGGCTGGCTTATGGAGAAAGCAAAGTTGGGAACTCGATTGACCATTCGACGCAGAATTTTACGTAGATTTTAAAAACAACCTTCGTATCAACTCTATCTTCAACGGTGAAAGATTTATAGGCGAAAAACAGATAATTCGTAAAATGGATTAGGCTGAAGGATCAAGAAAATAATTCTCCAAACTGAAAACACTAGTCGACGCAGAATTCCATCGAGATTCTGAAAACAGCCTTTACCAAAGGCCTACAATACCCGCGCTAAGTTTTGTAAAAACGGGGATCATCTGGCAAACTTGGCAAAAAAAACGTCCGATGCATGTAACTTTTCTTAAAGGCAATGTTCACGATGAAAAATGTGTTTCAGTTTCCACTAGAAATGGGTAGCGGGTAATTCTGAAAACGCTATCATATTCAAAGCTCAAATTCCTACCTAATAATGTGCTTTGCAGACCAAAGTTTCCTAAAATCGCTATGTTTGTGAAGGAAATAGTTTTTGCAATAGTTTTTCAATTAACGTCGCGCACGGCGAAGTGCGGCGAAACTTCAAGCAGTATTTGTACAAGTGATTGAAGAGCAATCTGTATGCTTTCTTCATAAATCTGGTGCAGGTGAGAGCATCTCAAGGTTTGTGTGAGTTGAATTTTCGAAATCCTTCAATAAACACGCTTGAGAACTACTTGAAAAGTCGGAGTTTTGTTGCGAAAGCCTCGGACTCTCAAATGAAAGTTTTCGAAAAGTGAGCCTAAATAAACCTTGAGATTCTCTTACCTGCAACTAATTTATGACGAAACCATACAGATTTCTCCTTCATTACTTGTACAAATACTACTCAAAATTTCGCTGCACTTCGCAATGCTCGACGCTTTTGAAAAACGATTTCAAAAACAATTTCCTTCAAAAACAAAGCGATTTTAAGGAGCTTCGTCACACAAGTCTTATAATTAGGTTAATAGAAATTTGATCTGTGAATATGATAGCGTTTCAGAATTCAGAAAAGTCTTCATTCAAAAGAGTTGCATGCATTGGACGTTTTTTTGCCAAGTTTGCCATATTCTCCCCGTTTTTACAAAACTTAGCGCGGGTATTGCACCTCCAAGCGCGAAAAGTTATGGACTAAAAACCGATAATGTCAGGAGAAAAAATGCACTTTAAAACTGAAATCGGCTAGAAGAGCGGGAAAGTATTTTTCGAACTTGATAAAGCTATTCGATGCAGAATTTCATGAGGACTCCAACAACAGCCTTTACCAAAGGTCTTTCTCTAAGCACAAAAAAGTTTTGGACGAAAAACCGTCAGTGACACCCACCCAATCTTGAAAATGACCTGCATGAGTGTTGGGTCACTTTCATTATTTTTTCGGGGCGTTTCATCGGTTGTCACCGGTTTTGCCAATGGTGAAGGTTTCACCTGCCCAGAGGTGAAGGTTGGTGGTGTACATGGCTTCACCCAACGAAACTATGATTCAAAAACGTAGAAAGAGATCACTAAACTAATAAAGCGACAGAAAAATATACGGAATATGAACCCCAGATCAGCTGTTTTTAATTTGGTAGTTTCGACAGGTCTTCCGGACCTGATAATAATTGTCAGAATAATGTTCTTTCAATACGAGGTAGGAGAAAAAAAGGAAGATTTGATGTACATAGTATCAAAGTATTCGAATCAATGTAGAAAAAACATCTGGGAAAATTCCGATAAAGACGAAGTCGCGATATTGTGTTCCGCATTTTCAGCGTTCCGCAGCACTTTCTGCGGCTTTCGGAACGCTGAATTCCGCTCATCCCTGATTGCAACACATGCAGACTGGTCTATCTGCCATGAATTGGGCATGCCAGTGGAAAAATAACGAAATAAGTACGACTATAAGTTTGATGAAGGTAAGGTTTTGTTTGCGCACGTTGTTTCGCAATATGCCATCCACTCATTGCTCGTATGTGGAAAAATAGTCAGCTGAACAGGTTTTTTCGAACATAAATTTCAAAATTCACGCGAAATCATCTATTTCAGGCGCTTGGAGCCATCAATAGAAATAACAACTAAGTTTTTTCAAAAAAATGAGCACCGAACACAGTTGTACCAGCGCCTTGTTTGTCTTTACGGCAATACTACTGAAAAATGAACCCGTAATGACGCATGCAATTTAGAGGGTTACAAGGAATATGAATCAAGAAGGTTATCCAGTTATTCTATCTCAGAACGAAGCGCTGAACAGAGTTTCCTTTGTGGGGAGGAGAGCAGTTATAATTCAAAAACATTGGAATGAATCTGATGAATCTGCTCAACAAGGAAGCGATATTTACTAGACGTAGTCACCCGCCGAGCTGTGTTTCCGTTTCCCCTCTACTCGAAGGCTGTGCTTTTCACGACCACAAATTTGATACTGAATAGTGCTGATTGACCCTATTTTCGCCTAATAGGAATTTCGCCAACACAAGCAGTTTGAGTTTTCTTCGCCATTGGCTGCTGACTTCGTCCAGCCACACACAACAACAAAGTCAAGAAATTTTCACAAATTTCAGTACCAGTGAGATACCTAACTCTAACCACCAGTAAGCAATATAATCCTTCCATATAATACATATAAAAGGGTATAGCAATGTTGAAAGACACGATTTTCATGAACTACCACAACAATGAACATAATAGCACGGGATACTCGTATTTATAGGTTTAATTGAGGATCGCGGTCAGAGCGATCCGCTTAGTATTTGAAATCGGAACAATATCGCAACGCGGAGTTTAGGATTCTGAATGAGAGTTGAAGGAATGAATAGGTGCCCAGACTGTGAGGCAAAGACCTTCATCATAAATGTATCGAGAAATCCACAAGTATGTCTCCCGCATATCTGTTATTGTGGACAACAGCAGTATCCAGCTGGCGAAGGATGATGACAGATGCAGTAATCTTTTGTGCAACTGACTGGAAAAACGCAACGAGCTAAAATAGGCAGTGAATATGGCTCCTTTCTGCAAAATAACCGACTTCCGCGTTAATCGTTCTGGAGTTCATCATGGATTTCTAATATGTTGCAATGTGATCTGTCAATATGCTGGACTGTGATTTTTTGTCGCTGTAAGAAGCAGCCGAGGAATAGCCGTGAAATGACTAATTTCAGCGAAAAAGCCAAGAGGCTTAGTTACACCCGCACCGGTATGGCTTGGCCAGTTGCGTGATTGGCGCGAGAATATTCACTCTGCGGCTCAACTCGTACGCTCCAGTACATAGATGTCGGCGCAAGCAATCGCCCGGGGTTCGTGTTTAGATCAAAGAGGTCCCTATGAGCCCGCCCCTGTGTGGCCCCTCCAGTTGCGTGCCCGAGCGAGAATATATCTAAGACCGTGTACTGTTGTTTCTACCCGAAACCGAACAGTTTGCATTCCTGAACTGGACGGAGAAATCCACTCCGAATGTCTTTGCGCTAATTCCTAGCTCTATTCGTTTAACTGCAAGTACATGGAACGTCCTCAGCTCACATGTGAGCACCTGGTCCGCCTAAAAGTAGCAGGTTATACCAGTAGATTTTTTCCACCTCTTTTCTCAGTCAGGTTTAAAATCAGTTTCCTGATTTTGAAAGATTTTATTTTTGTGACTGAATAAATTTGAATTAAAAAATTAGCGGCGAATCATATCTGCCCAGAAATATCCGAGGAATATGGGCTTGCCGAGGCATTTTAAAGTCCTATAGGAATCCAGATACGAAGTCTCCAAGTGCGACTCTCAATGAACCTCGGCATTGTGAATCCGTAGTAATTGTGTTGTTGAACTAGATATGTACCGAAAAGCGAAATGGGTCTGCACCGGAGAAGACGATCAAAATGAATCTGTTCAAATGCCGCATATTGCAGCCTTAAACGGATATCCCAAAACTTTGGTCCGAAGTAAATAGACCTAGGGGCCCAGCCGCACGCCGGGGAGAGCAGGAAACAGCGATTGAGGGCAAAATGCCCCTGAAAATGCCCTTCATTTCTGATGAAATGAGCAAAAGATTGCGCAAAGGCCTGGAAAAAAGCTGATCTGGGAAGCTCCGTCGCAATTGTCGACATACCCCCTAACAATCTCAGAAACCGTCTTATCCGAAACCGCCTATATGACTGTATTTACACTACTCCCAATCGTGTGGTCTGCCGGGCTGGCAGAGAGGGAGATTGCACTGCATGCAGTGTGGTCTACAGGATCTCGTGCCAGCCGTGCGGCGAGCAATATATTAGGCAGACATCACGGCCGCTCTATGTTAGAGTCAAAGAGCACTTAGATGGCAAAGGTGAGCTCCGGGTATTGACAGTTCTGGGTTGTGACCGTATGGACGCGCACAAAACCCGAGAAAAAATTTTTGTTCCGAAACCCGGAAACCTATTTTCGAAATTTCATATTTTTATTCCGCTCATCCCTGAGCAGGATGCATCTCAATATTTCTTTCACAGTGTAACATTATACAGCTTCATTTGATATCATTTAGATTTGACATCTTTCAAGAATAGTACATAGAGAAGGAATGCTGGCTTACGCCACAGTCAAGGTAAGGTGCGCGTAGATGTTTCGGTTTAGATTTTGCGAACTCCTTGAACCTACCAATTAAGAGAAATAGAGGATGATTTGCACCTGCACTAGAAATAATTCACATTCTTAGGTTGCAGCAGCAAATCGAAAATCGTAAAGGCGGTCTTATACACAGCAAGTGTTCGTCAGTCGACGCAGAATTGTTCACCAGTTCGGTTTCGTCAAATGCAGGGAAAAAACTAGCTATAGGACGTTTCTGCATCGACAGCACAACTGCGCCAGAAAAAAATTAGAAAAGAAGTATACGTAGAAAAAAGCAATTCACAAGTATTGGTTATACGACAAATAATTCAGAAGTGCAGAAATGAAGGCACAAATATCACAATGGTCTCTCAAAGGAACACAAAGAATCATAGGGAAGACAGACAAAAAATCATATGCATCAGTCTATCTATCGCTAACATGAAGTCGCGGGAACCCACTGACCGCACCTTCCGGGGCATCGGGTCGGATGCTTCCTTCGATTCCACCGGTTCTCTCGTTGATTGATCTCTGATACTCATCATTTCGACGAAACCCTGAAAATGCCTGCCGATTTCTCCCGTCTTATAAAATAGTGCCGATCCACATGTAAAGTGTGTCCGAATGAGAATGGCCCATGCGGCCGCGTGCTTGGCAGGCGGCCGTCGCATGTGCCGCTCTCGGACGAGTGTTGGATTTTAACGGCGGCGAACCCCCTCCCCCCTGCTGCAGAGCTGATTGATCGGCGCAGTGTTTGCTGCCAGTCGGTGGAGCGCTGGCGCATGATGCTCCGACGCCTTGACGCTTTGCAACTGGTCGTCTGCTATGGACGGAGCCTCACTAGCAATACCCGATCTGTGGTCAAAATACTGAGGCTTTGCTTTATCTCCTTCAAAAACTCGATACCGATACCGATGATGTAGTTCTCACAGAAACTTGGCTTAACAGTGTAAATGATTTGGCTTATCTTTTTGGTGATTGGTACGCTCATTACGAAGTCTTAAGGTGCGATCGTAGCCGCAAAAAAGGTTCTCTTACTAGTACGAAAGCTTTTTTGTCTTGCAACTGTGTTTCATCAAGAGCCTGCCCCGCATTCTTACAAAATTCTGTGCTCTAAGTTGGAAATAGATCCTAAACCCATCCGGTTTATTGTTGTTTAAAGGCAGCATACACGCTCGTAAATGTTGTTGAGATGACTACGGAAATATAATGGTATTGCTCAGAACACAAAGCCTACGCATTTCGAAACGACAAAAACGACCCACAAAGCCAATACAGGACTAAGGGATCGTCTATACTTCCGGCGCTGCGAGATGCAATACAGCCATATCGATCAAGCGGCGCCGCGAGGCGTTTAGAGTTCTTTTGCTCGAAATCTTCCAACGGTGCCGCACGCGGCCGCCGCCTAGGTGCTGCCGCGCCGAAATCGTTTTCGAAGATTCCATCCGCCTTCGGGTGCTGTGTTATGGTACGAAAAATTAAAGATGTTTCTTTTGCACAAGAAATCACTCATTACAATCGGCCTTGGGTTAAGTCAGAGCTACTCCAGGCTGTGTTTAACGTCATTCTGCAACGTCGCCGCGTAAATTCGACGCAGCCCGATTATACATCCTGGTGGCGCGATTTTTCAAACGGCGCGGCGCGCCGCCCCACTTATTGCCGCGCCGCTCCGCGGCGGGAGTATAAACGACCCTTAAAGGCATCGTACGCGCAAAAAACCGTATCTCATTTTTTCATGTTTTTGCGTAGGCAATTCTCTAACATACAGAATAAGAGTTGAAAGGCTTCACAAAACCATCGACTTTTGCGAAAAAACTCATCTTGAAATGTCTCGAATTATTCGCTTCCCACCCCTCCGTCGATTTCGGTGTGTCTGGTGCAATACGTCTGAAGTTTTTTTCGCAAACGTCGGATGTGTTTTTTGCTTCAAACTTATTAGGTGGGTGAATTCCTGTTGCCTCTTCTTCACTGGAACTTATTCTGAAAAATAAAGTATCCATTGGGCAAGTTTGGATGTTAGAATTTCCCGAATTAAAATTTTCAAATGCTGAATCATCCGCGCATGGGGTGGCGCTTCTGTTCCTTGTGCTAGATGGTTGGTGAAAATTGGTGGCGGATCGTCATTTTGAACCACTCCAACTTCAGAACCTCATGTTTTTGACGCGCAAAACTTCACTAACGTGGTCCGCCGGGCTCAATCATGAAATTGAGCGTGAAAAATGGATATTGGTTTTCAGCGCGAACGATGCCTTTAAGAAGTTGGCCCCGCCCCTGTATTTGCGTCCTCCTCCAAAAGAGAGGTGAGGGGCTAGTCCCACCGTCGTCGATGTATGTGGTTTTCCTATTGTACCTATTCTACCACCCACAAACGTCGCCGATGGTGGGAATGGCCCACTACCTCAGTTCTGGAGGAGGACGCAAATACAGTGGGTGGGCAGATACAGGGGCGGAGCTAAATTCTCACTCGTGTAGCGTAATTGTGGTTCGTTTTTGACTCTTCAATATGCGTAGGCGTTGCGTTCTGAGCCATACCATTCAATTTCCTCAATTATCTCAATCACTTTTATGAGCGTGTATGTTGCCTTTAAAGGCAGCACACACGCTCGTAAACGTGGTTGGGATAACAATGTGGATCGAGCCGTATGGCTTACAACATAATGCCTACGCATTTTGAAGTGTCAAAAATGACCCACAACACCGCTACCTAATCTAGAAGTTAGCCCCGCCCTGTATTTTCACGCCCCCTGTATTTGCCCTTTTCCTCCAACGCAGGGTTGTTGGGCCATTTTCGCCGTCAGTGACGTGTGCGGTTCACTAGTTAGGCAATCTACCCACAGTAGCGACGGTGGTTATGACCCAGCAACCTTGCGTTGCAGGAAAAGGGCAAATACAAGGGGCGTGAAAACACAGGGCGGGGCCAACTTCTAACTCGTGTAGTGGCATTGTGGGTCGCTTTTGACATTTCAAAATGCGTAGGCATTGTAGTCTGAGTCATACCATTCTATTTCCGTAGTTATCTCAATCACGTTTACGAGCGTGTATGCTGCCTTTAACGAACTCCTAACTGTAGTGCGTTTTTCACAGACGAAATGTCGTTACTGGTGACTCCAACTTACCTGAAGTCCGGTGGGATAATCGCTCTGCTGTGAGAGTTCAATTTTCAATAGCTTTGTAACATTACATTACTTTATATTTATTACATGATCAGTCGTCTAGTGAAGAAAAAAACAATACAATGAAAAAGAAAAAAAAACAATGTTAAGAAGGAAAAGCCTATGAAAGAGAGAGAAAAATCATCGGTTAGAAATCAGAAAGTAGAGCCATTCCGTTAAACAAATCAAGCTTCCTCGAGCAGCTGGTTCACAAGTTTTTTGAAGCTACACAGCTTTGATGGAATTCGCTTACGTCTAGCATTGGAACTGAATACTACAATGGTCCTATGGCAGAAAAAAAAATTGTCTATGTTTTGTAGTAGCGCTAGGTGAGAATTTTTTCGAAAAACCTCCCCGTGTTACTGAATGTCGATATATTAACCTATTCGATTTAATGACGTCAAAAATACCATTGATAATTCTATAAAGCATTATAAGATCATTGCGTTTCCTTCTAAATTCAAGCGTTTCTTACAGTGCTGTTAGGGAGTCCACTGTAGTTAAAGCCATAACAACCTAAAAGAAGTTTTTGAGTGAAGTCATTTCGAATTTTCTCGGGAGCGACAATACAGGCTCGTTTGTGCGGAGAATAGATGGTGCTGAAATATTCCAAGGTCGGTCAAATGTATGCTTTGAAGGCCCGGAGGAAAACTGAAGGAATCTTTGATTTGAGAGCTTTGAAAATAGTGTGAATTTTAAAAGTTGCTCTTTTGGCTATTTTACTGATATGCTTATCAAAAGCTTAGGTTTGCACTCTAAGGCAGTGCTCACAATGATCATTCTCATTGACGTTCCACAGTGAAATGATTGGCGAGAAGGATCCTAGGCTCCCAGTGTCGAAAGAACGGTAGAAAACGAGCCAGGAGAGGCAAAATAACGACTGCAAAGAAGCGTTTTAGTGCCCCAGACACGCCTGGTGCTCCAGATCCGCCCCCTCGGAATGCACAAATGAAGACTCAGATTACAGGAATGATCAACTCGAGAAAGTGGTGAAAAGTGAGCTGATCGCTTGATTGCATTGAAGGCTATCATCCTTCATAGCGGTCAATTCCTCCACGCTCAAAAATCAACGTCAACAAGGGAGGGCCTATTTTGGCTCAAAAACGCGTCTTTCGTGTCCTTTTTAAGCATGCCTTGCTATATAGGGCACAGGACCTTCCGTAAGCCGTGGAGATATCGGAAGTGAGATTTATCGTGAACACTGCCTTTAACAAGGAGCCGAGATCAGTAATCTTGTCCACATATTCCAACGTTGTATGTACCATTTACTTTATATGTAATGAAAGTCCAGTACAGTCGAGGGTAGACTCACAACCTTAGTTTTCTCCTCAGAGAGGAGGAGTTCCCAATCCTGCGACCATTTACAAGGGCATCAATAGCATTTTGCAAAGCAATTGAGTAATTTTCAGATTTTATGACCTTGTATATTTTGACTTCTTGCAGTTCAAAAATCTTGCACTCCACAGCGAAACTTGACAGTATTGAACCGAACTCAAATGTGCAGATGTGACCACGTGTGCCACCCACGATTAGTTACGATAAGTCAGAGCTGCTATTTCATGGTGATAATGTCCTTGATCTGGTCATGAGCAACGACAGAGACCTTGTCAGCTCCATTAAAGTTTTGCCCCCGTGCGTTCCAGCGATCATTCAACAGTTCAATTTACGCTCAATCTTCGGAAACAATCGGCTTCAATTTTTTGCATAAGGAATTTCAAGGAAGCCAATTTTGATGCTATACGCAACTACATGCAAAATGTAGACTGGTTGGGCTCCTTGAACGCTGCGAGTAGTGTAAATGCGAAATATGAACTTCTAATAGCAGGCATGCATCATTGCAGTGAAATGCTGGTCCCTCTTGGAGAATTCTCATGTGAAAGCCAAAACTCCCACATACATATCTAGCCAGATGTGAGCGGTTGAGATCGATTGCGTGGTACGACGCAAAGCTTCATAAATGAGAAATTTTCTTTCCTTCTTCAGGTTCCTGAACTCGAAACGTCAAGAAAAACCACGCGTGCGTGTGCTAGATGGCGCGGGTGGCAAAAAATCCGCCCGATATGTCCGGACTTCGCGCGCCTGGTCGGTCCTGTCCCGTACGTGGTCGCCCCGGTTCATACTGATGTGATACACTGCTCACTGAGAAGGAAAATTCCCCTCTTGTGGCCGGACTTCGCCGTCTACAGTGCGCGCGAGTGCACGCGCCTAATTGATTGGCATGCAGCCGATCACTGGGGACGGGAAAGGACGGCTCAGTCCGGCATTCAGCCGACTCCGACGGGGCCTATCGGTGGTAGAGTGTGGGACCGCCACACTACTCTTCGAAAGCGAAGTTGTAAATTTTAGGGAACCTACTGATCCAATCTTGAGTATTTGTCGCGATTGATTTTACGCGAATGTACTGTTAGTGTTGTAATATATGTTTGTGTTTCAGGAATGCTTTTGATCCGTTTAGCGGTAGGTGTTTTTAAGACCAATTTCAACGCCAACAAAATTGTGCAAACTTGCCAGCCACCCAGTGTCCTCTGTTTCGGCGCCCAGCTTACTGTGTTCCTTCGCTTGCTTGTGCTGAGAGAGGGGAGAGAAAACGAGAAAAAGTGGGGGAAAGAGAAGACGCAGCACACGCGCGTAACACGCACGCAATCGACGAATAAATTTCCCTCCGAAATAAAGCTTACTTATATGGGCATAAAAACTGTATCATCAATCATATTTGATTCGAAAAGGGAATAGTTTCGAATCTGTAAAAAAACGAAACGGAACTATCCAAACATGCTGGTGAGAAATTTTCAAAGTAAATGAAGGTTCATGACGTCTATCAGGAGGGAGGCGCCGCACATTTGACTTCCATTCAGAAACGTAGAGGCTATCGAACGCACTGATATTTTGCGTTCCTTATTGCACGTTGGTGCAAACTTAGTGTACGTTTGTTATAACATACCGTATTTTCTCTGTTAGAAGAACATGTACTTCTAATACTCAGACCCCTATTTTATATGTACTTCTATTAGAGGTGTACTTCTATTGGAGGGTGCACTTCTATTATTCGGCGCAATTTTTTGAATTTCCAGTATTAGACTCTTCACATTTCTTGATTTCCCGTATAACACCAAAAACTTGTATTTAATAATTTCAGGCTAGGCTGAATTGAATTGATGCTTCCACAATCTCTGATATCATATATTCACACCTTTCCCGAGTTAATTCCTTCCAAAAAAATGTATAAGTTCGTTTTCGATTTTGTTGACACGTGCTTCATCGACATGTTAGACTTAAAAACAATTTAAAGGCAGCGTTAACGATAAACATCATCGGTGACTTTCCATAGTGAAATGATAGGCGAGGAGAATTCTAGGCTCCCATTGTAGAAAAACGGTAAAAAACGAGCCAGATGTGGCAAAATAACAGATGCAAACAAGCGTTTTGGTGTCCCAGAACCGCCCGGTGCTCCACTACCGCCCTCTCGATGTGAACAAATGATGACTCAGATTACAGGAATGATCAAGTGAAGGAAGTGCTGATAAGTGAGCTGATCGCTTGATTGCACTGATGGACATCATCCTTCTAGCGGTCAATTCCTCCAAGCTCAAAAATCAGTGTAAAAAAGAAATATTTGGGCTCAAAAACGCGTCGTTCGCGTGGTTTTTAAGCATAAAGGGCACCAGACCTTCCGTAAACCGAGGTGATATCGGAAGTGAAATTTATCGTGAACACTGCCTTTAACTGATGGCCTTTCGAGCCGCCCAGAGCGAAAGAAAAGCGCGGTTCTTGAACGACCTGACAACAGCTTTTCCAGAAGCAAGTTCTTTGCGTCCACAATCCACTATAGGTAAAGACTAGCATTGGTGGTTTCTGAATTCCTCGTCGTATAAGCGATTTCTATACATAAATGATCCAATCATCGTAACACTGGGGAATCTTGGTTTTTCAAGCACCGCTAAAGTCAACGTCTAGGGCCAAAACAAGTCGACTTTGATCGACTAAAACCCAATCAAATAAAAATATTTGTGAAGAACCTATATAAACTCCGTGCATTCGCCGCAAATAACACCAATTTCGAACTTTAGCTTTGCGTTTTTTCCTGGTCATTTGAAGTTCGCTGAGGTTTCATCTAAGTTGTCCCATACAAGCTATCTTTGGCCAAGAAAGGGATGGCCGATAGTTTTTTGTGAACGTTCAAACCTCACATTATTGGAAAAATCTCGGGCAAACTGGTCTCTCTCAAATGCCACATTTGTGTTGCCAATCACTTACCCAAGTACCGGGGGGTCCACTCCGAAAAGAGGTGTTTCTCTAAAGGAGGTGTACTCCAAATAGAGGGTGTACTTCTAATACTCACACCTCTATTTTATATGTACTTCAAATACAGGGTGTACTTCTAATACTCAGATCTCTATTTTATATGTACTTCTAATAGAGGTATACTTCAAATAGAGGGTGTACTTCTAATACTCAGCCCTTCCTTCGAGGTGTACTTCTATTAGAGTAAACACGGTATGTGCAACTGGTTGGTGTCAACGCACAATTAGGACCGCAACGTATCAGTACGACTCGTGCCGACTATACAATGGCTTGCTGGGGTCAGCCGACGTTCAGGTCAATTTTCGTATCGCACCTTATACATTCAATCCGATGGCCAAAATCGCGTCGGATCGGATTTTCGGATATTGCCGATCTTGCGAAACCGACTCATCGGATAAAACGGATACTGGCCCCAACGAGAATTTCGGATAACGGATCGTATCCGAAACGAGAATTTTCGACCGGATCGGTTATTGGATATCCGATCGGATAAAATCGAATCCACCGGATAATTCGGATGAAAAAAAACGGATAAGAAATATTTTCAGTAGCAGCGGGGATTCAACTAAGTGTATTCAAGCAAATACCATTCTAATACCGAATGTAATCTTCGTATACTATTCGTAGAAACAGGCGAATCACCGATTTCTGGAAAATGTCAAAGCAATAGTTGACATGAGCAGTTGGACCGGTACTAGAAAACCTTCGTATTAAAAAAAAACTACAACAAATTATCGTGGTGACCATAAAACAAGGCATGTTTGGAGATCTAGAACTGATATGGTTGCTTTAATCGTACAGCGCATTTGAAGAAACGCGTTCCTTCTACTATTTCGGTGTCCTCTTCCGAAGCATCTTCCTCTCCGAAAGTAGATTCGTCACTATCCGAGTCAGCTTCAGCATAATCGAATTCGACCTCACTGCGCCCATACATACTTCTCAACGACTACATGTTGGTACAGGTTATTTACCGAGGTCTGACGTTTGGAAAGTAATGTAGCGCGGCGAATGCTGGACAATTAAACATTTGGGGCCGCATTCCTCGCGACGGGGTCGGTCGCGGCACGCCGCTGCTCGCGCAGGAATTCCAACAGCGGAAACCAGAAACCTTTCGTGGTAATCAAAATGAGGAGTAAGCAAAATGCTCTGACCGTACACAGCACGAAACAGAGAAAGGTACGAGCACAAGCCCCAGGAATTATTTTGGTGGTTTTTTCATTGTTCGAGTCCGGCAAAAGGCGGAGATATAGCCCATGATAGGGCGACAACGGGGTGGTCCGAAAACTATGTTCCGCCAGGCCGCGGTGACGTCATTACTCGGTGTGTCACCCTCCGTTAACTTCACAACACCCAGAGTTTCCCTCCAATTTCAAAATATGAATAGTTAGTGACCTAGGGGTTTGATATTTTACAAAGTTGCTTTTCTAAGTGGGCTTATTTGACAGATAAAGGACCTCCTAAGATCGCGGCGAGTACGAATGCTCATAGAATCGTGCCGAAGGATGACACGTTCCGGTTCTGAATGGAAGACTTGAACTTTAATACAAGTACAGGTGTAAAACATCCTTCCTGGATCCCTCTCTACGTTTCCAGGAGAACACACGTATACGTGCTGCTGCAGCCGATTCACGCTACAACATTCTGAGTGCCCTTGCTGACACCTCCTGGGGCAGCGCAGAGGAAGTTCTGAGTACACGTATAGAGCTATGGTACAGCTTGTTTTGGAATATGGTGCCCCCATTCAGGTTAGGCATCTGCATGAATCCTCTTGGTGCAGACTGCAGCGAAAGCAGAATACTGCGCTCGGGCTCGTTGCAGGATGCCACAAATCGACGCCTATCCACCACCTCCAGCAGGAAACCGGCCTGCTCCCCGTCAAGCAGCACGCAGTCTCACAAGTTCCCTATTGGCGTCGTCAGGAACCGGTCAAGAATAGGATGGAACGGTTGGGAGTCCCCGCAAAATGTCCTGATTCTCAACGTTTTGGACATGATTCAACGCATCTATTTTCATATCCGGTCAGTCTGACAACCCCGTCGGCCCAAGATTTATTCTATAAGCCGTGTGAGGTTGCCAACTTTCTGCGCCTCTGATGCAATGCTCTCTCATGGCTAAGAAGAAGAATAGTAGATGAAAGAACCTTCTGAATTTCAAAATTTTAATCTTGGCGCCAACAATGCGTCAATGTACACGTGCGCGCGTAGATCACAGACGCACAACAGCGTCATTTGCGTCGCAAACGTCGACGGAAATTGATTTCAAATTTCGAACGAAGCACAAACCGTGGGCAGTGGGTCAGGAATCATCTTTAGGGCGCTTTTGTTGCATTGAGTGAAATGAACGCAATTCTATAATCCGAAATTATCCGATTTTCATCTGAAATTATCCGATTTCGATCCGATCGATTATCCGTTTTTCCATCCGATTATCCGGTTTTCTGATCGGATCCTTCGATTTTCACTTTACCGGATATCGGATATTTCGGATATAGTGTTGTTTCGTCTGATCGAATTTCGGATCAATCCGAAATTGCCATTTTGGAACCGGATCGGATTTGGGATACTTATCCGATCGGATAATCCGACCCGGATATCCGAAACCGACTCCGCCGGATGGAATGTATATCGCACCTAAACAGTCTGGTACAATTTACCGCAACGTTAAAAGGACATGGTGCCGTTGCGGTCACACACTAAAACTACGGTGGAAGACGCCTAATTTCATTATTGATCGACAGCACAGCTGATTTTCGAGGTGAGTTACCGTTTTTCTTATTTTTCATGTTTGCTCCGGCATTATTGCTGTTTCTGACTCTTATAATATTACGAATAGGGGCTTTTCTTGGTGTGCGAAAGGAATTCGCCGTTTTTTTCGATCTCAAAACAGAATTTTGAAAAAAAAGGCTTTGAAGCCCGAACAGACGGCTAATTTCTCTCACGTACTAAGAATAGCCCCTATTCCAAATATTTAAACAGTCAGGAACAAAATTAATGCCGAAACAAAGAAGAAAAACCGTAACTTACACAGAAAACTAGCTGCGCTGTCGATCGATAATAAATTAGGCGTCTTCCACCGTAGTTTTAGTGTTTGACCGCAACAGGCACCATGTCCTTGTAACATTGCGGTAATCTGTACCAGTATACCGACCTTGGAGGGATAGAAGGCTTGGCTAGCCTTGGACGAGGATTGAACACTAGGTCGTGAACGAGGCATCTAGCCTTCGACAAGGGAAGTGTTTAGAGCGTTCAATGCGCCTACGAAAACGAATTGCAATGTTAGTATATCATGGAGCGCCTCAGCGCGCCTAATAATTACCCCGTTCAGAGCTGCTGGTTCCAAAAAATATTAGCGTTTTTCAAGCTTCGCTAATAGGCAGTGCAAGACTATTTTTAGGGTTCTCCGAATTTTTTTTTATTTAAGTCAAAACTTATAACATATAGCCTTGCCGCCTCACTTCTAGCTGGGCGAAGTAAGGTTTATCGGCCTTATCATGTCGAAATCTCCTTATCACAGTAATATTTTGCCATAAACGACCGTTCCGATAGTTGCGCAGCCCGGGCTCATATGAGCGAACTCGGTTTTGCGTACATATGTAGGCGTTGTTTTAGCGAATCAAAGAAAAGGCGTCGCTTTTACGACGAATTCTGCGTATGCAACAGCGCACACTTTATTTTACGGCTTTTGTGGCGATCGGCACCACTCGGGATTTGGAATTCACTGTTTCACACCTATGTACGAGGGAACTGCGCCCACCCGGAGTTCCAACTGCGAAAAAATTCAAGTGTTTTGCACCTGGGTAGGATTCGCACCCACCCGAGTGTTTTCTCGGGTGATATCAATTTCGTCGAAAAATAAATTTTTCTCCATGATCGGAATCGTTTTAACTGTGCTTATTCCCATACATTACGGAGAGTGGAAGGTTCTCACAACTGATGAAAAGGAATTACGTGCAATCGTTAAGCTGCAAAAGTTAGTCAATTGAGTGTCATTTGAATAATCGACTATTCTAGAATAAATGGTAATAGCAAATCTGTGATCGAAGAGAGATTTACTTTTCCATCAATTATGGGGAGAATACTACCTGGCCCGGAGCCGAGGCTCACTAAGCGTCGCGGTCGCGCTGCGGCGTTGCAATTAGAGCGCGTTCACACCTTGCCAACGCTTTTCCATGGGGTTAGGCCTCTTTTAGAGTTCGATCGCTGTGCGAAGCGATCATGTGCACGGCGACGCGACCGTTGCGTCGCCGTGGAAATCACAGGCTTTGAGAGTATGAATGCCCAATCGCGAAAGTTGGCGACCACGCATTTCCACGTATCTTCTGTTTACGAGTGTGATTTATTTCCATTCTTCGCGTGCGTCGGCGCGCGTGCGCTGCGTCTCTTTCTTTCCACACTTTCTCGCTGCCTCTACCCTCGCTCCGCACAAGCGCGCGAGGGAACATAGTAATCCTGACTCGGAACCAAAGGATACGCATTCTAATCGACGCCTTATCTGCATAGATGAATACAGCCACAGTCCAAGCTCAGAATCGATTTTTTGTTTTCCTGCCTATCTTGGAGGAAATTTTACGCTGATCACAATGGTGTCTACAGAATCGCTCAGAACTCACTACGAACTGAGTTATGGCTCCTCAAAAATTTTGAATTTGAACTGGTAGAAGTTCGCGGACGAGTTGCCTCGAGCCTGTATTGTCTCGTTATTCGCAGCTATCACTCTGAAGCAGGTCACATTATAAAGCCAGCCCGAAAACAAAAAGAAGATTGTGCGAAACGTTGACTCGAAGCATACTCGATCAAGCGCCTCCCCCTCTTTTCGGCTAGTTTCGACACTACCCACAGACTCCCAGTGAAGAAGCGAACCCCCCGATGACGAACCAACCTCACACCGTACCACCAGCGACGAGCTCCACACTCGCAGTCGTGACAAAATGGAGTAAGTGAGGCACAAGCACACGCGAGCACACGCACGCGTGAGAACACGCATGCGCGAGGCATTCAAGTAGCTCGCGAGAGCGGTGTGTGATTTCCTCAAAGCTCACATAATGATACGAAGGGCAAGAACTCACTAGTTATGGCGATACACTCATTTCTGTTGTTTAGCCTCGGGTTTCTCGAGCGTATCCAAAACGCTTCCAGAGCCTTTCGAGTGCCAATATCGTGTTCATGTGAGAGGATCTTACATTTCACATTGAAGTCCTGGCCACTGTGGTCCACAACCTTGTGCTTCCCCAAAGGTGATCATTATGTGAGCTTTGAGGAAATCACACACCGCTCTCGCGAGCTACTTGAATGCCTCGCGCATGCGTGTTCTCGCGCGTGCGTGTGCTCGCGCGTGCGTGTGCTCGCGTGTGCGTGTGCCTCACTTGCTCCATTTTGTCACGACTGCGAGTGTGGAGCTCGTCGCTGGTGGTACGGTGTGAGGTTGGTTCGTCATCGGGGGGTTCGCTTCTTCACTGGGAGTCTGTGGGTAGTGTCGAAACTAGCCGAAAAGAGAGAGAGGCGCTTGATCGAGTATGCTTCGAGTCAACGTTTCGCACAATTTCAGGCCTTGAAAACGAGGATTTGCTCGAAACGTCGGCCAAATAAACCTGTACCATCATACAAAACCTTGCTGGCACAGAAGTAATCAAAACATATACTGAAAATGCCAAGGTTTCAAGAAAGCCGCTCATGGAGATTATTGACAAAAAAAAAGAACATAGATTTGAAATAAACTCAATCGCGCGTCCCTTCCCGGTTGAGGTCGGAAACCTGCCAGTGGGCGTAACCCATTTTTTCTTTCAAAGGGGCGTGGTCGATTTTTTCCTAGCCTTTTCTCGCTTATTTGAGCGAATTGAGATTTCGCACTTGGCAAAGTTGCTATATACGGCGACCGGACCCAAATATCAAAAATTACCTTTGAGGTTGGACTGTGCCTTTAACACAGCTAACTGCAGCTGTGTTTATTCACTGTATTCATCTATGTAGAAAAAATGTTGTGAAAAATTATTTGTGAGAGTTTGCTGGCCGTGGGTGGTGTTGAAAGTCTCCGAATGAGATTTTTTTTTATTTGATAGCTTCATGGTTTGTGTCTTACATTCTGGGATTCATAACTGGCAAGCCTATCTGTTCGGAAGTTCACAAGCCGAGAAAACTGGAAGAAGGACACGACGAAAAAAATCCACCCTCGAAACGAGTCCGACACCGCCCATGGACGCTTAAGGCCTATTCTACACTTCCATCGTCGATCGCCGCGATGGCATGTTTTGAATGCGGATCGATGTGCGACGCGATCTAGATCGATGCTCAAGGTCATCATCCCATCGCGTCCCGCGGTCATCAAACTCTGAAAGAGGCTTAAAGGCATCGTCCGCGCAAAAAAAAACCGTGTATCATTTTTCATGTTTTTGTGTACCTGGGTCTCTCTTGCAAACGAGAACCTCGAAATGGCCCATGAAAGACCTCTATTTGTAAAGAAAAGTCAATAGGAACACACCGTAAAATTGAATTTGAATTTCGCGCCATAATCGTTTTAGAAGTTTTCCTTCATTTGGAGTTTATGCCCTAACTCTTTTTTTACGTTGTTTGGCGGTCGCATCAACATTTCATGAAAAAGTGGTAGATGACAGGCAAGAACTGGTGGCGGATACTCATCTCAACATTTGCCAACCTCATAACCCTATGCTTTTGAGGCACCAAAGTTTACCGGGATGGTCTACCGGGCTCATTCATGAAATTGAGCCTGAAAACTAGAAAGTGGTTTGTAGCGCGACCTGGGCCTTTTGAAATCAGATGATTTCTAGTGCTTGTAACATCACCTCAAATGATTGAAGGAAGCGAAAGCATGTGAATGATTACGCATTAGGCCCCAACCCCGACATCCCAAAGAAACAAAGGTAAGCGTCCTCTAAATGAACAGCAGCAGCGCGACTGCAACGCCACAGCTCTCGACCAGGTATAGTCTGCAGCAATGTTAGCAGCACCTGGTGAGGTTGCGGACTCGTCCTAACATACATTAGTTTGTAAGTGGTATCATTCATTTTTCCGGAACAGCTGTTATAGATCGGTGAGTCTGTGTGTTCACCGATACGACTACATCTGTGGAAGCAATGAAAACAGGCGAAAATGTGAGAGCGGAAGCCGAAACTCACTGACCAATTTTATTTATTTCGAAGAAACGAGTGATAACACTATCAGGCTACAGTAAGATAAAAAGAATCCGCAACCTCACCAGGCCCTACTTCCATTGCTGTAGACTATAGTATTCTTCCAATTATGGGAACCTTGACTTTCACGTAATGCTTGGTACTAAGGACGGTTAACCTTTGAGAAAATATTAGAACTGCATTAATATTGTAGGCGTTAATATTATGGGATGCGTGAATCTCTAGCATGGATGGGAACGTTCTAAAATTTTTTCAAGGGATTGGAACTCCGGGTAGACGCTAGGGTGTTGCATCGAATAACTTCGCATTTTACCAACTACTACCACCTAGCTGCTACAACAGCGGTTTTCCGCAACTGCTCACCAGAATTTAGTTCCGATAAGAACAGTACTTGAAAATCGGAGAAAAGAGTCATTGATTTTTTCCCCAACGCTTCTGTAGGCTCCAGGGCTTCGCCGGCGACCCCTCAAAGGCAGTGTTCACGATAAATTTCGCTTTCGATATCTCCACGGCTTGCGGAAGGTCTGGTGGCCTATATAGCAAGGCATGCTTGAAAAGGGCACGAAAGACGCGTTTTTGAGCCAAAATAGGCCCTCCTTTGTTTACGTTGATTTTTGAGCGTGGAGGAATTGACCGCTAGAAGGATGATACCTATTAGTGCAATGAAGCGATCAGCTCACTAATCAACTTTTCCTTGACTTGATCATTCCTGTAATTTGAGTCTTCATTTGTTCATTCCGAGGGGGCGGATCTGGAGCACCAGGCTTGTCCGGGGCACCAAAACGCGTGTTTGCAGCCGTTATTTTGCCGCTCGTGGCTCGTTTTCTACCGTTCTTTCGACACTGGGAGCCCAGGATCCTTCTCGCCTATCATTTCATTGTGGGAAGTCAACGAGGATGATCATCGTGAACGCTGCCTTCAAAGGCAGTGTCCATGATAAAAATCGCTCCCGAGTTTCCACTCGGAAACGAATGTTTAGAGTCTGACTGTTTCATCAGTCAAGAAAGAATCATGAAAAACGCTGCGAAACATCCAAAATCAGCTCTCCTTCTTGACAGCCAATTTTCAACGGTGGATGAGTTGAGCGGGCATGGGTAAGAAGATGCGCCCCAATGCTAGAACTCAGCAGCGCTCGCGCTCCAATGCTAATGAAGAAGCAGACCAAACTCTTCCTCGGAATACTCGACCGCGAGCGGAAGGGCTAGCGCGAGCGGATCTCGGAGACGATTAAAGCTCTTCTGGGCTCGTTTTTATTAGTTCTTTCACCCCTTCTGCTCCAGTGAGAGTTCGACCTTTCGATTTCCGGTGGAAAACTGAAGACGAAATTTATCGTGAACACTGCCTTTAACTACATGAATGTGAAATATTCGTTCGCCGATTCCGCACAGATGAATATTGTAAAACTTCAAATGTTTGAAGACCATTTGAACTCACAATCTCTGACGCGTTCCATATAGCTGGGCAAATGGTGGGAGGGCACCGAGGTGACAGCGGGAAATCCAATCTCTCCGAATTGAAAATCTCGACCAGCAGCATTCACATTCGGATGAGTGTTACATGAAGTGGAAGGCACCATATTAGTAGAATCCATGGTTGAGATTAGGAAGGAATAATGCAGATGAAGACGTTACACGACGGAAGGGTGAGAAGGAGGGAGGTTAGATGATGAAACCAAGGCTCGATTGGTTAACTGGTGACCCCCGTCGGCTGGATCATAGATCGGTTTCGCAATGGTCAATTCGGTCGATTGTTGTGGGTTGGTACGTTGGGTGCGAATCAAAAATTTCGGATACTCGGAATTTGGATATCCCAAAAATCAAAAGTCGCGGATATTCGACTCATACGGATAGATTCAAAATAGCGACACCGGATAACAGAGTCATTCGGATAGAGAGGCTAAACGGATAGTCGCATATCGGATCAATCCGAGAAATACCTTTTTTCGATGATTCGGGATTTGAATCGGTTGGATTTTGACGTTTTTTCGGTCATTTGAATTTAATATCACTCGGATTTCGTCGTTGTTCCGGTGATTCGGAATCTGATTATCCGAATCGATTATCCGAACGGATAAAAGCTTCTGTACAGCACTTGACAAATTTTCGTAAAAAATGATATTTTTACCGTGCCATGATGAAACATTTGAAAGCAGCATACATGCTAAAAAATGGTTCAGATGTTAAGACATAAATCGAAGATTTCGAGCTGGCAGTATTGAGAACTAACGAAAAGCGACGAGAATGAATGCAGGTTGAGGAACAAGGCTTGTTTTCGTTATGGGATTTTCGTTATGAGACGGCAGCATTTCCACCCGGCCGAAATTGCGGTGCTAGCGGTAAAAAGGTTGTAATAGCGAAGCTAATAGAATTTTAAGGCCTGTACTAGAACGTTTAGGCGCTATTCACACTCCTCAACGCCAGCGCGTGACGCGCGGGCGTAGCGTTCAAGTATGGAGCGGCTGACGGTACGCTCGCAGGTGACGCCCGCTTCGCCATGGCGATGACGACCGTAATGACTTTTTCATGATTTTTATTATGAAATCATCAGCGATTTCATTCCGTTACATAATAATTAATTCCACTACTATCTTCTGCTACCATGATAGTGAACGCATGTGCAGATTTTGCTTGCTCGGCAAAGTTACGGCCCACTTTATTCCTCTCCGTCATAGCGTCACCGCTTGAGTATTCCTAAATTCTGCAACACTTTCTGACGCGTGACGCGAGGAGAAAGTGTTCACACTCCAACGCCACGTCCGTCCGTGACGCGCTGGCGTTGAGTAGTAATAATAGCACCTAAAAGACAGAGTTCACGATTAAAAACTGCTTTCTAGTTTTCAATGTTTTTGAGAAGGCGGCAAGCTCACAAAGTAGAGTATAAAAGGGGAAAGTCCCCATAAACTTCGCAAACATTGGGGAAAAAACTGTTCAAAAAAGCTTTTGAGTAATTAATTATGCCTGTTCGCGTTTATCGCTCACTGCGGACAAAACATTGAACCACACGTTGGGAATTCTTTTGCGCTTTGGAATGCTTGGGTGAAAATTATATCTTCTGCTTCGTGTAACCTAAAAACTCTTCAAAAATAAGATGGCTTAAAGGCAGTGTTCACGATGATTCTCGTTTCCAAGTTTTCCACTCAAAACAATGCGTTGGCAACCAAGTGTTACCAAAGTCACGAAGAAACGGTGAGAAACGCACTAATTCGTCTTATTTCAGTGACATTATTCTATGGCCTGGACTAGTTGTCTGGTTGGATGAACATGTTCACGGTGGTTGTCACCGGTAAAAAATGGGGCTATTCGAAAATGGAAGAATATTTTGGGCAAAACGGTATTAGTTAGGGCCCGAAGGAAAGAACGGAGCATTACAGAATGGAGAATTGCAAACGACGGGTCCACAAAAGATTTCATTGTCACAACGAACAGTTCCATTGATACTTAAAGGCACACTCCAACCTCAGAATCGGTTTTCTGTTTTTTTGCTTATCTTAGAAACGGTCCCACGCTGATTCGAATGATGTCTCTGGAATCGTACAAGGCCCCCTGGGAACGGAGTTATGGTCGCTCAAAAATTTTGCTACGGAATCAAGGTGGACGAGTTGTCCGAGGCGCGTAACTTCCGTCATTTGCAACCGATGTATGTGAGCCGACCTGAATAAAGAGAGCGGCTGATAATGAAAGGAAGAACGGGGCTATTGATCGGAAACCACCGCTCATCTCGTCACTGTTGGGCTCGAAAGGTCGTAAAAGGGGCGTGCCATAGTGGCTTCCGGATGTGGGAGCCCCAGGGTGGCTTCCTCCTATATCTCGCTTATTCGGAGGATATGAGAGCTCGCACTTGGCAGGTATTATAAAGGGTGGGTCTGCTTCAAAATTATATGAAAATCCGAGATTTAGTCCCTGAGCTTGGACTGTGCCTTAAAGAGGCGGGCTGATACTTGAGGATTTCGTGCCCTTCTGGTGCGTTTTTCTCGTTTCCTTCATTTCAGCTCTACTCGTGGGCCAAACAATCTATTCAGCGATTAATCTCAAAATCGAAGATTACCGTGAACACTGCCTTTAAAGGCAGGGTTCGCGATAAAAACGACTTTTTAGCTCTGTTCATAAGAATGTAGATTTGGCCATCGCAAAAGCGAAAATAAGTGAAAAAACCCGGAAATTCCCCGGAAAAACGCCCAAAAACAAAGTATAACGGCTAATTACTGGTGTCGGCCGGCCCCCTAATTAACGCGATTTCCAATAATGCTTGCTTATCCGACATTTATTTTGCTGTTAAAGTAATCAGTAGTCTCCAGAAATGTTCAGAAATTACTTAAGAAGCAGAATAAAAGCTGAAAAAACAGGCTTTTACCCAAATTTCGATAATTGGGGGCGGGAGGACACCAAGCCATAACTTTCTCCTGAGCGTTTTTTCTCCAATTTTTTACTTATTTTCACTTTTGTGATGGCCAGATCTACCATTCTACGGTGATAGCACAACAGTCGATTTTATCGAGAACCCTGCCTTTAATGTACGTGCTTAGATATTGGAATTTATCGGGATAATGAGTATTCAAAATTCGGTTACCGTTCCTTTGGTGAGACGATCACAAACTGTTATGACACTGAGCAGGACAACTATTATGTGACGTGGGCGGAGTGACATGAGGGTTGGCTGGACCGCGAGGTGGGTTTTGAAAACTGGAAACGTGGAAAAATTGGAGAAAACTGTATCAAAAAGCCACATCGAGTCGGCTTTGAAGCTGGAAACTCGACTGACTCGAGCGCGTGCGACCGCAAAGCGCGTCGAGGCGCAATTGCGGACCGGAATGTGGCCCAGAGGAGCACAGTCACTTTTAGGACAAGCTGCAGCAATACAAAAAGAAATCTGAAAATAGAAAAATAAAACCAAGATCTATCTGGAACAAATTTACGCTTCAAGTATTTTCCAACCATTTTGCTCACTTTGAGCTAAAATAAAAATCACGTCTTCGGAAGATCGAGTTCGCGTAGAATTCGAGAAGAAAGCTTGAATCAATTGACGTCTCCTTTCCTTGCTACGGTAGAAAATGGTTCAGACCATTTCCTGCCACCGCTCGCTGTCGACGTCCCGCAGGAAGTCGCTGCTGTCGCGGCGGCGGAAGCACTCCGCGAGGTCACGCCGTCACCGCTCTCGCGACAGACTTCGCTGCCCTCGCCCGTTGTGTGCCGTCCCCCGTTCTCCAATATGGTCGCGCCACAGAGGGATTCACCGTAGCTGCTCAGGCCCTTCATGGAGATAATAGCTGCGTCGCAGTTCTCTGAAGTTATTGCACGAGTGCGAGAATGGAGCTTCGGGAGCCCGTTCGGCTTCCAAACAAATCGTACATCCGTGTTAAGACAGGTTGTGACAAGAAAATATGACTTATCACTTCGACAGGAATGTTTTAACGTTGGGAGCCAATCGGACCCCCGAAGCTTTATGTCGCTCTATAGTCGTATTGCACAAACCATGCTTCCTTGCGACCATTTTTCACCTCAAGCGATAGCCCTTTACTCGTATAGAGTGCCGGAAATTTTCCGAAACGGAGGTGTTTTTCAGCTCTTGAGCGCTGAAAAACACTTGCGCCACGCGCGGCACCCACCGAACCGTGGCGCGTAGACGCGCGTGTGAGCAATATGATGCACCAGATTATGGCCACCCAGCGTACCTGCCGCGCGGCAATATGCTCGGGACGCCTCTTTGGACCGAGGAGGCTGCGCCTCGGAGGTGCCAAGCTTTATGAACTCTGACACTAATAAAAGCTTGCCTTTGTAGGTTATCGACAGCAGCAACCGAAGGGCGACGGACGTTGCATGTGGACGACCCGAATTACGCCTCGTACCACAGAAGTTTTGATGCGAGTAATAATCAATGTTACTCATTTCTGACACCATTCGACTTGACAAAAATTATATTGTGCAACAACAATACTTTATGCATTGCGCTAACAATGGGTGAGAATTTCCTATTTTCGCAATGAGCGAATTCGCAAACATCGAAGCCCATCTTGTTGCTTCCACATTCAGAAGAGCAATCCTTTCGACTCCTATCAGTACCTGCAAAAATCCCCTTATTTTACATAGAATTTGTGTGAATTCGGAATGAGTTTGTTTCGTTGAATGCAGAGTACCAGTGGGGAAGAGGGGTGATCACTGGAAGGTCGAATGCGAAAATCGTAATCAACGTTTAAGGCCCCTGTCATAGTCGGCCGAAAAGCTGCAGCCGCCCCGGTCGATTCGTATGCAATGCATTGACACTCAGGTGGAAAAATCCTTCCGATGAGTCCGGACTGCACCCGCCCGCTGCGTCCTGTCCCGTCCGAGTCCGTCCCGGTCGATACGTGTGCAATACATTGGTCATTAAGGTGAAAAATCCCCCCGTTGTGGCCGGATAGCGCTGTCTGCAGCGTGCTCGAGTGAGCCCGCCTAATCAATTTGCACTCAGCTGACATGCTAGGGACGACGCTGGATCACAAGGGACGGAAGAGGACGGCGCAGACCGGCTTTCGGCTGACTATGACGGGGTCCTAAGATCTAGTCCATTATATACTAGCATCCCAGAGCCGGTCGCATCCTTCAGCGACAGGCCTGCAACTAGCCTAATTTGAAGTTCGACTATTCGCGGACCTGTCGCTGACGGCAGGGTCATGGTACTCAACCTATTCACGGCCACGTGTCCCACTGGTGGAAGTCGCGTTGGCTACCTCTTCGGACCGTGTGTCCCACCGGTGGGACACGTGGTCGTGAATGGGTTAATCTGTAGTAAATCGAATTTGGCTCTAAACTTGCCCAGATGGTTTTTTTTAGATGCAGACAGGGTGCAGCAGTGCTGCGACTAGGCGCAACGAGGGGTCGTAAAATAATGGAAAAATTTTCGAAAAAAATACAGTTGGTACGATTCGACAGAATTTGGTGCCACAACGGCCACAAACATTTTTCCGTGCCACAACGACACTCCTGTTTTTGGCAAGGAAGGAAAAGCCCGGGTGGGTGGTCAAATTCAGTGCGGCACGGTAAAATGGGCGTGGCCCTGTGCATAGTGCCCCCCCCCGCTAAGATAGCATCCGAATTTTACCACAGAATTGAACCTTTTCACTCTCGAAAGGCTTGAGGATTTCTATATCTCAGTAGGGGGATCATGAAAACTTTCGGTTTTTGAAATTTTTGGTCAACGGAGAGGAGAGTCGTAGCTCCGCCGAAAATTGACGCAACGTCCTGCTCAACCCTGGGTGCACATTGACGTACTTACTTGACTTAATCGGTTGGCTTTCGCCTGACGCGGTCATTCCGCATCTTCACCGAGGTGTGCCGTCCTAGTAGTCAGCCGTGTCCATTTTTCACGGTCTTCAGCCACAATTTGAACACATTCCATCCAGCTGTCACTATTCCATTTCCTGCGAAACGAAACATCGCGCCTGAACTGTCTTTCGATGCCGAGTGACTTCAAATCCTCTTTAACCACATCCGTCCAAAACTTTCACCTACGCCCAGGTGGCCGTTTCCAGACAGGATTTGGAAGCACTTTAAAGCGTGTTGTACGAGACGATCCGGCGTTCTTCTTAGTATATGCCCGAGCAGTCGAAGTCGATTTTCCATTGCTACTTGAGATGGCGTTAGGAGATGCTGGCACCTCCCTCGTGTCAAGCGTTGATGTACTGCGTCGATTTCCTTGTAAAGGTCTTCGTTATGGCATACACGAGGCCAGAAATATCCAAGCAAACGTCTAAAAAGCTTTCTCTCCGTGCAATCCAACCTTTCCATCTGCGTCTTCGGTGCTGTCCACGTCTCCGATCCGTACATCATGATAGGGCGAATAGCGGATAGGTAGACGCGCAACTTGACTTCCTTGGCGATGGTGGTAGACCACAAACACTTGGTTAGAGAATTAAATGCAGACGTGGCTTTCGCACATCGTTGTCGAATATTCGCTGCAAAACTGAAATCGTTCTTCAGCAAACAGCCCAAATAACAGGAATCGGCCACCAGTTCGATACGTTGTCCGTCCACACAAACTCCCGTTGAAGGCCTCTGAGAGACCCACATCTGCTTGCATTTGTCGGGACGAAGACGAAGTCCGTAGGCTGCGGCATACTTCGAAACGAGGTTCACTATCCTTTGCAGTTTTGTGTTGTTTTCAGCGAATAACACAATGTCGTCGGCGTACTTCAGGTCGACAAGGGAGCGTCCTGATGGTGTTAGGATCACATCCGCAGGAAACTGTTCTGCAACTCTACGCATGATGTCATCAACGGCGAAGTTGAAAAGAAAAGGTCCTGCAACGGCTCCTTGTCTTAATCCTGTTTTCACCTCAGAAGCTGTACGAGCTGCTGCTGTTGTTCCTTTGTTCATGTCCTCGATTAACCGAACATACTTTTCCGGGACTCCATCTGCTCGCAGAACATTGAGCAATCGATCACGATGAGCAGAGTCGACCGCGGCTTCAAAGTCCGAAAAAGCAAGCTGTAATGGCTTTGAATACCGCTGCCACGATTCAATTACTCTTTTCACGACGAACACTTGGTTGATGGTCGATCTTCCAGATCGAAAACCGGCTTGCTTATCTCTGGTCGTTCTTTCACGATGTTTGATAAGTCGCTCGAGAATGATACGTTCTAGAACCTTGTTCATGACACAAAGTAGAGAGATTCCTCTGTAGTTCTTAGGATCCGTGACGGATAGCTTCCTGTGAAGAGGTACGATGATTGCATGTCTCCACGAATCGGGTATCCTTTCGCTCATCCATATGGCACGGATGGTGTTGGTCATTTCACGAATCCCAGACGGAGGAAGAGCTTTCAGCATTTCAGCAGTGATGTTGTCATCTCCACCTGCCTTTCCATTCTTCATTTTCCGGACACAATCCAAAACTTCAGACTCAGTCGGCGGTTCCTCACTGACATCGTAATGTGCTCTCTGAACATGCGGGAGCTCAGGTACTGATGGCGCTGGACGATTCAGTAGTGAACTGAAGTGATCCTTCCATATTGGCAGCGTCGCATCACCAACTGCAACTCCATTGGTAGTGTTCAAGACAGGAGAACATCTCTTCATCTTAACGCTATACTGTCGCAGCAACCTGTAGGATTTCCTCCGATTCTTCTCTTCTTAAGCCTTCTCGAACTTCTTAGCTCTACACGCCCACCCTCGTTTGCGGTTACTTTGAAACTGCCGACGCAACTTCCTGCTCAGACGCTTCTCCTCCACGAAGTTTCCTGCAGTTCGGAGAGCACATACTCTGTTGTAGGTAGATGTTGTTTCTTCTGAGACGTAGGCGAACTTCTTCTAAGGCTGTACAACCGAAAGTACCTCTCTCGAAGCGTCCTGGATGCTTTTGACAAAAGAATCCGCGTCGCAAAGTTCCTTCTTAGTCCGTACTCCGGTGTGAATAGAAACGCGTTTTCGAAAATTCCTTCTGCACTCTTCATCTCTGAGACTTGTCATGTCAATTCTCTGGAGAGGCTGAGCCCCTCGCTTCCTCTTATGAATCCTCGCATTGAAGTTCAACAGAACAGGACGGTGATCCGAATCGAATGCGACATCCCACACAGCTCTAGATCTTCGAATGTCCGATACTGGAATATTCCTCGTCAGGACATAGTCAAGCTGTAGTTTCAAAGTTGTCATCTTCCGCTTCCGCTGCTCTTCTGGAGATAGCTGGGTTGGTCCCTGCCACGTAAGCTGATGGCGGCGATGATTCCTTTTGAATGTCGATGCAATAATCAGACCACTGCGTTCACAAAAGTCAACAAGGCGGTAGCCATTATCCGATGTTTGCTCCACTGGGTAGAACCATTCACCGAGTACTTCGGATTCCTGATCAAGTCCCATCTTCGCATTTGCGTCAATCTCCACGACAATAGCATGTTGACAAGGTATCCTGGCCAGCAACGTATTGAGTTCCTCATATAGCGCAGCCTTCGAATTGTCTTCGGCGGTTTCAGTGGGCGCATGAGCACTCACTATTCACAGATTGAATCCTCTGTGATCCCGCAGTCGTACGAATGCATTCCGACGCGACGTTGAGCCGAACTCCTTGATCATACCATTGAAATCCTTCCTTACAGCTATTGCACAGCCTCCCACTCTCCTTTCGTCAGCGTTACCGCAGTAGATGGCGTACTCTCCGACGCTGATGACGGGTCTATCCTTGAGGAGGGTTTCCTGCAAAGCAGCAAACGGTGCATGGAAAGAGCTCAGAAGTCTGGATAGCGCAGTTTTTTGGATATCACTCGACAGCGATCGACAGTTCAGGGTGGCGAAACTGTGGCTTGCGACCAAAGACTCCATGAACTCCCTAGGTACGGATCCTAAGGTATTATGGATCGGAGGTCTTGGTGTGCCCGACGGCGACACCTTTATGCAATGTGCGGGATACTTTCGCGATATAGTTGTGCACGCTATATCGCTCGAACGTTCCCTGTGTACACTCAAACGTCTGCTGGGTTCAGTAGAAGCAGGGGCACCAACGAGCAGGTACCAACAGACTTGTATACACACCCCCAACATACACTTATATTTCCTGTAACTTGATTAGAGCTGCAAGTTGAAGCTCGATGCTTCAAGGGCTGGAGCTACAAGTTCCTGGCTAGTGCTTCAGGTACGAATCAGCAAGCCTTAGCTCTTTGGACATCCCAGGAGCTTGGCTCGCTGCTACGTGACTGAAGCAGCAAGCTTGGATCCCACAGTTTCATACAAGAAGCAGTGAGCTTAAGCTTGTTTCAAAAATACTTCTTTTCTCTCCCTCTAATCCTTCCTCACGATTAAACAAATCTTGAGGTGTGAGAGACCAACTCAGAAAAATGAAAACATGTTACATGTAATATAAAGTGTAAGATACTTGAGACATTCAAGTATGTACCATTATATCGCATGTAACCTACACTTATGCTACATGTAACATACACTTATATTACATTTAACATACACTTATATTACATGTAACATACACTTATATTTCATGTAACCTAATTAGAGCTGCAAGTTGAAGCTCGATGCTTTAAGGGTTGGAGCTGCATGTTCCTGGCTACTGCTTCAGGTAAGAATCAGCAATCTTTCTGCTCCTGGGATGTCCAAAACAGCTTAAGCTCTTTTGGACATCCCAGGAGCTCAAAGCTTGCTGCTTCATGACTGAAGCAGCAAGCTTTAAGCTCCTGGGATGTCCAAGAGAGCTAAGGCTTGCTGATTCGTACCTGAAGCACTAGCCAGGAACTTGCAGCTCCAGCCCTTTAAGCATCGAGCTTCAACTTGCAGCTCTAAATAAGTTACATGAAATATAAAAGTATGTTACATGTAATATAAGTGTAGGCTGCCTGCGGCTGCAGCTCAGCCTGCGGCTGCACTGCGAACAGGGAAAGAAAGCCCCGTGTGTGGGCTGTTATTCCCGTGGAGCCAAATTCTAGGTGCAAATCGGTTGGAACCGAGAATGGACGGTGCAGCCTGCGGCTGCACTCTGGGCAGGGGAGGAAATCCCCGGGTGTGGGCTGATATTCCCGTGGAGCCAAATTCTAGGTGCAAATCGGTTGGAACCGAGAATGGACGGTGCAGCCTGCGGCTGCACTGTGGGTGAGGGAGGAAATCCCCGGGTGTGGGCTGATATTCCCGTGGAGCCAAATTCTAGGTGCAAATCGGTTGGAACCGAAAATAGACGGTGAAGCCTGCGGCTGCACTGTGGGCAAGGGAGGAAATCATCGAGTGTGGGCTGATATTCCCGTGAAGCCAAACTCTAGGTGCAAATCGGCTGCAACCCAGAGGGGACGGTGCAGCCCGCGGCTGCACTGTTGGCAAGGGAGGAAATCCCGGTGTGCAGGCTGATATTACGGTGCAGCCTGCGGCTGCACTGCGAACAGGGAAAGAAATCCCCGTGTATGGGCTGATATTTCCGTGGAGCCAAATTCTTGGTGCAAATCGGTTCGAACCGAGAATGAACGGTGCAGCCTGCGGCTGCACTGTGGGCGAGGGAGGAAATCCCCGGGTGTGGGCTGATATTCCAGTGGAGCCAAATTCTAGGTGCAAATCGGTTGGAACCGAGAATGGACGGTGCAGCCTGCGGCTGCACTGTGGGCAAGGTAGGAAATCCCCGAGTGTGGGCTGATATTCCCGTGGAGCCAAACTCTAGGTGCAAATCGGCTGCAACCCAGAGGGGACGGTGCAGCCCGCGGCTGCACTGTTGGCAAGGGAGGAAATCCCGGTGTGCAGGCTGATATTACGGTGCAGCCTGCGGCTGCACTGCGAACAGGGAAAGAAATCCCCGTGTATGGGCTGATATTTCCGTGGAGCCAAATTCTTGGTGCAAATCGGTTCGAACCGAGAATGAACGGTGCAGCCTGCGGCTGCACTGTGGGCGAGGGAGGAAATCCCCGGGTGTGGGCTGATATTTCAGTGGAGCCAAATTCTAGGTGCAAATCGGTTGGAACCGAGAATGGACGGTGCAGCCTGCGGCTGCACTGTGGGCAAGGTAGGAAATCCCCGAGTGTGGGCTGATATTCCCGTGGAGCCAAACTCTAGGTGCAAATCGGTTAAAACCGAGAATGGACAGTGCAGCCTGCGGCTGCACTGTTGGCAAGGGGGGAAATCCCGGTGTGTAGGCTGATATTACGGTGCAGCCTGCGGCTGCACTGCGGGCAGGGAAAGAAATCCCCGGTTGTGGGCTGATATTTCCGTGGAGCCAAATTCTAGGTGCAAATCGGTTCGAACCGAGAATGAACGGTGCAGCCTGCGGCTGCACTATGGGCGAGGGAGGAAATCCACGGGTGTGGGCTGATATTTCCGCGGAGCCAAATTCTAGGTGCAAATCGGTTGGAACCGAGAATGGACGGTGCAGCCTGCGGCTGCACTGTGGGCGAGGGAGGAAATCCCCGGGTGTGGGCTGATATTCCCGTGGAGCCAAATTCTAGGTGCAAATCGGTTAGAACCGAGAATGGACGGTGCAGCCTGCGGCTGCACTCTGGGCAGGGGAGGAAAACCCCGGGTGTGGGCTGATATTCCCGTGGAGCCGAATTCTAGGTGCAAATCGGTTGGAACCGAGAATGGACGGTGCAGCCTGTGGCTGCACTCTGGGCAGGGGAGAAAATCCCCGGGTGTGGGCTGATATTCCCGTGGAGCCAAATTCTAGGTGCAAATCGGTTTGAACCGAGAATGGACGGTGCAGCCTGCGGCTGCACTCTGGGCAGGGGAGGAAATCCCCGGGTGTGGGCTGTTATTCCCGTGGAGCCAAATTCTAGGTGCAAATCGGTTGAAACCGAGAATGGACGGTGCAGCCTGCGGCTGCAGTCTGGGCGAGGCAGGAAATCCCCGGGTGTGGGCTGATATTCCCGTGCAGCCAAATTCTAGGTGCAAATTGGTTCGAACCGAAAATGGACGGTGCAGCCTGCGGCTGCACTCTGGGCAGGAGGAAAACCCCGGGTGTGGGCTGATATTCCCGTGGAGCCGAATTCTAGGTGCAAATCGGTTGGAACCGAGAATGGACGGTGCAGCCTGTGGCTGCACTCTGGGCAGGGGAGAAAATCCCCGGGTGTGGGCTGATATTCCCGTGGAGCCAAATTCTAGGTGCAAATCGGTTTGAACCGAGAATGGACGGAGCAGCCTGCGGCTGCACTCTGGGCAGGGAGGAAAACCCGGGTGTGGGCTGATATTCCCGTGGAGCCGAATTTAGGTGCAAATCGGTTGGAACCGAGAATGGACGGTGCAGCCTGTGGCTGCACTCTGGGCAGGGAGAAAATCCCCGGGTGTGGGCTGATATTCCCGTGGAGCCAAATTCTAGGTGCAAATCGGTTTGAACCGAGAATGGACGGTGCAGCCTGCGGCTGCACTCTGGGCAGGGAGGAAATCCCGGGTGTGGGCTGTTATTTCCGTGGAGCCAAATTCTAGGTGCAAATCGGTTGAAACCGAGAATGGACGGTGCAGCCTGCGGCTGCAGTCTGGGCGAGGCAGCAAATCCCCGGGTGTGGGCTGATATTCCCGTGCAGCCAAATTCTAGGTGCAAATTGGTTCGAACCGAAAATGGACGGTGCAGCCTGCGGCTGCACTCTGGGCAGGGGAGGAAAACCCCGGGTGTGGGCTGATATTCCCGTGGAGCCGAATTCTAGGTGCAAATCGGTTGGAACCGAGAATGGACGGTGCAGCCTGTGGCTGCACTCTGGGCAGGGGAGAAAATCCCCGGGTGTGGGCTGATATTCCCGTGGAGCCAAATTCTAGGTGCAAATCGGTTTGAACCGAGAATGGACGGTGCAGCCTGCGGCTGCACTCTGGGCAGGGGAGGAGATCCCCGGGTGTGGGCTGATATTCCCGTGGAGCCAAATTCTAGGTGCAAATCGGTTGAAACCGAGAATGGACGGTGCAGCCTGCGGCTGCAGTCTGGGCGAGGCAGGAAATCCCCGGGTGTGGGCTGATATTCCCGTGGAGCCAAATTCTAGGTGCAAATCGGTTGAAACCGAGAATGGACGGTGCAGCCTGCGGCTGCAGTCTGGGCGAGGCAGGAAATCCCCGGGTGTGGGCTGATATTCCCGTGCAGCCAAATTCTAGGTGCAAATTGGTTCGAACCGAGAATGGACGGTGCAGCCTGCGGCTGCACTCTGGGCAGGGGAGGAAATCCCCGGGTGTGGGCTCATATTCCCGTGGAGCCAAATTCTAGGTGCAAATCGGTTTGAGCCGAGAATGAACGGTGCAGCCTGCGGCTGCACTGTGGGCGAGGAAGGAAATCCCCGGGTGTGGGCTGATACTCCCGTGGAGCCAAATTCTAGGTGCAAATCGGTTGGAACCGAGAATGGACGGTGCAGCCTGCGGCTGCACTGTGGGCGAGGAAGAAAATCCCCGGGTGTGGGCTCATATTCCCGTGGAGCCAAATTCTAGGTGCAAATCGGTTGGAACCGAGAATGAACGGTGCAGCCTGCGGCTGCACTGTGGGCAAGGTAGGAAATCCCCGAGTGTGGGCTGATATTCCCGTGGAGCCAAACTCTAGGGCCCGTAGCAATCCCACCTAAAGGTGGGAGCTCATAGCTGCCTCCCCGGCGCGAGGTGGTGGCTCACATCGCTAGCGAAATAGGTGGTGGCCACCCTATCCTAATGCACGTGTGCGTGCTGAGGTGGTGACTTCGCTCGCAGCCGAATGTCACCCACCTCGGCATGCAGCCATGGACCTGAGGTCTGAAAGGGAGTTACGAGCTCCGTGTGGAAAGTGGAAATAGCGGGCATTTTGCAGAGACGAGTAGGGAGGGAGCCAAGTCATGGGTCGTGCATGACCGAGGTGGTGGCGGCGCGGGGAGGAGAATACGATCCCTTGACCTTTCTGACGACGTTTGACCATCTCCGTTGAGGTTCAAGTAAAATTCTGAGTTTTGTGCTGATCATGCAAACATTCCCCGCAGTGGCTATCAATTGGGCATTAGAATGATAGCCTCCGCTAACCTGTAATGGATCTTGGAGGAAAAACCATTATGAAGCCTACTACAACGGAAAACGCCTCAATGAGTGCCGATTGTTGCTGCATTGATGCTGGCCATCTTTCAAGACGGCATAATCAATCGCTCCTCATCAGCTGTTGATTTTTTACTGGCGCTGATTTCGCTTTGATTTCTCATTATTATTTGCTGTTTGTAAACCCTCAGGCTGACTCTTTTTTTCATAAGAGGCTGTACCTACCAAGTGTCTATACTGTATGGGTCATTTCGTGTTTTCCCTTCGCGAATCCACGAAAATAATTTGAAATCGAATTCATCGAAGTATTTTCTGCAGAGAGCGTGCCAATTTTTTGAATGGTTTCTTGGTTCTCCACTAAGAGATAGTTTTACAAATTCGTCGCGATGAAGAGTTCGAGATCGTGTTTCAGTTAAACATATGTATCTCTATGTGGTTCTGTTCATTTCGATCGAAATGGTGCTGTTCTACGACAACCTTTTTTTTCAGCACAGAAGCTGTCTGAAATGCGCATCCATTGAAATCCTCCCTCTCCCCTATAGTTGTACACGAGCGAACTTTTCAAAAAATTGTCGAAAGATTTTTCTAATTTTTTTTTCGTTCGTTTTCGTTCGTTCGAAAATTCGTCGAACGAAATTTTTTCAGATTCAGTTCGTTCGAAATTTCATCGAACATATTTTTTTCAAATTTCATCCGTTCGAAATGTCGTCAAACGAAATTTTTTCGAAATTCGTTCGTTCGGAATACTTTCGAACAAATTTCGAAAAAAAGTTCGAAATTCCCGACAAATTTAGAAAAAAGTTCGAAATTTTCTACGAATTTCGAAAAAATACAAATTTCAAAAAAATCGAACTTTCCATTAGTTTCGAATTTCGTTCGTTCGACCTCCGAAATTTCGAAAGTTTTTCAAAATTCGTTCGTTCGAGAAGCTTTCGAACGAAAAATTCCGATTTTCGTTTGCTCAACATTTTTTTCGAAATTGTACATTTATACTCTCCCCTTCCCAAAAAAAACTCTTACACATACCAACATACCGTAAGACACAGTGCGTGCAGTGCTTATGAAAAAAGGTGGAGAAAAAAACCTTAACAGCAAACAGCAAGGAAAGGAGAAATGGCAGCAGTGGTCAAGCACAGCAGCAGATTAAAAGTTGATGATGGATATTTTGAAGAGAAAACAAGCACAAGAAATCTTTTATTATGAGCTCCTATCACATAAAAATTCGAACGGTCGTCTCGAAAAAAAAAATTCCAAAAGTCTGAGAAATTCCGATAAATAGCGAACATTTTTCTTTCCACTTTTTTTGCCCTGGAAACAAATAAAAACAGGCCTACACCAAGGGGTTTTTAAAGGTAGCTGAGTTATTAACAAAGTAGTTGGGTACAGGCGAAATTCTCGCGATAATTTCTGAGCGGTTTCTGCGCCTCTAAAAGGGCATTGCACTCGAAAACAAGAAATATTCAAAAACATCGAAATTCGCTTCTATTCTCAACCCCATTTTAAGTCTATGTTCGTTAAGCAAATAGTAGCATGATCGTGTAACAGACATGGTTTTTGAAAGAAAAATCATAAGCCCTGTAAGAATAGGTATAATTTTGGAGCTAGCGCATCTCCTGCTTAGTTTCAAAAAAGGTAAGTATAACACGGGAAAGAGGGGATATTCTTCAACGTCAAAAATCACTCTGACCTAGTCTAGAGTGATCTTCGGACTTTTCCAAAAAAAACAGAAACTATGAATTTTTTTGCGAATTCGAAAATTTGTTCTTGTGCAACGGCTGAAAACGTGTAAGCAGAATGAGCCGTGCATAGTTTGTAATGAACTTGGCACAATAGGATGGACTGCAGACCTAAAGAGAAAGATTTGCATGGAATAGATGCATTCCTGTTGATTGTTTTGTTCATCCCACACCCTTCCTACTACCAAGAATGCCGCCTCTAACGTGACCGCCGGTGCAGTTGCTGTGCGCGCTGTCGATGCGACCAACGTGACTGGTTCGACTCCATCACACGGCTGATTTTTGCAAATAGATTTATCCTGTCGGAAAAGGTCGCTCCGGGTTGGCGACAATAGGTGGCATCTGGGCACGACGTACCTCATGTCGGCTGCCATCTTTATGTGGTGGCGGCGAGGGGTTTGCTACGGGCCTAGGTGCAAATCGGCTGCAACCCAGAGTGGACGGGGCAGCCCGCGGCTGCACTGTTGGCAAGGGAGGAAATCCCCGTGTGTAGGCTGATATTACGGGGCTGCCTGCGGCTGCACTGCGAACAGGGAAAGAAATCCCCGTGTGTGGGCTGATATTTCCGTGGAGCCAAATTCTAGGTGCAAATCGGTTCGAACCGAGAATGAACGGTGCAGCCTGCGGCTGCACTGTGGGCGAGGGAGGAAATCCACGGGTGTAGGCTGATATTCCCGTGGAGCCAAATTCTAGGTGCAAATCGGTTGGAACCGAGAATGGACGGTGCAGCCTGCGGCTGCACTGTGGGCGAGGGAGGAAATCCCCGGGTGTGGGCTGATATTCCCGTGGAGCCAAATTCTAGGTGCAAATCGGTTGGAACCGAGAATGGACGGTGCAGCCTGCGGCTGCACTCTGGGCAGAGGAGGCAATCCCCAAATGTGGGCTGATATTCCCGTGGAGCCAAATTCTAGGTGCAAATCGGTTGGAACCGAGAATGGACGGTGCAGCCTGAGGCTGCACTCTGGGCGAGGCAGGAAATCCCCGGGTGTGGGCTGATATTCCCGTGCAGCCAAATTCTAGGTGCAAATCGGTTGGAACCGAGAATGAACGGTGCAGCCTGCGGCTGCACTCTGGGCAGGTTAGGAAATCCCGGGTGTGGGCTCATATTCCCGTGGAGCCAAATTCTAGGTGCAAATCGGTTTGAACCGAGAATGGACGGTGCAGCCTGCGGCTGCACTGTGGGCGAGGGAGGAAATCCCCGGGTGTGGGCTGATATTCCCTTGGAGCCAAATTCTAGGTGCAAATCTGCTGGAACCGAGAATGGACGGTGCAGCCTGCGGCTGCACTCTGGGTAGGGGAGGAAATCCCCGGGTGTGGGCTGATATTCCCGTGGAGCCGAAATCTAGGTGCAAATTGGTTGGAAACGAGAATGGACGGTGCAGCCTGCGGCTGCACTGTGGGCGAGGGAGGAAATCCCCGGGTGTGGTCTGATATTCCCGTGGAACCAAATTCTAGGTGCAAATCGGTTGGAACCGAGAATGGACGGTGCAGCCTGCGGCTGGCTGATATTCCCTTGGAGCCAAATTCTAGGTGCAAATCTGTTGGAACCGAGAATGGACGGTGCAGCCTGCGGCTGCACTCTGGGTAGGGGAGGAAATCCCCGGGTGTGGGCTGATATTCCCGTGGAGTCAAATTCTAGGTGCAAATCGGTGGGAACGGAGAATGGACGGTGCAGCCTGCGGCTGCACTGTGGGCGAGGCAGGAAATCCCCGGGTGTGAGCTGATATTCCAGTGGAGCCAAATTTTAGGTGCAAATCGGTTGGAACCGAGAATGGACGGTGCAGCCTGCGACTGCACTCTGGGCAGGGGACGAAATCCCCGGGTGTGGTCTGATATTCCCGTGGAACCAAATTCTAGGTGCAAATCGGTTGGAACCGAGAATGGACGGTGCAGCCTGCGGCTGGCTGATATTCCCGTGGAGCCAAATTCTAGGTGCAAATCGGTTGGAACCGAGAATGGACGGTGCAGCCTGCGGCTGCACTGTGGACAAGGGAGGAAATCCCCGGGTGTGGGCTGATATTCCCGTAGAGCCAAATTCTAGGTGCTAATCGGCTGCTAAACGCAAAAAACTCCGCCATTGCCGGTCCCAAGCCCGGATGAGAAAGGAGGAGGGTTGGCCCCCCGTACTACCGACGGGCTGGAAAACTTAGGTGGTAACCATGGAAAGTCTCTTAGGAAACAACGAAGAAGCTACCGCATCCGGGGCAGCCGATGCGCCAACACTAGGGATCCAGGGTGTTGGTGAGAAGAATACTACTGGCCAAAATGGAGGACGACTGGCGACACCTAAGAAGGAGCTGAGGATTGGAGCATGGAATGTGCGAACGGGACACTGCGTCGGTCGGAAAGAGATAATAGCAAGAGAGTTGTCAAGGTCCAACATATCGATTGCTGCACTTTCCGAGCTGAGGATGAGCGGATGTGGAACGGTGACCATTCAGGTGCCGGAGAGAAGCGAAAGATGGTGCTGTACTATTCCGGTGAGGACGGACATCGCAATGGTGTTGGATTTATGCTAGGCAGTCGCGCAGCTGGAAGCGTTGTTTCATTCGAGCTGATTTCTGGCAGGATCGCTGTTCTTGTTTGAGCGGAACAATCAAGACCCATGTCGTGTCCATCTATGCACCAACGGAGCCAAGTTCTGGCGTTGACAAGGACGAGTTCTACACCCAACTCCAGGACGTGCTGAATACTATCCGAAAACCGATGTCACCATTGTAGGGGGTGATTTCAACGCAAGAGTCGGTAGTGACAGAACAGGCTGGGAAAGAGTGTTGGGCAGGTTCAGCGTGGGCGAAATAAACGACAATGGACTACGCCTACTTTCGTTCGCTGCGTTCAACGAGCTTGCCATCGGTAACAGTCAATTCCGGCACCCCAGGAAGCATCAGTTAACATGGAGAAATCTAACTGGACGAGATGTGGCCACCTTGGACTACGTGCTGATAAACTCACGTTTTAGATCATCACTGAAAGACGTTCGAGCCAAGAGAGGGCCTGATTGTGGATCCGACCATTATCTCTTGCGTGCAGTAATGCAGCTTCGCTTACGACGACCTAGGCGTGGGGAGCCCCCTAGAAAGAAACTAGACTGGTCACTACTTGCTGGCGCCAGGAACAAAGAAACATTCCAACTCGAGCTGTCGAATCGGTTCGCGGTTCTGGAAGATGCCTTGTCTGTGGACGAGCACGAGAAGCAGACACTTGAAGTCGCTCTTGAATACGCAGAGCCTCTCTGCCCTGTTATTCGCCGGCGAACGCAGCCTTGGATATCGGACGATTCTCTCCGTCTTGTGGACGAACGGAAGCGAGTGAAACTAACGGACTTTGAACGGTATCGGCAATTGTGTCAGGAGCTTCGTCAAAAGTTGAAAGAAGAGCGGGAGTCGTACTGGAATAAGGTAGCAGACGAAGTGGAAGAGGCAGTTGGAAGGAACGACTATCGCACATTACAGTACACTCAACCGTCTCAGAAAGAAGACCAAACCCATGAGCGATTCCATCAGGAATACGGATTTGTCTTTTGTGCGATCAGCAGATGAGCGTCTGTTGCGATGGAGGCAGTTCTTCAGTGAACTCTATACTCACGATGCGCCACAAGGTCCACTGGCCAAACCGATACTAGTTGAGGTACCAGAGGAGACAGCGCTTGACTCGGAACCCACTGCGGAAGAAGTGAAAGCGGCAATCAAGTCGCTAAAGAATGGAAAGGCGTCCGGTGTTGACAATGTCACTGCTGAGGTCATCAAGGCAGGAGGAGATGTTCTACTGCGTCAGTTGCATCAGTTAATCACGCGCATATGGCGGACAGAGAGCGTGCCATCTACCTGGAAAAAGGCTATTGTCGTGCCTATCCATAAGAAGGGCGATGCCAGAGACTGCAAAAACTATCGCGGGATCAGCCTGTTGTCGGTTGTTGGAAAAGTCTTCACGAGAACTATTCAGTCCAGACTTCAACGCCATCGGGAGAGTACCTGTCGCGAAGAACAAGCAGGTCTTTGTCCGGGTCGAGGATGCAGCGATCAAATTTTCGCCCTTCGTCAAGTTATGGAGGAAAGGATCCGCTGTGGAAAGCGCGTCGTTATCACATTTAAAGACTTCAAGTCGGCATTCGATTGCGTACACTGGCCCGCCTTATGAAGATCGATGGAATCCGAACACATGCCAGCAAAAATTGTGAAGCTTCTGCAGGAAATTTATTGCGGCTCAGCTAGTTGTGTCCGCGTTGGAAATATTCTATTAGAAAAATTCACAGTCGATGCAGGCGTCCGGCAGAGAGATGTGATTTCGCCACTTCTTTTTAATACTGTGCTCGATGCTATTGTGAGACAGACCTTCGAAAATACAAGAGGGGTCCAATTTGGCGATAGCGATTTTGTCATTGATTTGATGTTTGCGGACGACGGCGCGGTGTTCACCGATACTAACATGGATGCCACGCATCTATTGAGTGATATGGCACAAATCGCGGAATCGTGTGGTTTGCGGATCAATAAAGAGAAGACAAAAGTCGTGGCGTCGGACGGTTCACGTGCTTCAGTGTTCCTCGAGGGAGCCGAGCTTCAGCAAGTCAAGGAGTTCAAGTACCTCGGATCGGTGGTGCAAGAGCGAAAGGTAGTGACTACATCGGAGATACTGTGCAGGATCGGGCAGGCGTCGGCTGCTTTCGCTTCGCTGGGCTGGTGTTTATGGAAGAAGGGTCATGTGTCAATCAAGACAAAGATCCGGATGTTTCGCGCGCTCATAGTGCCAATCCTACTGTACGGGTCAGAGTCGTGGACGTTGCTGAAGTCGGATCACAGCAGGCTGGAGGTCTTCCAAACGCGGTGTTTGCGGCAAATCCTCGGGAAAACTTTAAGAGATCGAATACGGAACGACGTTATCCGAGATACTTGCGACCATCAGCCCACGATCGAAGAACAAATTCGAACGAGAAGGCTGCGATGGTTCGGACACGTATGCAGAATGGAAAGAAACCGACTTCCGCGCAGATTGTTATGGAGAGAGCGCCCTGCACTGTGGAAGGTTGAGAGAGCAGCCCCGAAAAAGACGTGGTTGAAGCAAGTCGAGGCGGATCTGAAGTCCCAACGGTGCAGTGTCCTTAATGCTAGATTAATTGCTGCGAACCGTACTGAATGGAAGCGTATCGTTCAGGCCACAAGAGCTCCTATGGCACCTACAGCAGTGTTCTGGTTGAGAGGTCATCCTGCCCGCCAGCCGCCAGCTAACGGGATGAGTGAGTGAGTGAGTGAATCGGCTGCAACCCCGAGGGGACGTTGACTGCGGCTGCAATGTGGGCAAGGGAGGAAATCCCGGTGTGTAGGCTGAGATTACGGTGCACTGTGGGCAGGAAAAGAAATATCCGGGTGTGGGCTGATATTCCCGTGGAGCCAAATTCTAGGTGCAAATCGGTTGGAACCGAGAATGGACGGTGCAGCCTGCGGCTGCACTGTGGGCAAGGGAGAAAATTTCCGGGTGTAGGCTGATATTACCGTAGCGCCAATTCTAAGTGCAAATCGGTTGGAACCGAGAATGGACGGTGCAGCCTGCGGCTGCACTGTGGGCAAGGGAGGAAATCCCCGGGTGTGGGCTGATATTCCCGTGGAGCCAAATTCTAGGTGCTAATCGGCTGCAGCCCAGAGGGGACGGTGACTGCGGCTGCACTATGGGCAAGGGAGGAAATCCCTGCAGGTATGTACCCACCGGAAGTCCAAATATTGAACACAAACATAATGCTAAACAACTATTGCAAGGTTTAGAGTTGCATATTTCGGTCAGAACTGAATCACACTCGAGATCTATTCGAATGAACATTCTTAATTTCAAACGTTGTTCTGATACTTTTTGGGTAACTTCTTAAATAATATACTTTAAATCCGACTGCTGCAACTACCGATCATCGAAAAAAAAGATCAGTACTTGAAAGCTTGAAAACTTTCAAAATTCACTTACTTGAAAATCCCATGTTTTGGTATGTTCGCAATTTTCAGAAGATGATAATTCAAAAAAAAGAATTGATATTCAAGAAATCGGTTAAATACATTATAATTGATAACCAGAAAGAAGAATAGAGGAGGAAAGAAAAAAAACCACAGAGGACCCACACGAAAAGAAAATAATAAAAACAGCAGCCGCAACGTTTGAAGAATGTGGTGTAAGGAGGGGTCTGAAGTGACGGCCTGAATTCTTGAGAAATTTTCGACTTATTCGAAACATATCCTCAATTTCGGAAGGAGTTGTCGAGAAATCTGTCAGGATTCTCGGATTTTCGGGTCGTTCCCCCGAATTCTCGGCAACTTTCTCCGAAATTCCGAACAAATCGGCCGCGATTCTCGACAAATACTGCGAATCCCGGAATTCTAGACAATCTCTATCAACTTTCTGGACAACTTCTCGATTGTCGACCGATTCTGGACAACTAGTTTTACCTGAGTCTCTAAGTTACAGTTCAACTCCGCATTGCCGTTCAGTCCGCAAAGTGCACAATGATTACTCGCAACCGCGCCGCAGCACGTTTTTGCAATTAGCGTGCATTTTGCGGACTGAACGGCAATGCGGAGTTGAACTGTAGATGCATTCGTATGCATTTTTATACGGTACACATGATGAAAATCTTTTTCAAAAGTTTGGAAGAAACATGGGACGACAAATTTTGTACGAACTCCTTTTCTTCAGTTTCATATGAAAATTTCCCACGTTTTTGCTCGAAAATTTAAACTTGAAAATCACAAACAGTTCTTATAGCAGTTCTTTCAACTAGGTTAGGAATTGATCCGATCAAGCGAGCGTTGAAAAATGGATTAATATAATATTAAATATATATATATATATATATATATATATATATATATATATATATATATATATATATATATATATATATATATATATATATATATATATATATATATATATATATATATATATATATATATATATATAATATTATAATATAATATATATAATATTTAATATATAATATAATATAATATATAATATTAATAATATATAATATAATATATAATATTATAATTTATAATATAATAATAATAATAATAATAATAATATAATATAATAATATATAATATTAAGTGGATTAGATAAAAATGTTAATGGCTAATGAAACTAACGCTCACCTGATTTTTAAAATTCGTCTGATTTTTTTGAAATTGTCGAATAAAATGTTAATGAAAAATCAGTAAACACTCAAATGATGAGGAAATTCATTGAAAACGTATTAGCATTTTGAGGCATATCCATGATTTTTAAAGATTTTGGTTATGCAACTCGGAGAATGAAAATTGTCAAGAGGCTCTAAAAATTTTCTCAAAATTTCGTGATAGTTGGGAAACAAAGAAGGTATGGGGAGAAATGTCGTATGAGATGTACAAACACTTTGTTATTCTAGAAATTTTTTTCTCTGGTTGGGGGAGTGAAAATAATGTAAGTTCAAGATATTACGAATCACCGATTTTTTTCGAAGAAGCCTTAAATGTTTAGAAAAACTAATTAATAAATAGGGAAGGTAAGGCGATATCCGTTTTTTAGAAGTTTTTTTTTGAGGCCTTCGTAATTTTTGAAATCAAAATTATTATGTTTATAATCGACTTCAGGGCTTTATGAACATTTGTTAGGCCGCCCAATGTAAGATGGAGAGGTTAAAAGCGGTGAACAACATTGAAAGTTACTACATTGCGCAAATAGGGGAAATATAATACTTGATAGACCATTTCCATGCAAAAAAAAACATGAAAAGACGGAAACGGAGAAGCAAACACACCTTTTCATCAAACTATCCTTGCGGAGTGAAAAGGGAAACATATAGCATCGTATTGCTGGTCAAGAAAGGTTTCATGTTGACATAGAAACATAAAAACTCTCATGAGCTAGCTAACCAATGCATTTGGAATCAGCGTTTATCGAAATTTTTGTCATTGTGGTTGAATATAATTGTTGGACAACAGCCTAGTACATCACGATTCAGTGGAATACAGGCGAATATTGATAGAAATACAGCAGTGATGGCGGAATCAAATCGAAGCACTCGTGAGAGGGACACTCTGGAGGCAGTCGCGTTGATCGCATGCTCAGGCAAACTCAAATGTCGACAGCAGATTGACCCGCCCCTTTCTCAAGCAGCTGGGTGATGACAGGTTTTTTCGGGAGAAAAACATGGATCTGTTATCGACCTGCTATCGACCTGTCGATAGCAGGTTCACGGCAGGCTGTTAGGGCAACACATCCTATCGCCGGTGAACATTGATTGCCCGAATCTCCAGTGCTTGACGAAATATTCAGTCGGTTGAACGATTGAAGAATCTACTTTTGTCTTTAATTCCTTGTCTTTCATTCGTGAAGCACGTGGCCTCTGAGACTTCAGGTTGCAAGGAATCATTGCTGGAGTAATGTTCTGAGAATTCTTCAAGTGTTTAAAATTATATTATTCTTTGGATTTCTATTTGCCAGTATGAAGATGTATTTGGGCGTCTTAAACATTTTTTTTCAGTTCGATTCTGCCATGATTTACGAATTCTGTTTATCGACTCACTCGGTGTTTCTTACTTTTTCGGCTTTTGAGTACTCAGTAAATTCGCGAGATCGAAAAGTAGTGTTTTCGGGCAGCTGAAATGTCCGATTGTTGGAATATTTGTACGAATTCTCTCACACATTCGAACTGAAAACGGGATATGTTTGCGCATTTATTCATTCATTAGAAAATTTCACATGTTTTACACCAAGTTTTTAATTCATTGGGAAACTTTATAAATACCATATTCGAGAAATCCTCCTAATTCCATATTAGGTCTAAAATTGAAGTTGTATGTAGTTAACAGACATCGGCATTCGACGCTAGGTTTTGAATGAATCAATGGATCAATGATCCGAATTTCGTATTTTTAAAACCCCTCAAATGAATAAATAATTTGGAGAATCACTTTTGAAAATTTTCGGGCGAATGAATTTTTCAGCTATAGATTTTTTGAAATTACCGAATGGAAGAATTTAATGGAATGAGGTATTTTCCAGGTCACCGAATGAATGTTTCGAATTACGAGTTTCCGAAGACTTGGACTGAGTGAATAAATTCGGAAAAGGCCTCTCGATTTTTTCAAGAATGATTGACTATATTCTATTGGACAACCTGTCCTCCATTCAATTCGAATGAATATCTGGAAAATTCAAACGAATATTCCAATTAAAATTCGATTTTCCGAATTCTTACCGAATAAATCATGAACATTTTTGACAGATTTTTTGGTTGCCGAATATTCAAAAAGCGTGATTCGAAATTACATTATTCAAAAATATCAAGTTTCTCAGTTCTCCTAGTAAAGAAAATTTTTGGAAAACCGAAGTTTGAATTTCTGAAAGGATCGAATGCTCAAAAAAAACCTAATTCAAGTAATTCCTGAATGAACCGATTTGTCGGAGTATTCGAAATTGGAATTACCTAATCCGAAAATTGAACCTAGAATCGAATTTATTATTCACGCACTGGAATATTAAATTCATTCAATCGCTCCAGCCGCGAGGCGGCCAGAGAGGCTTGGTTTTTTATTATTCGACTGAGTCCCAAGTATAGTAGATAATATTGACGTATCCTATTTCTTCTTCTGCCGTACGGGTTTCGAGCTGTGGCGAGTCCGTTCCTCCACTTGATGCTACTGCAAACTCCAAGTACGCAAGTGATCAGGGTAATCAGATTGCGGGCACATGAAATTCCCACCCAGGACGCGTGAAAAGCCGGAGAATAACATTCAAGCCAAGGACATCCCAATGTGGGGCCACAACATTCAAGAAGAAAGTGCAGAAGCGCGGCCTCCGAGGGCGGCGAAATGGCCTAAACGTGTGCCGCAGAAAAAAAGAAACATACTGGAATGGACTGGATTCAGGAAATTCGAACATGGAGACTATTGCAATATTATCAGATCGTTATGAAATCCCCGTACTAAATGTAGGTACCCACTATTCGGGATTCCGCAGGCCAGGCTTGCGTTAGAGGCGCGCGGCAGCAGTGCGTGTCTTTTGGCCCAGCGCTGATTTTTCAGTGCATGTGCTGCATGTGCTCTCCTTCCAACTCACCAGAGCGCCAGGGGCTGATTTGTGTTAGGAGCGAGCGGCCGAACTGCATGTCTTCTGATGCGGCCGAGTGGCTCCGGAGCGGAATGAAAATCATCAGGACGGACCAAACAGGTTTCAAAGAGTTCTTTCAAAATTATCGCTCAGGCGCCACTCGGCTGGATCGAATGACACGCAGCGCGGCCCCGCGCCTCTAACGCAAGCCAGATCGTGTGGTCTGCGAAATTTTGGACAGAGAGTAGGTCTGCGAATTTGTTCTTGTTCGTATGTAACTTTCGAACAAATGTGGTATACTAAGCGTAAGCGTAACTCATCCTCTGTCTAATATCGCTAACCGAAGAACTCGACCTTCGGAGGTTTCAGGTACCAAAAATTTGTCAATACACCACGTTCTACGCTTTCTATCTATCAGGGCTGTTTAGGATCATGTAACATTCTAAGTGTGTGAGGGCTGATTTATAGCAGCAAAACAGACTCCCTGATTTCCTTCTCAAATTAGCAAATTTCGATTTATTGAAATTTCTGAAAATGCAATTTCCATCGTATTTTCATTATCGAACGACTTCAGCCCAACCAAGTTTAGGATTGATCATTATGCACGGTACCTTATGCTACTCTACTCATTTTGTTAATACTGGCTTTAGAAGTTCGATTTTCACAGTTTTCAGTAGTTTTCGAAAAGAATGGACTACAGATGAGAATGGACCTCCAAAAAAACTGAATTCCGTCACATTGGAAAAATTCAATAAACCCGTTTCAGAACCATAATCCAGCCCTGTTCCATGGTCTCATGCAGGCCTGATGGATGGCAAGAAGAGAACGAGGGGCGTTCAAAATGTACCGGTGTGCAATGTAAAATACAGACAAGGTCCAATTTTTTTCGAGCTGCTAGAACGCAGTTAGATAGAGGACGAGTTGAACTTCCAAATAGTAACCCAAAAATTGATCGGAAAATCACATGCGGACAAGAAAATTTTCAAAAACTCTTTGCATGCTCTTCTTTCCTAACGACCTAATGATTAGAACGTACCAGAAATACTAAAGCAATAGCGCCGAGTCGTACGCCTAGCTATCTTGAGATCGCCCCCTAGTCTAATTCTCCGAATAGGCCACCCTGTTAATAAATGACGATAGGATGCCTACAGCAAAATCCATTATTCCGGCGGTAGCAGGTCGACAGCTGAACCTTTCGGGGCTTCGGTTAGGTCAAGCCGCCGTCTCCTAATCCGGCGCTAGGAGGTCTACAGCTGGACCTTTCGGCGTGATACCAGGTTCTCTCTCGCCGGAATCAGCCTTTTTTCGGTGTCCTCAGCTGATGTGCTCTGTGACGACACCTCAGAAACCTGCTGACGACATTTGAGTTTGCCTGAGTGGGCCGTGACTGTGCCGTCCCCCTCCATCGTTGTTGTGCTCTCTCGCCCCTTCGATCCTCTCTCGCTTTATGTGTCGATGTGTCGATGTGTCGATACGCCGGTTTTACTGTGTCTACAAGTGATGTAGCGTTGTTAAACGTTATATTAGAGTCTTTAATGTTTTTTGAATAATGATATATATATATATATATATATATATATATATATATATATATATATATATATATATATATATATATATATATATATATATATATATATATATATATATATATATATATATATATATATATATATATATATATATATATATATATATATATATATATTCTTTTTTTATGATATGTATTTGATTAGCTTCACACATTGGAGAACGCTCCAGCACGTTGCACTCTTGAGCTGATGGACTAATTGGCTCAAGAGGAAGACGTGTTCAGCCCGTTGCAATCTACACGATAAGCGCTGAAATAGGATAAGAACTCCTTCTAAACAGACTCTCTACTGAACACTCCTTTTTGACTATTCACTGGCTGCTGACCATGTCGCATCATTTTTTTAAACATGTTTGTTGGCTACTGAACAGTTAAACATTCATTTTATGTAGCTATAATATCCTTATTCACTTTTCAACTGTTTCCATATCCTATTGGTTGATTTATTGCATTTCTTTATTCACCTTTTTTGCGCTACTGTTGAAGAATTGAATATTCATTTTTGTATACAGTGAATCACATTTTTCATCAGTTTTGCAGACTAGTTTCCAGCCCGTTAGATCTCATCCTATTGGTTGATTGATTGCATTTCTTTATTCACTTTTTTGCGCTGATATTGCAGAATTGAATATTCATTTCTGTATACAGTGAATCAATTTTTCATCAGTTTTGCAGATCTGATCCTATTGGTTGATTGATTGCATTTCTTTTTTCACCTTTTTCGGAAACGAAACATAAATACAGACATTGGATAAGGTAAGCTTTATTCACATGTATTAATTTGGATACCTTCATCATTATACCAATAAATTATCACTCTTGCAGGTATGGCCGACGAAGCCGCTGCTCCTCGTCCCGAACTCGAGATCAACGGTTGGGAGCCTGGGGTTCCTGACCCCGAGTTTGAGAACGGTTGGGAAGCTGGTGCTCCTGATCCCGAGGAGGAGATCAACGATTGGGGAGCTGGTGCTCCTCGCTTCGTGCTCCAGCTAGGCGGTTGGGACGCTCAGCTGGCACCTGCCGGCCAATTTGGGGAGCTGGCTTTCGTCCAGCCCAACCCTTTCGAAGACGAGCGGGATCCGTGGGATCCCGAACCGTGGGAAGAAGATGGAGACGGGGACGATGTCGACGACGATCAATGGGGGAATAACCCCAATGTTTTCGGTTCTGCTGAAACACACAAACACGACGAATGAACACAACAAAAGAACAGGTTAGTTAAGGCGTCGGCAGAGTGGAAAATCTGCGAGCGAGCGAGTTTGCGAGAAATGATGAAGGGTGGGGAGCACTACGCAGTTTGACCGCGCACGCGACCGCACCGCATAGGCTGCGACGGAGGGGGGTGCGCAGAGTGTCTTGCCCGTCGCGGAAATCGCAATTTCGCGGCGAAGCTCGCTGCGAAATTGCGAGACGATTGTGATTTTCAAGCGCTTTTGCGAGTTGCTGCCAAGTTTCGCGCTCCATTGCCTATACTTGTGCTCCATTACCATCCTCTATTTAAATGTCCACGATTTCAACCCCTTTCTCTCTCCTTTGTTCTCATTCCTTCTTTCTGCTATATTTTCAGAGTGCTAAACTATTTTGGGGTTGGCACTCAGGATTAAAGGAGAAATGGATGATACCGATCTCAGAAATCGATCTAATTTCATGAATTTTCTTAGGAAATTACGAATAACAACGCTATCAAATATTTAATAACGAAAAAATTTTTCATTTTCATGGATTAATCTTTTCATTTCTAGGGGAAATCCTGAGTGCCCCCCCCAACTAGTTTTGCACCTAATTTCAGCTTCAGTTTCTTTTCTGGGGTGCGTTCCAGGATTTTATACCAACCATAGTAATTAATGATGGTATATGAGGCCTCATGAAATGGATATGGATAAATATCAGTCTATCATATGTTAAATATCCCGTTAGCAGGCATCTCAGTGGAGCTAAATTGTTCATCAGATCTCATTTCATTGTCTTGCGTTTGATTTTCACACAAATTTTCCGCCCATGGTAACCTTTTCGAAACACACCCCTGGTATTGTATTAGACTAGTTTCAGGCAGCTGCGGCCCATCCTGCGAAATAACGAGACGAAAATAGATGATCGACTTCCGCGCTCCAGTCGATCAACATTCGCGCTCTAATCCGAATCACACTCTGCGGGGATGCTTGCGACTCCGCCGCAGAATTTTCAAGGCCACGCCCACATTCGCTCGCTCGCTCGCAGACTTTCCACTATGCCGAAGCCTTTACTCGCTTCCCATAGCTCCGGCAAAATTAATGAACAACTCTCTTTTCAGGTCTTCTTCTGACTGTCTGCGCCGCACATCAACTCAACCTGATCGTAACCGCACAAAAGGGATATGCGTTCCGTCTCGCTCAAGCCGTTGTCATGGAGATGCACAGCATTTTTGGATCGACAATGTCTTCCACGGGAGGGAACATATACAAGAGGGTGGCAGAAGAAATGAAATTTTCTTACCTGAAAATGGGAGCTCTACACGCCGTTCTTCAAGTCTACAACAGTCTCTCTCTAAGATATTGCGCAACTATCCCGTCTTAGTCGAAAGCTTGAAACAGCTGGAAGCCGCCGGCCATGATAGAATTCACAAGAGAGCAAAAATTGCCTCGTGGATCATGCGTGACGGACGAACATGGATTCTACTTCAGCATGTAAACCACACCCTGCACTACTTCTCTTCTTTCTCTGAAGAACTTCAGTACGAGGATAGCTTCATGGCTGATTTCCTTTTTCGGTGGAGATACTTCAAGTTCTTGATAGGGCTGAATGGATGCAGAATGAATTCTTACGTGGAAAAATACGTCAGTGGAAGCGGAGTTGTGAAGCTGGTGAGCGCGCCAGGCCGTTATGAAAACCCCACTTCTAGCTACTTCTACAGCTATAACGATCCTAAGGAAGAACGAAGCATGAGTACTTCCTACCGACTTGTGTATGATCTCAAAAAGTTTCCAGGCTACAAGGGCGACACGCGCAGCCGAGGGACTGCTGCAGAGCCTGACGGTCTTCTTTCACTGGAGGAGTTCAGAAATCTGCAGATTCAAGGCTCTAGGCGAGGAATGCCGATGGACATCGACGAGCCGTATTTCACTTATCACACTGTAGATGCTCCAAATTTCGACGTTGACAGTCTCAATTCTCTCATTCTCGGAAGAGTATACGAAGAAGGAATTTCAATACAGCTTGTGCGTGTCCACGTTGGCGAATTCTACCGCAATCTTGAAGATAAAATCGACGACTACCTGTCTCTAGGAACGACAGGCGAGAAAGACTTCCCATATGCTCTGGACAGACACATAATACTGGACTTCATACAGTGTCACTCGAGAGACTTGGACCACTTCAAGTCGTGCGAAGTTCGCGACGCTACTGCTGCTTCTCGAGGATACCCAAACTATTTTATGGCCAACAAGATTGATACAGCCAGGAGAAATGATTCCATTTACAACTCCATCAATTTTTTAGGGAGATGCAGCAACCTGCAAAACGCAAAGGCTTCGTTTGAACTGTTTTTCAGTGATCTCAATTATAAGCTTAGCGACACTGACTTCTGGCCAAAAGATTTGCGCAAGGATAAGAACAGCTTACGTTTGTACCGTACATTACTGGACAACGCAGCAGCACTCACCATTCCGCGGGATAGGTGATGTCTTAATCCTTGTTTAATTCATTTTATACACATACAAACTAAAACCGCTTTAGGCTATAGAGTGTGATCTAGTCATTCTCGCCAGCAACGCGGACCCCAAACGAATCTTTTCTCTGGCGAATCGTCCAACCAGATACGAGAGAAACAAAATGAGTGCTGACACTCTCGACGACGTCATGATGTAATACTTCCAAGTTTATATTTCCTTTTTTTTACCGCACATGTTATTTATTCAGCGTGGAACGTAACGGTCCAAGTGTATTAAGTGCGGATCCAATGAAGTTGGCGCAGCAGTGGTTACACCCTAGAGAGGGCCTGACGGATGAACACAAAGGCGCCGACTCAGCGTCCTCTAGAGAGACGAGTTTGTTGAAACGCGCCAAGGTAGCTGATAGAAGCGGTGCGTTCCTAGCCTTCTTTTTTCTTATCCGTCTTTTATTACGCACTGTTTTCAGACAATCGCAAGGCTTTGGTGTCGATTCAAGTCGACAGTGATATGATTGTCCATAGTGAGAACAAGAAAGACGCTTTCACAACAAAACGAGAGCGACGTCTCCGTTCTGCCACCACCAAGGCTACAATTTTCTCAGTCGGCATACTCCACAACGACAGCTCCGATTGATTGCTACAAAATACTTGATTCGTATTCTGCGAAACGATGTTTTCCTTTTGCAAGCTTCATAAATTGCTTTCATCTCTTCAATGCATACAAAACACACAACATATTGTTGAACCAAAACCATTTCAAAACATAACATGAAATCTTTATTCGCATACAACAGAAAAACAGAACACGATAGAGTGATTCAAGGCCCTAACGAGGACCGTTTCATTAGACTTGTGACAATCACATGTGCAACTACTCCCATTCAAAATGTGAGTAGAAGCACATGATTCAAATCGTATACTTGGTTTCGTTCCTTCCCTTAGACCAATGTACAACACAAACTCACCTCTTTCACTTTTTTTGATTTATTACTTTTTTTGTGTTAAAACCAAAACTCGAATAGAACTACCCCGGAACTCCTCGGTAAGAAAGGTAGTTCTATTTTCATGTTGAATCTGACTACCACAAAAAATTAAACTGAGCCCTAACACTATTTATTAAGGCCGAGAGTAATCTCCGTAACTCTTCTTTCATACAAACTTCATGACGACCTCCGCGGATTCAGCTGTTATTGCGCTCTAATCCAATTAGCAGACCGCATCGAAAAGTTTACACAGCACACCTCGCCCCGTCGGCACAGACGCTCAAGTGAGTTCCGTTTCCGCAAACTTCGTCCTCATCTATAGCGTCTGACACGTTTTAAACATATTCTCTGCAAATAATCTGCTTTTTTATAGTTGACAATGCATACATCTCACCCCCGACTGACTAATCCTACCTCATTTCACCTTACCGAGTCTTTGGAAAAAATCCTATTTTTCTCCAAAAATTTTACGACCCTGCCCCAAATTTTCGATTTTTTCCAAAAATTTCCGGAATTTTCACGCCCCCCCCCGTTGTGGCGCGCCACAACCCTGCTCAACCCTGCTTGCGCCCAAACTGGGTTGAGGGTGAAATTTCGTAATTGACAACGTAAAAAACAAGACTCACGACCAAAACCCGGTCTCTTATCAACCTTAGAAAATAACCCGACGTTACAAAGACACGTACCTCATCTAGTTGGTTCGATTCCCTATGCGCGTCCTAGTTGAATTCGGAATTCATCTTCTCAGCAAACATCGTTGTTAAAGAAGAAGGTTGCTACCAGACCACGTTCCTGAAGAAAAAATTTTTTTACAAAAGGCAATTCGAGAAATTGCACAACCGCGCCAGATGCAGAGCACTGATCCAAACAGGGTTGCGACTTGGCGCAACGGGAGTGGGGGTCGTGAAAACTTTGGAAAGTTTTCAAATGAAAATGAAAATTTGGTGGTGGGGGGGGATCGTAAATTTTTTGAAGAAAAATGGGAATTTTAACCAAACCGTTTGGAAAGTAAAAATGACGTAAAGGCTATAAGACGTCGAGATTCTCATGGTTTCTACGCGTGCTGGTGCGGAGCGGCGGTTAGGGACAGTGAGAGAGCGCACGACAGACGGAGGGAGCATAATAGCATTGCCGCTCGCCCCATGAGTCGTGAGAATTACGACGTTTCACAGAGGATAGGAATAGGAAAATTGTTTTCTACAACGACAAGTTCAAATTTTTTAAAAATTGTCACTAAAAAAGCCAATGCAGTTTCTCGTCTGTAGGGAGGGAATCGTAAAAATTTTGCAAAGTTTACCAAAATTTCGCTCCACAGGGGGGTCGTGTTTCCGCTGACATCCGGCAACGGCCTATTCAACCCTGGATCCAAGGATCGGACAGGATTACTGAGTAGCCACCGGAACCTGTCCCAAGTTTCTATAAGCATGGACTCCAACAAAGTAATTTTTTGTGAAATATGGTGTTGGAGGCTTACGTGTTTCATGTTTCCTTCGAATTCGCTCGTCGATGTGGACTTAGTTGGCAGATATAGGAGCGTATAAGAGCGCCTGTAATGGCGGAGGATACGAGTTTTCATCGAATCTAGAAAAACCATTTTAGACGAGCTTCGGGAATACCTTTCATTTTCTCTCAGAATTTTGACATCCCCTCCAGATTTTCAACGTTTTGATGTTTTTACGCCCCACCCATTTGCCCGGCGGCACAGTAACCGCTTGACCCTGCACCCTAAGGCATAATCAATTATCCTCTGGTTTCCAGTCAGATGTACTCTGTTCCCTCGCTTGCTTGTGCGCAGCGAGGGTAGAGACAGCGAGAAAGTGTTGGAGGAGGGAGACGCAGCGTACACGCGCCGGCGCACGCGAAGAACGGAAATAATTTACACTCGGAAACAGTTGATGCTTCTGCCCCATCTTCTTCTTCTTTGCAGCCACTAGTGGTGCCTCACAGAACTGAGACCCGAACAAGAGAGAGGAGAGAGGCACCCACCTTTGGTATCTAAAACATTCGACGCTGGTTCCGCTCTAAGCGACATTCTTGTTGCATGTTGCAAGTAGATACTTCTTCTGAGCGGATTATGGATTCCTCTCGAAACCGGCGCTTTGAAGTATAATTCTCAGGAGGGCTGCGGCCAGCCAGCACCTCTCCCATGACAAAATTTCTCTCCGCGGAGGGATTGACGCCGCTTTGCACGCAGGTGGTCTTCTTTTCTCCACACTGCCACGGCACGAATGTAGCAGCACTTCTGTCCCATCGTCATCTCCTTCAAAGCACCGCAAAAAGTGTGCGGGACCCCATGGAGAGTGCGCCGTGGAAACTGTGTGGGGCTCAAGTTGGAGTTCGCCACGCGCCGGGGAAAGTGTGCGAGATCCAACTTTGATGAGGGGTCACCCGTTTGCAATGATTCGGTTACCATATGCGCCACAGTACACGCCTACAAGTACGCTGCGAAGTGGCGTGTTCAGGGTTCAGCAGCGTTGCGACTCGGCGCGACGGGGCGTCGAAAATTTTTCGAATTTTTTTATTAAAAAAAGAAATTTGAGGGTGAATTCCCTGTAGAAGAATAAGAGAATTTCCTCGAAACCACTTGGTAAGCTAAAATGAGGTAGTAACAGTTGTGTTCTTACCAAAAAATTGGAAATTTTCCAGAACGGTAACTGAAAAAAAGCCAAAGCAATTTTTCATCTCCGAGGGATCGTAAAATATTTCTATATTTTGTTCGAAATTCTGGTCATCAGGGGAGGGGGCGGGGTTGGAGCTACGCCCGAAATAGGCGCCAACGGCCCGCTCAACCGTGAGCGTGTAAGTGCAACTTGTGGGTATATTAAGGGCGGATGCGCCGTAAGTCTGCGATACGGCATACCGCCATCACTGGTCTTCGAAGTGCTCATTTCCAACATCTAAATATAGGCGGGCTTGTTTTAGGCCTCATACCAAGACGCAGACAGAGGACGTAACAAGTTGAAAAAAGTGAATAATGAAAACCACCTCTCTGGAACGGCCCTTGATTATGGCGAGCTCGTTCTTGCAAAGAGCAGGGTAGTTCTTCAAGAAATTAGCGGCGGGTCCAAGTTCTACCAACTGAAAATGGCCGTCGTCATGATGCTAGTCGGCCAATTTTCTCCTATTGAACCCTGAATCAGCATATTGTGGATGCAAAACCTTCAGAAGCGAAAGACAAGGTAACGAGAGAATTCTGCAAGAGTCAAGTTCTAATAGCACATCAGCCTTTGAAATGATATCAGTTTCTGAAAAACTTGAAGACCAGGTAGGGTCAAGCGGGGTTGGGTAGTCGCAACACAACGGGTGTTGAGAGGGTGATAAACCTTTTTGACCAAAAGGGGTAATCGTTTGTGGCATTTCTCATCAATTCTCCAAAATATTTTTCTGTCGCCATGGGGAAAACAGTTCCACCGGATCCAGGGCTGGGCAGGCTTGCGACCGGTCGCAACAGAGGGTCGTAAAAATTTGGGACATTTTTTTCAAAAAAATGAAAATTTTGAGGGGTTCGTCATATTTTCGGAAAATTTAGATTCATCTCCAAACCACTCCGGAATGTAGAGTGAGGCAGGAGCTGATTAATCATTTCACTGCATTTCTCCGTTTTTTTCCATCACTTCAACTCTTTCTAGGTCAAACCATTTTCTTAAATATTTCGAGACACTGTTTTGAATTCTTCAAGTCCTAATTTCTCGGAAATATCGCATTCTTAGACTAACGTTGGATTTATAGCGCCGTGTATTGCATCGCGACTATTTCTCTATCCCAGGGATGGGGGTACGTGAAAATGTTGCCCACAAAGGTGGGGGGTCGTAAAATTTCGGTCACCGGTCGCAGCCGCCTGCTCAACCCTGGCCGAATCGTAAACGTATTCCAACGTGCGCCATTTATGACCTTAGAGGCGGTTAATTCACGAATGTCTGAGGACCCTGACGGAGCCAACCATAGCAAAATATTACGCTGTCCTAAATTCGAAAGCTGGTTCCTCACTAAATTCTTATTTCAAGATTAGACTATCGTAGAATATCTCGAATCTTGAGGCCACCTGGATGTCAGTTGATACCCACGACGGAACCCAGGAATACCTCACCGTAATTAAAATGAGGCGTTAGCAAAACGTTTTGAGTCTACAGGCACAAAACATGGGCAACTAGGAGCAAAAATTCCGAAATATGTAGTCAACCCGAAAATTTTTGCACTTTGGCCACGTCCTAAAAAAAGGCGGAAATGTAGCTGATAATAGTGTGACAGTGGGTGCCGCGCTCCAATTCTCCGCCGTTGATTGGGAAACTGCTATTTTTATATCAACCCCCAATTCACATACTTTTCATCAAATTTTGGAACATTCTCTTATTTTCCCTGAAGGGGTGGGAACCCCTGCTTGAGCGAAATATCGACTTGGGCGCGAAAATTTTGTCCGACCCCCCCCATTACGCCTCTGCTTTAACATCGGAAAAGCCGTCGATAGGAGGGAAACTCGAACCCAGACCATAAGAAAAATAACGATTTTGATGTTCTTGCTCCATATTTCCACAAGACCTTGGAGCTTGGACCTTCATCGGCGTCATCGTCCACTGTGGCAGACAATCGTGGCGGGACCACCTCGCAGAGCAGAGACATCACGGGCGCAGCGAGTTACCGCGAACGCAGAGGGTTCTTGCAGAAGTGTTGAGTTGGTAAGAGAGCGACACATTCAAGCAATTTGTCAAAAACTTTTACTTGGCAGATGCCTAACATGAGCTTGAGCGTACTTTTCTGATTTGCGGATAATCATATTGTTTGTACCTTATCTCTAGGTAGCAGCGCACAATGATCACGCTATAGTGTAAGGCGAGCGGTTGTTTAAAACCAATATTGGTCAAAGTTTCACGCAGAAAAGTTCTTTTATATGTCTTTTTTTGCTAAATTAGAGTATATTTGCTGAGAATGTGTGCGTCCTGTACGCTAGCCCGCTGTTTCTGTTCATTTTGCAGCTTTATACGCAAAATCTATTTGACTTATCGAAACTGATAAACTAATAACATGTTGTGCACATTGACATCCATATTCGTTGTAGCAAGTTATATTCTCCAGTAGCCTGGCCGTCCTGGCTTGCTGCCAGCGAATGGCGTGGTCCCTCCACGATTTTCTGTAACGGTGGACGGTAACGCCTGTGAAAGTCCTAGCTTCAATTTCTCAATAAATTTCCTGTTTCGGGCAGCCACCAATCGAGGAATTTTCCTGAATCCTGATTTTGCTTACGGGAATCCTGGTGTCCGTCATGAAAATCTATGTCCTGAATTTGGGTGGTGAGCATTTCGCCTGAAACTGAGACACCCGAGAAAAAAATTCTTTCATTCTTTATCTATCATCGAACAAAACTAGGAGGTTATTTAGAAAAGTCAATAAGCTAAACTAACTAGCAGTTAAGAAACAATTTCAGTCGTCGAGAACTGGCAAAAACTTTGCTTACGGGATTGAAGTTTGACTAACAAATCTGATAAAATTTTTACATTTCAAAAAAGCGATGGTCTTCATGAAAAGGTAAATTCTCCAGAATCAAAAAAAAACTTGCTCGCGACCAAAACGCAGAATATTTTCTGCAATGGTTTTGTTATCTGAATGCATTTTATTTATGTTCTAACTTGCAAATTTGACGACAAGCTTGTGATGAAATATTTCCAATTAAAAAAAATCATGACATAGACCGAAATGGGGAAGACGTACATACAATAAATAATACGTTTTGAGAATGCGTGTTTGCACCGTCGAAAATCTATGAGAACAAAAATTAGAGGATTTCAGAGGAATAGAACACAGGTAAGAGCCAGAAGCAATGAAGGAAGCATACAGAATAGAGAAAAACAAAAGGCTGAAAGCAACAGCCGATGGTGATGATGCTCTCGTTTTGCCCGAACGACGCACCTACTAACAATTGAATGTGGTAACTCGTCCCACCACGCCTCCGTACAGCATAAAGACTCGTCCACGTTCAATTCCCATACAAAAAACAACCAGTTATTTATTCATCAGAATCTAGTTTTTTTTTGGATTCTTTCGGCAGTAGCCAATACTAGAAGCCCCAAACCTTCAAATTATACAATAAAATCGATAACGTTTTTGAGCGTGTCTGCTGCCTTTAAAGGCACAGTACAAGCCTAGAGACGAAATCTGAGATTTCCACATAATTGTGAAGAAGACCCACCCTCTCATTCACCTGCCAATTGCGAGCTCTCAGTTCCTCCGAATAAGCGAGATATTGAAGGAAGCCACCTTAGGGCGCCCACATCCAGAAGCCACTTTGGCACGCCACTTTTACGATCTTTCGAGCTCGCCAGTTGCGAGACGAGCGATGTTTTCCGATAAATAGCCCCGTTCTTCCCTTCATTCTCAGCCTCTCTCCTTATTCAGGTCGGCCCGCATACATCGGATGCAAATGACGGAAGTTATAAGCCTCGGACAACACGTCCACCATGCTTCCGCAACTCAATTTTCGATAGGCAATAACTCCGTTCCCAGAGGGTCTTTTACGATTTCAGAGACATCTTTGGAATCAGCGTGGGCTCGTTTTCAAGACAGGATAAAAACAGAAAGGCGATTCAGAGTTTTGACTGTGCCTTTAAAGGCACAGTACACCCTCAGACATGAATGTTGCGTTTTTTATTTGATTGTGTAGTAGACCCCTGCTGTATAACACGTGCCAAGTGCGAGATCTCAATTCCACCAAATAAGCGAGATATAAGCGACCACCACAGGCCCGACCCCTTTTGGATTTTCAACCTCGTCATCAGCTGGATGGATGGATGAAATCTTGAGAACTCGTGTTCTTCAGTCCATTGCCGGATTGTCTCCTTATTCTGGCTCGCTCTCGCGCAACGATTGCGAATGAAAAGGAATACAGGCCTGGGACAACTCGTCCGCCAATTTTCCACCCCAAAGTATAGGCATATTTAAGGAGCCATAACTTTGTTCATAGGTGGTCTTGGACGATTTCAGAGATACCACTGTGATCAGCGTATGACCCTCTCCAAGGTAAGCATAAAACTCAAAAATAATTTTCTTGGCATGCTGTGCCTTTAAGGGGTATGGTACCCTTTGTCGCTGTAATGAGCGGCAGGCAAGCAATCTAACACAAATCGCCGCAAGACTCGCATTGTAGCAACGGCATCGGTCGTCGTAGGAACATTTTTCAAGTGTCGGTCGCAGCGACACTGCAAATATGCCAAAGCGTGTGTCTACTACTTTCGCTGTCGCTGTGAAGTGCACTGCGACAGCGACAGGTCTAAAGGGCGGGAGTTCCGAGACATGCGTTCGCTGAGCAGAGTGAAGCGACCATGTGTCGCCAAATCATACAATACCCCTAAACCTGTTGCTGTCGCAGTGCACTGCATAGCGACAGTAACATCGACAGGCCTCTGCACATTTGCGGTATGTCAACCCTCCGCAACACTTCGGTGAGACAGACGCGCGATTACTGCTCCTACGTCGGCCGATGCCATTGCTCCGATGCGGGTCATGCCGCGATTTGTGCTAAATTGCATGCCTGTCGCTCATGACAGCGAAAAAGTGTGTTATACCCCTGATTGTCATATATCCTCTTCGTTTGATTTGTTTGTGCGAGTATGACGCATTGAGGGTACGATTGGCTCCCAAAAAACATGTGTATTGATCGCACGGGCAACTCTTTTCAGAGAGGTCCAATAGGAACTCAAGAATATTTGAGAGTTCAGTGGAGGGGTTGGTACTCTCCTAAACGGGGGCACTCAAGTAAAAGTCAGAAATGAAATGAACCACCTCATAGAAATCAATGGAAAACCTGATAAGAGATGCTTGATGCTGCGCTATCAATCATTGTTGTTCATGAAATTCTATAGAAATACTTTGATTGATAGCATTATTGATCTGTGGTTAATTTTGTTTCTGACTTTTACTTGAGTGCCCCCTCCCCGTTTAGGATAGTCCCCTCGTGATGCGCATTTATACTAACGCTTAAACATTACACTTACTTCGAAGATATTGTAAAGAAGGAACACACTTTTTCGGAGATATAGTTGATGAATATTAATGAATTGTTCACTCATGGAACGGAAGAAAATCCTTTTTTCTTCGTCAAGATTTTCCCCGGACTATAGATTTTCGATACACTTTTCGCATTATACCAACTTGTATCCGACCGGATATCCGACTCCGATATACGGAATCCGACTCACCAAAAAAGCCTAAAATCCGAGTGATCCAAAATTCGAATCACCGAAAAATAACGAGATTTTCGAATTGATCTGAAATCCGACTATACGTTTAGCCTCCCTATCCGACTGAGCCCGATTATCCGATATTGAAATTTTGAATCTATCCGTTTGAGTCGGATATCCACCGCCTTTGGTTTTTGAGTTGTTCAAAATCCGATTTATAATTTTTGATTCGGATCCAATGTATGATGGCAAGTACAGGGGGCGGAGAAATACAGGGGCGGGGTCAACTTCCCACACGTGTAGCGTCATTGTAGGTTGTTTTGACGGTTCAAAATACGTAGGCGTTGTAATTTGAGCCATGCCATTCTATTTCCGGTATCTCAATCACGCATGTAAGCAGCCTTTAAAGGCATTGTTCGCGCTTAAAACCAATTCACATTTTCAGGTTCAATTCCATAAATGAGCCTGGTGAACCACTTCGATGAAGTTTTGCGCGTCAAAAACATATGGTTCTGAAGTTGGAGCGGTTCAAAATGACGATCCGCCACCAGTTTTCACCAACCATCTAGCACAAGGAACAGAAGCGCCATCACAGGCGCAGACGATTCAGTATTTGAAATTTTCAATTCGGGAATTTCTAACATCAAAGCTTGCCGAATGGATACTTCTTTCCTTTGGAACAAGTTCCAGTAAACGAAAGGCAAGAGAAATTCACCCTTTTTAATAAGTTCAAATCGAAAAACACATCCAACGTTCACAAAAATAACTTCCGACGTATTGTACCTGGCACACTGAAATTAACGGAGGGGTGGGAAGTGGTTAATTCGAGACATTTCAAAACCAATTATTTTTTTGCAGAAGTTGATGGTTTTGTGGAGCCTTTCTAGTTTAATTGTGTATGTCAGAGAATCGCCTGTGTTGCGAATCGGTGGTTTTCTCCCCCGGGTCCGACACCAGACGTCAGTCCCGGGAGATCCAACCTACAGACTCCCTACCGATAACATAACCGACTGCACTAATTATCCCCAGCAAGCTGTATACTGTATTAAAGATAATAACCACGATAACACCACATAATGCATATTGTACACCTGATGCCACACACTTGAACTTCCCTGGACTAATTGACACCGATCCCGACTGTAGTATATATTGTGCAAAATATATGTCCCTCTTGCATACACAACTGAACACAAGCTATTATAGATTAGTTTATTTTACAGAGAGAATAGGTTATAGGTTATAGGTTTATTACGTTCGCATAAGGCAAGCGTTAAAGAGGCACGCAACAATACAAATAATAACAATTATATGATATGCATTAAAACTACACAATGTATGGTAATGGAGAACGCGATAATATAATGAAAGCGATCGATGACAGAAAAACTCAAGGCAACTCATAGCACTGCAAAAGTTGGGACACACTCCTCCTGAACTGAGGAAAGGTCATAGTGGAACCTGGATTATTTTTTGTAACCTTGAGGAAAAGACTTCCAGCTCTGAAAGTGAATGATTTAGCGCGAATGGTTGTTTTCGGTCTAGGCAACGTGACCTTAGAGTGACTTCCTCTGGTTCTAGTGAAAACAATTTGAAAAAAGTTTCGTGGCCGAAAAGCACCTGCTGAATACAGAAGCTTATGAACCATGCATGCATCAAATACTCGGCGTCGAGATTCAAGTGTGGGTAAACCTAGATACTTGTTCCGGAAAGCAGCTTTTGGGATCCGGTGATACAAAAATCCTCCAATCCTTACAAGCAGTTTACGAGTGAAGTTGTTTTGAACTTTCTCTATGGCATAAATATGCTTTTTCTTAAACGGACAAAAAACTGTAGTACTTGATTCCACAATAGGCCTGACATAAGTTTTGTAAGCTCGTAAAAGCAAGGGTTTACTTTTGAGTGAAAGCCCTCTAAAAATATGAGATGTTCGCATTAGAGCTTGCTTACATTTAGCCCTTATGTGAGCAGTAAAGTCAAGTCCATTGTTGTATAGAAATCCAAGATCTCTCACCTCTTTCACTTCAGATATAGCTACCCCATCAATCATATATGCCTGCTTAGACATAGCCAATCGCGAACCCAACTTCATACAAACTGTCTTGTTTGGAGACAAAGGCAATTGCCACTTTTTAGCCCATTCAGCCATAGCATTTATGGCATCCTGCACTTTGCACTCATCACCCGCCTGGGACAGTACTCTATAGACTTTTATATCGTCAGCATACATTTTACATATTGAACCAGTGTGTATGATATCAGGAATTTCAGCCGTGAAGATGTTAAAAAGGATTGGTGACAGGACACCTCCTTGTGGAACCCCACTCCTAACGTGGGCGATGTTCGACAATGATTGTCCCACTTTTACTTGAAAAGTTCGTCCTGAAAGATACTCCTCTATCCACTGTAAAATTACTGGGTGCAGCTGCAGAGCATGCAATTTACTCATAAGTTTTTTGTGAGAAACGCGATCAAAAGCTTTAGCGAAATCGAAGTAGATAATATCACAATGAGCCTTGTTGTCAAGGGCCAGAGACCAGTCATCTAAGCATTCATTCAAATTGGTTTCAACTGAGCGACCGGGAACGAAGCCATGTTGGCTGTTCGGAATTACGTTATTGATAGCGAGATGACTAAGAATACATTCCTTGAGGATTTTTTCAAAAATTCTACAAAATATAGACGTTATGCTCACTGGACGATAGTTACCTGGATCAGACGCAGGCTGCTTTTTCAGTATCGGGGTTACTATAGAATGCTTCCAACGAGAAGGAACTTGACTAGACATCAGTGACTGATTAAAAATGTAGGCAAGAGGGCCACTAATAGCGATAGCTACTTTTTGGATAAAGAAAAAAGGGATGAAATCTGGCGTGACAGATGCAGAACTAGGCCACTTACTCAGCGAATTATAAATTTGATCCGAATAGAAGCACGGGAAATGCTCCATGGGCGAGCAAATATCGAAAAAAGCCTCAGGAATGGACCCATTATCATCATCAAAAGATCTAGAAAAATGATCAGCTAACATATTCGCCTTGTCAACCGCAGATGATGCCACGATTCCATCATTTTGCAAGCACCCTATATGATTATTCTTATCCTGAAGTTTTGTATTCAGGTAATTATAGAAACTTCGCGTACTACCTGATCCAATGATTTTTCGCTCGATGGATTCGTTGTACTTCTTAAGCTTCTTCAGGAATTTCTGCGAAAAATTATTGTACTCTGTCCAGCTATTTGTACGCCTAGCTTCATAAAACAAGCAGTCCGGATGGCTCAGCATATTCTGAAGGTACTTTGGAAGATGGGCCGATTGGACTGAAGAAACCAATTTCCACGGAACAAAACGTTCAATTGTTTCATTAAGAACCTCAAGAAATTTTTCATACTTTTCATCAACACTATTCATTGAATCAAGCAAACCTCTCCAATGTATCTGGGCTAGACTTGCGCAAATGATGGAAAAATCACAAGCAGAGAATACTCTTCGATAGACAGGTGTGGCTAAGGCTTGACAACAATTAACTTGGAACGAGATACTACTATGATCGCTATTACCCACCGGAGGAAGAATGTGTAGGTCATTTATCAGAGTTTTACTACTGGAAAAAACCAGGTCAAGTACGTTCATCCCTCTGGTAGGATCTTCAACAAGTTGCATAAATTCATGGCAAAAAACTAACTCTTCCAAAGAAGACATTTTAGATGTAGTGGCAAAATACTCATTGTCAAAGTGCTGGTCTGGCATATTAAAGTCTCCTACAATGACAGTGTCCAGTTCGCAAGCAGCCAAGTCACTCAAGACTTTAGAGAGCTGTTCGGTTTTGGCAGCCACACAATTTGGTGATCTGTACACTATGATAAACCTAAATCTGTTACCCTCGCAGCAAATGTCAACGCCAAGGATTTCGTATGCATTTTCAACCGCTTCTGACAGTACCACTGATAGAGAGAGTCTATGATGAGCTATGATAGAATGTGGAGAGAACTTGGAGGAGGAAGAGAAATAAGAACAAAGAACAAATATTACAAGAGAAGAAACGCACCACTGAAGTATTGCATCAGGATCGATAATATGGGCCACGGCCGTAGACCTGTTCATCGAATGTGCTCTTCGTGAGCCAGCCGTATAGCAGGTGGAATAGTAGAGTTCTAAAGGCCAGAGGCCCCGAGACGATGCACAGCAAAGGTAGGAATAAAGAGCAGCATGGAGCTGCTGGAAGGTGGACCACGCTTGGTCGCGGCAGGGGCGAAGATTGATGATTCAGACCGCGCCGCCCGAACCAGTCCGACGGCGTCTCTACCGTGCGTCGGCATTCGTCGCGGGACCGACCGCGCCCAGGCCTCCTTGAGGAGCGATAGCATCGAGCTTTCGCGACACTCCCGCCCCGAAAAAGAATGTATTACAAGGAGTCCCAAATGGGCATAGGCTAGCGGCGGGGAGATGCCTGCCTAGCTGTGCGGTCGATGCTGTCCCCGACCTATTGGGCCTAGTGCCCCTAGATGCGGCTGGAACACGAGCGCGGTGGCAATGAACAAGTCCCAGCCATTTATTGAATTGAAATAGTTTATGTAAAAAGGGGGGAAGATTTTTAGAAAGTGGCGCTTTCCTTCTCTGCAATAGTTGTTCCCAAAGTAAATAAGTAGATCCTCCAAGATCCCTGTAATATTTGCGGTCATTACCGCAAAACACACGTGAGTAAATACCGGAGAGATAAAAATAACTAACTATCGGAGTATATGCGAGTATCATATGGCGAGTAAAAGAGAAATATACCAGTAAAAGGGATAAGTATACAAAGAAAAGAAAACACAACACAATTTACATACAGATATATACAAGATGTAGATCACTGCATTATCAAGCAACCATCAACCATCAACCACCAGACGACCATCCACTACACCAGCAACCCGCACGCACTCCACACACCACTGCTAGCACAACCAGGTCTGCAACATAATGCGTCTTTCTGCACTAGACAGGCTCACGGAAACGGCGGAGCGCCCGGCACAGTTCATGGGTTACCTTAAACCTACCTGACCGATCGCTCACTGACCTCAACCCGCTGCAACCGGACTGACCGCTACTCGATCTTACTAGCGAGTCTAGAGTATGTATTAGGCACAAGAAAGACGCCCGACAAACCCAGTAAAAGCTAGCCCGCAAGGAGTGTATGATCAAACTTACCTGAAGTATCGGCTCCGACGCTGGTCGATGCTGACTGGCGATGGATTTTGACAAGACAATCGTCGATGGAAAAGCTAGAAGCTGCATGGGCCTATCTGAAGCAACCGGTTACTAAAGACAGAACCCAAAAAACAACTAACCTGCGATTGTCTTGACAGTGATCTGTATTAGTGTCTGCGCCGACAGCTGTTAGCACGCTGCGATGTAAAAGCGGCGCAGAAAGGGAAATTAGTATGGGCCTTACAAAGGAAAGAATTCAGACGCGCGCGGAAAAGGCAAAAGAGTGGCCCTGATCTGAAAACACTTTAAAAAAACGTGCGATAATTTTAAGCAATTGTAGTATGATGATGACTGTAGTATTGTGTCAATCTGCCTCCTCACCACGAATCGTCGAGGTTCTCCTCCCCTGAATAATTCGGGGATTGGTCCCAACGACGATTGGGGCTGCGATCCCGCTCAGCCCTATGAGGGGGCTGAGGCGGGGCTGGAGCAGGACGCTCCTCGCGCCAGCGCACGCTCTCGGCAGCCTGCCTACGTGTTTGAGGGTAAGGCTCACGAGACGTTGCGCCGCGAAGAGGAAGACAGTATGTGGAGTCCTGCAGACGTTCGTAGAAGTCTGCAGGGATCATATCCACGTCCTGCGTGGCCCTCGGGTTACGCATACAGAACGCACGATGGTACCCAAAGACACCACACAAGCTACCGGGGTCGCGGCGGATACACTGGCTGTGATGTCATTTGGCACAAATGGCACAAATCCCGCGAAATTCCGCCAGCTTGGCCCTTTCGCTCAAGCGGTGCACCTCCGTGCAGTCCAATGAGTAGTGTCCGGAGCCGGAGCAGAAGACACAGTGTGTTACCCTCGGTGGAGGAGTCAGTTGACGTCCCACCGGGATAATTCTCCTGTCCCCTGCTCGCGCTGGACCTGCATTGCGAGGTGGCCTAGCGGGCTGCGCCGCTGGCTCTGCGATAGGCTGCGACAGGCTCTGGATTACGTGGGCGTGGGTCGGGGACACCGACACTTTTTTTCAGCTTCGGCGGAACGGCGCTCGGCGCTCGCGACCTTCCAAGGCGGCTGCCCTCGGCTCACGCCTGTAGTAGCGTCTTCGTGCTTCCTCTTGAATGTAGTAGGCTGTTCCACAGTTCTCCGACACCCGTTGGCCCGACCACCCTGAGGATTGGGTGTGGACGGATGTCCAGCCTCCCGGGCCACAGCGAAGAGCGGCGCAGGAACTTGCGAGGAAGCCGAAGGCGGTACTGATGTAGTTGTAGGTGGTGGCGGTATTGCGGATTGTTGGGCTGCAGGAGGCTGCACGCCGGCCTGGGACCCCTTAGTAGGGCGAAGGATCCTAGAGACGGTACGCAGATACTCGTCTGTAGCCGTCACAAACATAGCGTTGGAGTAGTTGTCGCGCCACCAACGCAACGCCTCCAAGTATGTAGTAGGTGTTGCTGCGAATTCGGGGGGCGACGCAGGCGTCGTGCGCATCATATAATCCTCATCCTCTGAAGTGACTTGGATGCCACGCTGGTACTTTACTTGCACCAATTGATGAGACTCAAGGACGCGCTGCATACGCGTTGGGTGCGCCACGACCGCAGACGAAAACTGTAATACTTCGCGAATGAGATCGCCTGAAATATTAAAAAGCCTAAGCGTAGCCCTAAAATAATTAAGCTCCACGTTCCAATCCATCACTCTGGGCACAATAAGCTCCTGGAGCTGATCCCGAAGAACTGTCACGGACGTGATGCCATGGGTCAGCTCATTAAGAAAAACCGTGAGCTGAGTGTACCTAAAGTGCATGGGCTGTCTCCTAACGAGGAGGACGGCCAGGTTATGGAACGTGCGGGTGAGGTGCTGGGCTACGAGTTGCACCTCCTGCAATAAAAAGACCGCATTAGCAGCGTCTTGGTAATCGCGGTCCTGGCTCGGCGCTTCCTCACGAGGCGGGATTACCAAGGAACGAACGCTTTCACGCAAGGCGCTGTTGCGTGTAATATAATCGAAAACGGACCGTAGTTGATGAGCTGTTAGCTCTTCCACCGTCCATGTCTCGATAAGAAGTGTACTACTGTTTGTCACTTGTGGCAATGGAATTGCCGTGACAGCTGGATTAGGACCCATAGGGGCCGTGGCTGATGGAAGAAACTGCAAGCTCTGGCGGTAGGTCATCAGCATGTTGGCGATGCTCGTATCGACGCTGAATGGCCTCCGCCGTCGCCTGACCGCGGTCACTCGCGTCCCGGAGGTGCCCCTCCGTGACGGCGGCCTGGCTCGGGTGCGACCGGCCGTCTCCGTCCTCCGTCGGTGTCCCCAAAGCGGAACCGACAGAAGCCGCTGCTGAATTAGGGCGAGGATTCTCCGCGGTATCCATCGCTTCATCCCGCTGGGGAGCCGCAGCCGGTGCCAACGGGGCTTCGGGGGCATAACAAGCCGGCCCTCTGCCACGGACCCTGCTGTGCTCCCGCGCAGTCGGATTAAGGGTTGAAATATCGCGGAGAACACTCTCTGCAATAGTTGGAGCAGAGATGGTAGGTAATGGTTGGACATGGCGGGTGCGGGCGCGATCATGGTGATCGCGCTCGGCCCGCGATTGCCCAACCTGATGCTCCTGTGGCTGAACTGGATTATGGCTGTCGCCATAAACTGAATTAGGCGGGGTAAGGCGCAACGAATCAAACAAAGGAGAAAGTGAAGTACTGACTCTACGCTGACCGCGTGGCATACCTCTCCCTCCTCGAGAGGGTCCTCTCTCGATATCCGCGTTGCGTATTACGTCCGCGTTTCACGGGATTGTCCGTGTCGTTGTTCGCCCTCGTTGTTGATGAAGTCGCACAGTAAGAATACCGAAGCACTGAAAATAAAGACGTGCGAGGCAGGAACTATGAAAACGAACAGCGGTAGGAAAGGTAACTGAAATACGGGGGTGACAGAAAAGGGGTGATAGAAAGAAATGAATATAGAGAGAAAGGGGTGACAAAGGAAAAGAAAAATGTGAAGATGTAAAAGAAGAAGAGGCAAGAAAAATGAGATCAGAATGGAAGGAAAAAGAAAGAAAGGGAGAGAAGGGAAGAAAAAGGAATGGAATAGAAATAGAAAATGAGAGATAAGGGAAAGGAAATGAGAGTAAACTAAAAAGGTGATCAGGGAAAGGGATAGAAACGAGTTTGAAGGGATATAATGATAGAGGAGGGTATATGTGAGATAAATTTAAAATTTGAGAGATTTTGGATTTTTTTTTTGAATAAATATGGGGCAGATTATGGAGGAAATGAGAAAAAAAATAATTAGGGCCAGAAAGAAAAGGGTTTTATGTTTTAATGCCAAAAAAAGGGAAGAAGGAAAAGAGAGAGAAGAGGTATAGGGGAAAATACATAATAAAGGGGAGTTAATAGGTGTAAGGTAGAAGGAGAATTAACGAGGAAAAAAATTGCAATAGAGAGGAGAATTTTGAGAAAGGAAAAAGAGATCGAAAAAAATGAAGATGTGGCCAAATTTAAAAACGAGAAAGAAGGGGAGAACAACAATGAGAGAGAGCATACTATTTTTGGTGTACTAGGAAAAAAAGCGATAAACTACGAAAGGAATTGAAAAAAGAACGGGGTTAAAAATGAGGTAAGATTGAATTTTGTATAGGAACAAGGAGAAACGGATTGTAGAATAGAAATGGACTTTTGTAAAAATCTGTGAAAAGGAGAAGGGAAAAGGTACATATAAAGGCAGTTCTGCATGAAAAGAATGGAAAAAAATTTTTTTTGTTGAAAAATTGGATGAAGAAGAAAGGAATTACTATAGCGGGAATGGGAAATGGACCTAGAAAAAGAGGAAGGGTGGAAAGATTACTACAGATTTTGGAATATTAAGAAATGAAAAGAGGGAAAATAAAATAGGGGGATAGTGGGCGGGGCCAATTACGGTAAGAGGGGGCGGCCCCGACCAAGGGGAAGTGACCGAAGGTCGAGATGGTGAGATGCGAAAGGAAGGTTCTCGAAGGAAAAAAGGATAAGGGAAGGGGAAAAAGAAATGAACTAGGGATTCAGGGCAATGAATGATAGAGAAAGGAAGAATGGAGAAGATGACGAAACAGAAAGAAGAGAAGAATGAGAAAGATTGGGGAGAGAAAAGGGACAAATGAAGTAATATGAATCTCGCAAAGAAAAGGGTAGAAAGGGGACTGGAATGATGCGAGAATTCAATGCTGAAGTAATACAACTTATAATGCAAAGAAACTGAAGTAAGGACCAACTTGGAGTAAGTGTGATGGTAGAGGAGGATATTAGAAGAGGAAATAGTACAGAGAAAATGAAATAAACGATACATAAAACTGGTTAGAAGGAGTGAATGCGTCGGAGTGACGCGGAAATCAGAATTTCGCATTTGTGACGTCACCGATCGATGTCCCCCACGTGACTATGCGCCATCGTGGTGGGACCCATCGGTCAAACGACACGAACTGCGAAGGTACTGTAGAGTTTTGAAAGAGGGTTTTTTGAGGGAGACATTGATAGAAGAGACGGAATTGAAGGTGATTTACCAATAGAAGCCGTCTACCACCACAGGAAGAAGAGAAATGAACCGTACTAGACGGTTGTTGGTCCTGATAACTGGAATAAGGTGACAATACAAGTTTTAACTCGTTTAACACCAATGAAAACTGGATTAAGTTTGAAATGAATCCAAACTGTTTTGACTTTATTGACTGGAATAGACAGGAATCCAGACAATAACACCGGTAAACACGAGTCAAAACTAGGGAAATACTACTAGAAAGAACTACAGGTACTACAGTTAAAGGGAAAAATAGGAAAATTTGAAGGAAAGGAGTTCTAGAAGAAGAGAAACTAAGAGAGAGAGGATTATAAGAATAAATAGGGTCTACTAAAGCTACCGAAAGAAAACTAAATGAGGAAATTTATGGATCTAGTGAACTAGGGGTATTTAGTAAGGAAAAAATATTATCTAAAAAAGATTGAAATAAGAAAATTTGCTAAGGAGGAGTGATATAATGCAGGAATAATACAGAAGGAACATTTTTGGAACTACGGGGAGAAAAAGTAAAAGAAGGGGAAACTAGTCTAGAGGTGAATAGGGAAACTAACTGCTACTGGGAGATGAATATTAGTAACTGACGTCCATCCGCCGTCCTCCAGGTTGACCTTGCGATCCATCTGGAGGCGTGTTGATACCGCAGGTAACAGCCTCAGACCGAGAACCGTCATCGATGGAGGTTGCCATTGGACCAACCAGCAGATGAGACGACCTGAAATGAACTAATTGACTCGTACTTACCTGCATTAGTCGTGGGCTCCTGTCGTCCAGTTTGAATTTTGGTTTCCATATTGAAGGTCTGGAACCGGATCTCCGCGAAAACTGTCCACAGTTCGAGCGTCCTCGGACTTGGGACGATTCGCGGTTCGTCTAGCCACCGCCGTGGAGTGTTCCACGAGAAGGTGGCGGTCATGAAGAACCGGAGAAGCGAACCAAGTTAAACCTGAAATATGAAAACATACAAAATGTGGTGCTGGGTCCACGCACCTCCCTGCAATATTCTATTCCCAGGAAGGCTTTTGTCCACACCGGGGAGAACCAGAGGGCGGGACGAACTGACCAAACATCAACTAGAAAATTGCCTGAGGGCAAGAATTCTGGAATATGTCCAAATGGACAAAAAACTGGATTAGCCTTTTCAGAAAGGCGTAAAACAACTAAAACTAAGCGCTAAAGAGCGCTCAAAAAACTAAAGTACTGCGCTGAAGCGCGTAAAAACAACTAAAACAAGCGCTGAAAAGCGCTGTGGAGTAATTTTAGAGTCTTCACTTACCTGTCTGCCCAAGACTGGCCGCCGATACGAGTCCGTGCCGCTCCGTCCTTGCTGACTGTGCCCGTTTGAACAACTACTGATGGTGTGACCTGGAATACAATGACCCACGAAGGGCCGTGATAGTGGTGCGACTAAAAGAGAAAGGAAAAACTACGATATACACGAAAAATGATATATTTACGAACGAATAGGTAGAGAGATGGGGAGAGCAGTGGTAGAAGAGAGATAAAGAGAGATATACATGTCTACGCAAGAGGGAAATTAAGTGGTATTAGAGAAATTTTGGTATAGTAGGGATATGTATTAACGTGTCCAGAGAAGTCCTTCGAACCGGCACCTGGTGCTGTAGTATTTACGTGAGACGTACTACCGTATACAAGTGCAATAACTTGTAATAGTAGGCTAACCACAATATAGCGTCTTCAGGGAGGTTGCAGCTCAGACGAGTTTCGGCAGGAACATCCCTGCGATGTTCCACGGACGACCAAACCACTGTGTACACCTTACAGTATCGGTTTGTGACCCCCAGTCAATAACCCAATGTTGACGCTGAGGCACCAGGACCTTTCCTACGCTCGTCTCCGCTCGCTCCCTTCAGACCCAAGGAGGTTTTGCACAACGCTCCAGTGCGCATGAGTGCCCGGAACCTGAGGGCGCCACCCCCCAAGCCCTAAAGCACCCCTGAAACGAAGGCCCTTGGTCCTATAAGCGGTCGGCAATACTAGCAAGAAATGCGCTTTTGCTTACTGTAGTAACCCTGGATGGTTTTAGTCCCATCAAAAGTGGGGGGAATGGGGAAACCCACATTTTGGTCCCACCACAAGGGGCTAAGGGTTACCCTAGGGGAAATTAGTTGGGTATTTTAGCCGTATGCACCATGTTGCGAATCGGTGGTTTTCTCCCCCGGGCCCGACACCAGACGTCAGTCCCGGGAGATCCAACCTACAGACTCCTTACCGATAACATAACCGACTGCACTACTTATCCCCAGCAAGCTGTATACTGTATTAAAGATAATAACCACGATAACACCACATAATGCATATTGTACACCTGATGCCACACACTTGAACTTCCCTGGACTAATTGACACCGATCCCGACTGTAGTATATATTGTGCAAAATATATGTCCCTCTTGCATACACGACAGAACACAAGCTATTATAGATTAGTTTATACTACAGAGAGAATGTGGAGAGAACTTGGAGAAGGAAGAGAAATAAGAACAAAGAACAAATATTACAAGAGAAGAAACGCACCACTGAAGTATTGCATCACGATCGATAATATGGGCCACGGCCGTAGACCTGTTCATCGAATGTGCTCTTCGTGAGCCAGCCGTATAGCAGGTGGAATAGTAGAGTTCTAAAGGCCAGAGGCCCCGAGACGATGCACAGCACAGGTAGGAATAAAGAGCAGCATGGAGCTGCTGGAAGGTGGACCACGCTTGGTCGCGGCAGGGGCGAAGACTGATGATTCAGACCGCGCCGCCCGAACCAGTCCGACGGCGTCTCTACCGTGCGTCGGCATTCGTCGCGGGACCGACCGCGCCCAGGCCTCCTTGAAGAGCGATAGCATCGCGCTTTCGCGACAGCCTGCTCAAAAACACGAAAAAAATGAGATGCGGTTTTTTGCGCGTACGATGCATTCAAGTCTTTGAAAACTTCAAAATCTAGCTATAGCAACAGTATTTGAGAGATCAATCTATCAACTCATTTCTTTGAGAACTAGAAGTACTTCCCTAAAAATTTGATAATCCTGATTGACTTACTCTGATGAGTGACATTTCTCAATTCCTCAGAGTTTCCGCTCCTTCAAACGAATAGCAAAAAAAAAAGATTCTCATGAGATTTGGAGTTTTTCAATTCTCTACACTTGATTGTTTTCATATCGCGGCAGGCTCTGATTCAGAGAGCGCTTGAAGGCAGCAGACACATTCGCAAAATTCGTTGGGGTAACTACGTTACTTGCGTCGTATGGCCTCTGGTGGAACGCTCACGCTCTTTGAAGGGTCAAAAGCGTGTCAAAACTACTAAATTTGAGCAATGGAAGTCGAAAAATTTTGACAACCACGCCCATGAGCTCCGACCACTCCGACCCCCAACATACGAGTATGGTCAGCACAGCTGGTTTTTGAAGCTTCCAACGAGGTGAGCGTTCCAGTGCAGGCTGTAAGAGTCAATCGGCTCCGCTATCTCGACCGCTTTGTGTTAATATGGCGTCTCCCTAGCGTCATCCACCTGATTTTTTCACTCGTGGTATATATTGTTCATTTCACAATGCTCTGCCGGAATAGGTGTGAGAGTGCAACTCCTTCATTAGAAAGGGTACGAAGAGCTTGTTAGATGTCTATAATGATGTGCCTCCACGTTTCGTTTTATTCCTTACCGGCCAAAGCGCCGCTTCGCGGCGCTTTCTGTCCGGAAACTTTGTGGCTTTTCTGAACAAAATAAATCTCTCACGATCAGGAAAACGCCGGCCAAAGCGCCGCTTCGCGGCGCTTTGTCCGGAAATTATAAGCCGTAGGGTTCGCGCCGCTTTGCGGTTCCCTGTCTGGGAACTTTGTGGCTTTTCTGAACAAATTAAATCTCTTTCGATCAGGGCGCCGCTTCGCGATTACTTTTGCAGAACAAATCCGTGAAGTTGTGGTCGTTGAAGAAGGTTTTTAAGCTACACAGAGATCCTCTATTGGATCTTGGAGCTGCTTGAAAAGATTTTGATAACGGTTCATCGGGGTTTGGGGCGGGGAATAAGTCTGGGAGGTGGTTCTAAGTCACGTCAATGATGTTGTCGTGTCTCCAACGCACGAAGGTTGTGACCCCAGGTGATGCCCAGAGTTGAATCTCCTCCACGTAATGAGGGTGAAGTCGTTTGGCTGAAGAAAGGAAAAGAGCTCAGACTTCTCGCTGATTTTTTGGCGCTTTCGACGGCAGAATGTTGAGAACCTAGAAGCGTTATCCCCCAACCTTCCCCTAAATGAGTGCACAATCGTGTGAGCCTAACTATACTTTGAAGGTTTTGGTGAACTGAAATGCACATACAGCTCAATACTGTTTTGGAGTGGTTAGAGATGTGACGAAATAGTGCTATAGTGATGGAGGCCCAGGTGGTCGTACTTTGTGCTCCGATTCTTTTATTATATGGAAGGAAACTTTGAAGGTTTTGGTGAACTGAAATGCACATACAGCTCAATACTGTTTTGGAGTGGTTAGAGATGTGACGAAATAGTGCTATAGTGATGGAGGCCCAGGTGGTCGTACTTTGCGCTCTGATTCTTTTATTACTTACTTGATACTTACTTGATTGCCTGTTGTCAGCCGGCGATCGTCTCAGCGGCGGGCACACTTCTCTGATTGTTTCGAGGCACACGTTCGTTTTGGTTGTTTTGTGGAGCTGTCATCTTCCATCTCGTTCGATTTTGCGCGATCTCTAACCGGTTCATGTTAGGTGTGTTCAGATGTTATAAGGCATCGCTCCATCTTGTTGGGGGACGACCAAGTGTTCGCTTGATGTCCCGCGTGTACCAGAGGGTTACACGATTTGTCCAGCGGTCATCGGCTCTTCTTATAACATGACCGGCCCATCGATGTTTTGCGGCTGCCATGTAAGTGACAGCGTCCCGAATCCCTGACTGTTGGCGGAGGTCGGTGCTGCGGATGTGCTGGTTTCTTTGCTCTCGACGACTCGTCCCCAACAGCGTCCGTTCGAGGGCTCGTTGCGTTCGTGTCATCAGAATTGCAGAGGACTTGTTGGAAGCCCAGGTTTCAGCTCCGTAGCACATGGCGGGGAGGACGGTGGAGTCAAACAGATGCGCGCGAATTTTTCTGTCGGAGACAAGGTGAGCTGCTTCCCTTATGTTTGACATCGCAGCCCATGCAGCGCTTCTTCTTCGACTGACTTCGGCCCTCAAATCGTTGTCCATGGTCACGAGGCGCCCGAGGTAGACGTACTTCCCCGTATCAGGAAGGGGAACTCCGTCCACTGTAATTGGTGCTGGGTCTGCCCATCTGTTCCTCATGACTTCTGTCTTGCTTCGATTCATCTTCAACCCGATTCTGCGGCCAGCTGCGTCCAGTTCATCCACCATCTGCTGAAGTTCGGTTTGACTGCTGCTGATCAAAACGATGTCATCGGCGAAGCGGAGGCTCGAGAGTTTCCTGCCGTCTATGGGAATTCCCCTGTCGTTCCAATCTAGATCAATAATGGCGTGATGGAGAGCAGCAGTGAACAGCTTTGGTGAGATGGTGTCACCTTGGCGGACTCCTTTCCCAATCGGCACCGTCAGCTCCTTGTGGAACATCTTGATCTTCGTAGATGTGCCCATGTTGCACTCCTCTAGCATGTTGATGTAGATCGGGTCCACGCCGGCACGGGGCAGAGCGTTCCAAACTGCGTTCAGTTCGACACTGTCAAATGCTTTGACATAATCGATGAAGCACATTAGGAGCGGTTGCATGTACTCTCGTGTCTTTTCAATTAGTTGAGTCACCGTGTGGATCTGATCCATACAGCAGTATCCGCGACGAAAACTGGTCTTTTATTATATGGAAGGATATACTTTGAAGGTCTTGGGGGAGTGAAATACACATACAGCTCAATACTGTTTTGGAGTGGGTAGAGATGTGACGAAATAGTGCTATAGTGAGGGAGGCCCAGGTGGTCGTACTTTGTGCTCCGATTCTTTCATTATGTGGAAGGATATACTTTGAAGGTTTTGGTGGACTGAAATGCACGTACAGCTCAATACTTATTTGGAGTGGGTAGAGATGTGACGAAATAGTGCTATAGTGATGGAGGCCCAGGTGGTCGTACTTTGTGCTCCGATTCTTTTATTATATGGAAGGATGGCTACTGCAAATGGTCGATTTGTTTTCGTACAAGCTGCCATTTTTCTTTCGACGCACCTTAGCGTGCATGCTAATAAATAAATAAATAAATAAATAAAAATGAAAAAAATAAATAAATAAACACATAAATAAATAAATAATTAAATAAATAAATAAATAAATAAATGAATATTCGCTATTTCAACCGAACGGACATAACTCGCCCACTTTAACTCCATAAAGAAAACAACAGTTATTCCTGTGTTTGCTTGCGTTGTCTTCTGAAGTAGGCGCACTTAACAGAGCTTCGTTTTCCAAGCCACCGCAGTACGGTCGGCAATGATACTTTACGTTTTGATGCTCTTTTCCCGATCGACTTGACTGCAGCACGCCCCTCCCCCCCCCACTGACGCCTTCCGGGGTGATTCTTTTGTCTATCACACTTTGCAGAGCTGAAAAGTCTTGTTCATCTTTCGGGTTTCTAGCTTTGAACTGTACGGCAATTTCAAATAGTAACAGAAATAACTCCGGCGAGAGATAAGCCAACGGCTTGGTTGAACTTGATGCTCATTCGTGTACAGATGACCTACGGAGTAGTTCTACTGACGTTATCTCATTGTCTGAGGCTTTCAAGCAATTAGCTTCTGGAATATGGGATTTTTCTCCATGTAACTGGCAGTGGAAAGCTAGATGTTAGCTGGCAAATGTTGCGTTGAATACCAGCTTCTAACGACTTTTTCGAGGCATTGCTGACTCTCCACGCACTTTCAATAAGGTTTTACCCTGTTGTTTACTTATTTTCTCCCTTCGAGCATCGTTGGTGGTTAGATATATTTACATCGGCGTGAACGTATCGGCGGACATGGTCATATTCAGAGACTAAAAAGCAGTGCGAGATTAGAGTGTACTCTCTAGAACACCGTATACTTCTACTGATCAAGGGTTTCCGATAGCTGCTTAAGCTAGGAATGCGAAAGCCCAGCTGAACGTATTACACAACTCACACCTATCTACCAAACGAGCAGCTCTACGTATTTGTGGACGACCCTCCTCCCTTGCTGACGTAGGCACGTGCCGCTACGGCCTCGACCTTTTCCAACAAAGTATACTTGCTACTGGCATCAAAAATGTTCCCCATTTCGATCCGATTTCCGCACTCATTTTGCGGAAATCGGAACTCAAGAGGCCCGAAAACCTGCACAAATCGGAATTTCGCTCACTCATGCTGGGGGACGAAATCTGAAATATCGTGAACCTGCCTTTTCACTGTCTATGTGACTATATCGCACTGCAAAATGTTAAAATGACATTTGGAATAAAATTCTTGGCCTTCTTTTTTCTCTAGGTTTCGTAAATTTACAAAAAAAACTAGCGAGAATGGGACTCCAACCCTTGTCACACGCTCGTCACTGTACAAACTATACCACCAGCACCACCGATGGGATTCTAGGTCGGCGAGGAAAACGTGTGATGGCCGGCAAATTTTCCGAGCGTGCTCGTAACCCCTCCAGAACAAGGATGCGCGACCGGGTTATTATACTATTTTACAAGGCTAGGCATGGACAATCTCAAGCTGGTATTACAACTTCACCTTACAGATCTACACAAGTCATACATTCCTTGTGATTACGTAAGCTTGCAGGTGTGGCAGCAAAGTACTGTTAGATCGGTGAAAGATATATGAATACGCAGTTATCTTGACAGATTTACAACTTTACATTCTTCTCATGAATCTGTGTTGAGCACACCGGTTAAAGGTCAATTAACATTGAGAAAGACAAATCAAAGTCAACAATTTCCTTACAAATATAAGCGGTAAACGATTTGTGAGATTGATTGAAATCAGTCAATCTCGGAGGTGCAGATCGTCGATGAACATAACGGTAGAGGATTTCCTCACAATGCATCCAATGAATACAAAAATGGTGTCGTCAACAAAATCGTCCAATGGATTTTCTCTGCTCAGGCGTTAGCTTCGCGAGGAACTAAAACAGAACAGTTTAGAGTTAATATTATCAAGTGCGCTTTTTCTAGGTATAGGAAAGAAACAGATATCTATGTACAGTCCAGCTTGACTCTCGCCTTTCAAAGGCACAGTCTAGCCTCAAGGGCATTTCTCGATACTTTACTCGGAGCACGGCCTTTAGCAAGCCTTCCAAACGCAAGAGCTCAGTTCCCTCAACTAAGAAGCTGTAGTGAAAAAGTAGACTCGCTCTCAATACCGCCAAAGGAAAACCAAGCGTGTCACTACGATGGAACCCGTTCTGCGTAAAATTTTACGAAGATTCCAAGAACAATTATCACAGGACCCTATCTTCAACGGTTAAGAAGTTATAGGCGAATAAATGGTATTCCATAAATTGACTTCGGCTGAAAAATCGGAAGAACATTTTTGCAACCTGAAAGCGAAAAATGGCCACGCAGAAACTCATGGGGACAGCAGAAACAGCTTTAGCCACGCATTTGTTGTCCACGGGTAGAAAGTTATTAGCGAAAAACTGATATCTTTAAACGAAAAAGAGGTGTTTCATGAATTGAAATCGGCTGGAAAATCGCGGGAATTTATTCTAACCTGAGCTATTAGACGCAGAATTCCACGATTGATCCGGAAATAACCTTCACTACATAGGTATCGACCCTCAGAGGCAAAAATAGTTGCGGGACTTTTTAACTTTTTGGATCTATTCAAAAATATTTTCGAAAAATTGTGACTTCAGCACAGCTCAAAAAACTATATGACTGAAGCAGAGCATTCTCTATAGAATAGTTAATCTCACAAAACAGCTTCTCTTCGAGAGATTGATTTTTTGAAAAACTAACCTAGAAAGGAAAAATATTGAATGCTAACAAAAAGAGTGTAAAAACGTAAATTTTGAAATCACAAGTTTGGAGAAGACCTCAACCTTTTTGCACTTGAGCAACCATCACCTCTCACACTGAAATTGGTTAGAGCTGTAAACGCATCTACGAAAACGACTTGTTTTGTTAGTATCTCTTGGGCATCCATAGTGAAACTGCTTAGTACTCCGCCCAGAGCAGCTTGTTCAAAGAAGTTATAAGCCGAAGGCGGTTGCTTTTTGTACTGCTTATACCTTCCATAACGCTTACTAATCTTTCCAAAATCTGGGATCGGACCTCATAAACGTGCTCATCGCCCAAAACAACCTCACTGGACAAAGTCTGGGTTGAATTCTATTTCCCGAACTTTCAGTAGAGTGATAGCGTTTTCGACTTTCAGGGAATGCGGATTGAGCGTTTACTACTCACAATAAGAGTTCTGGAAGCGTTTAAGATAAATGCTCCGGATCTGACTTGGAATTCTACCACGGTTTTTCGGTGTGCCGATCACGAATCTGATGTTCAGTTGTGGATTTTTCAAAAATTTGGACTCAATTTGTTTGAAGCTGCCCACCTGGGGAAGATTTGAGGGCAGAACGCGACTATTGACGAATTTCGGAATGCTACGATAGATAACTTATGACTCAAAATGTTTCTCTAGAGGCCATTCGGAGTGCTTACAAGGGAAGTATAAAAAGCGTAGGTCGGATCTGCGAAAACGACTAGTATGGTTAGTATCTCTTCTGGCTCAATAGTAAAAATGCGCAGTATCCCGCCGCGAGCCGCAGGTTCAAAAAAGTTATGAGCATTTTTTAAGCTTGGCGAAAAGGCAAGGGTACCCATCAGGCATTTTTTTTTGGAGTTTCGAAAATTTTTCTCGGATTCAGCTCCAAAGTTGTTTGTAGGGGTGTAATCTATGGTGGTGAACACGATTCTGGAGTCCATTCGTCGAAATTTTGAGGTTTACTGTAGGTTACGGTAGGTAACATGTCATTTAAGGGTCAAAGCCCACCTTAGTATTTTAAAAATCGACAAACGGACGTTAAATTCGTATTCTCCACCCCGAATAACCCCCGTATACAAATTTTGAGTAAAATCTGAGATTTTGACTAAACTACCGTATACCCACCGTAATCTACCGTAATCTGCAAAAATCGATAAACGGACTCCAGATTCGTGTTTAGCACTCCAAATAACCCTCAGAGAATGATTTTGAGACATATCTATCGTAGAAAACCGGAAATCTCGAAAGTGGCGTTTTTCCCTCGAAATTTTCCCCGGTTGGGAAGCTTCAAACGAAATTAGCCGAAAACATTGGAAAATCGACTAATAAATCACAGAATCGTGATCAGCGCCCCAATAAACCCCCCTGGGAGAATTTTAAGTCAAATCTGGAACATTTTTCTAAAACGCTTCCAGAGCCCTCAAATCGGTATGAATAAACGCCCAACCGAAAATCGGTACAAGTCCAAAACGGTGTCAGTCTGGACAAAGTATGGAAAATTTGCCTTCATCCAAACTCCGCTCAGGGGGGTAGTTTTGGGCGCTGAACACATTTATGAGGTCCGTTTCCGGATTTTCCGAAGAATAACGCGCTTTTTGGAAGGTACAAAAAGCACAAAAAATGAGCTTTTTAAGCTTGTAACTTCTTGGAACCTGCGGCTCGCGGCGGGATACTGCGCAGTATTACTATTAAGCCACAAGAGATACTAACGACACTAGTCGTTTTGGCAGATCAGACCTACGCTTTGTATACCTCCCTTGTTAGCACGATTCTGATTACTGTTTATCCGCTTCTGACAGATGTCGGTAGAGGCACGGTGGGTATAAGGTGATTCAGCTGTCAAAATTTTAGATTTGACTTAACATTTCTATGTGGGGTTTACTCGTGGGTGCTGAATACGAATTCAACGTTCAATTGTCGATTTTCGAAATACCCCATATGGCATGATACCTTTCGGAGCCTACAGTAAACCTCAAAATTGCGATAAACGGACACCAGATTGATTTTCAGCACCCTTATTAACACTAACATACAGGTTTTGAACGGGATCTGATTTTTTCGAAACACCGTAAAAAGTACTGGGGTACCCTTGCCTTGTCGCGAAGTTTGAAAAACGCTAATGTCTTGGAACCAGCAGCTCGCAACGGGATACCGCGCAGTTTTACTATGGAAGCCCAAGAGATACTAACAATACGGAATAACAGGCTCGAGAAAACTCGTCCACGAGTTTCTCACCGTTCAAGTTCACAACTTTAAGGGGCTATGACTTCGTTCGTAGTGGGTTCTGAGCGATTATGAAGACACCATTTTGATCAGCCCGAAAAAAAAACTCCAAACCTGGCAGAGAAAAATTGGAAAACGATTCTGGGTTTGAACTGTGAGGCCACCTTTTACATGCCTTTTAAAAATTCTAGTCTAGCGAATGGACAAGTTGAGACCATTCGCGATGAGCCTGGTGGGATCGTGACTACCGGTCACCGGTCAATAAGGTTTTATCGCCAGCTACGATCAACCGTGGTGGCCTGGTCCATTCGCCAGGCTAGAATTGGTGAAAGGCGTATTCTTTCGCAGTAGGTCAAAAGAAGGAAGCACGAACATCTGACTAGGGAACCTCAAACTTCACATGGTGTTTCCCGGATTGGAAAGGAGATGAATATTTTCTGATCAATTCTGCCCCGCTCTCTCTGAATCCGAAATAGGTTTGTGCTGAGGACGTCTGAGAATCAATCCACAAACTGTCAAACTTCACTACTTCTCAACCGACATTTGAGCATTAGTGTACTTGTTTATTGCGGTTGATGCCATATGAAAACCTATTGAGCACGTCATATATATGAAAAAAAAACAGCTCTGAATTCTTGGATGGCTTTGACAGTGTTGAGACATTAAAGGCACAGAACACCCAAGAAATTATTTCCCAGGCTTCATGCGTATCTTGGAGAGGACCACTCTCTGATCACAACGGTATCTCTCAAATTGTCCAAGACCTCCTACGAACGGAGATATGGCTCCTTGAAAATGCCTGCATCTTGAGGGCGAAAATTCGGTGGACGAGTTGTCTTGTGCTTGTATTTCTCTTCATTCGCAATCGCTGCACGAGAGCAAATTAGGATGAGGAGATGGACCGGTAATGGACTGAAGAACAAATATTTGTTAGAATTCATTAATCCATTTCGCCGGTATCGAGTTCGGAAATCTGGCAGGTGGCCGGGCCTGTGGTGGTGGCTGGAGGGGGGCGGGCCTGTGGTGGTCGCTTATAACTCGCTTATTTGGAGGAATTAAGATGTGACACTTGGCACCTGCTATATAGGAGGGGTCTACTACACAATCAAATAAAAATCACAAAATTCATATCTGAGGGCGTACTGTGCCTTTAATGCTACCACATCCCTGCAGTGTATCACAATCCTCACAGCAGGGAAGGCAGCTGCGGACACTCAGCGGGATCAAGTGCAAACGGTCAGGGGTTCGACCCCCATAACTGTGAATATGGAAAATATATAACCATTCACGACCACGTGTCCCACAGGTGGGACGCGCGTTGACTACCACTTCAAACCGCTTGTCCCACCAGTGGGACACTTTTTTCTAAAATCGATTTCTCCGTCACAAAAAACTACCTTCGAACTTACATATGATCAATGTGTTGACCTACCCAAGACTCAAATAAAAACCTCGCGGTCTATCAGTAAGTCAAATGCAACGACATTTTTAGAATTTTCTAAAATCATATGGGCTGGGGTGAAGGAAAAACGGCTGTAAAGTAACTTTAGAAGCACCTTATGATTTCTCTTTCCTTTTATTGCTAGCTTTTAGGTTGCTTAGTAGAAACCTATCGTTCCATACTCGATTACTTTTCTGAAAGCGTTGCACCTCAATTGACCCCGTTTTGGTTTTGAGTAATTGTTCTCGATAACGAAAGCGTCTCAGAAGCTCAAATTTTGATACTGTTCAATCATCGTTGCTAGCTAAATACAATATAGACACAAAAGAGTGGAAGCAATTACCCGTGGGACGCTATTCAAGCCAGCGTGTCCCACCGGTGGTACACGTCATACTGTGACGCAATATTGCACGCGATCTGAACGTGCAGTCACCCAAAATTAGGCGCGTTCGTGAATGGGCTAACGTTCTGCTTTGTTTTCTTTTCTACAGAGTGGGTTGATAGAATTTTCATCCAACATTGTTGTTATGTACATATATGACAAAAAATTTTTGATAAGGAAACTTTTGTCGGTTAGCCTGGGCATTCCAAATGAAATATACTTTTCGCAACCGTTTTTGGACGTAAAATCGAAATATGCCCATTGGAGCTGCCTATGATATCGAGTCATGGGCGTCTTTCCCCTAATTTCCGTACCTATTGCGCCTTGCAAAACGCGCAGTGATCTTTCGAAAATCGGGAAGCGAACCATATCGTGATCAGCGTCTAAACAACCTCCTCAACGCAGTTCGATTAGAGTAATAGCGTTTTCCACGTGTTCCAAATATTGGTTGAGGGCTTACTTATACAGTTCACAGCAACGGAAAAAAGAGGAGATGCGGTTGCGTATTTTCACTAAGCATACTGTAGCTATGGTTGGCTCGCTTCCAAGAATCGGTAATAAATAGCTGGTGAATTTTTTCTGGGATATGTTTTTTTCTGTTCCCTCATTTTTTTTCGCGGTATTCTTGTGTGTATCTATAGTAAATAACTGATGTGTTTTGATATTGCGTGTGTGGGTGATGGGAAGAACATATAGTGGAGTCCACCAAGAGTGTCTCATTTAGTTATCAATGAGAAGCGGTCGGCTGGGGATCAATGTGCATGAATCACATTTCAGCACGCTCGATACCGATTGAGCGAGAGCGGCTGTGCTGCAACGAGTTTCACTTTCATTGATCTCTAATCGACCGCTTCTCATTGATAAGTAAATGAGACACTCTTGGTGGACTCCACTATACTTTCCTTCTGATTTCCCCGGTGTTTTTTCTCCAAAATAGAGTAAAGTGAAATTTTGCCGTCCAGCGCATGTAGCTCTGCGTCTGTGCGGACATCACGCCATAATTGACTGCAAACCTTTAATTTTTTCTCGCGAATTTGAGCACCGGAAACGTTTGAAAACGCCATGGGATCAACCATTGGAATGACCCATATGTATGTTATTATCACACCTTGAACTTTCGGAACCTTTTTCAGGTGAAAAAAATTTCGGGAAATTATAATGGAAGCAGTGAATAAATCTTGTCTCATCTTATCCTATTTATGTTTTTTGATTTATTTTATTGTGCTACGTGCCCTGATTTCGTTGTTCTAGGTCCTTGTAGAGAGGATACCTTAGATGGTCGGAGAAAGAAGTGAATAAAAATAGTCCTTCTGCAACTATTAAAATGCAGATTCACGACGCACCTGAAATTCTTGCTCAGCAGCATCACTTTCGGAGATGTTCATAACTTCGTCCAGTTTTCGTACTTTACGCCAAAAATCTCTTACTTCCTCATCTGTTGCTTGCCGAAGTCTCTCGTCGATGTCTTCGTCACGGAGACTTCTCCTCTCGAGAACTCTCTGTCGATACTGATTCTGAAAAAGGCCCAGTCTACAACAAACTACCAGAAATATTCAGTAAACGAAGTTTCACTAGGAGAGACTCAATACCTTGACTTCGGATGACTGCCTCAACAGAATAACTTTTAGTTTCTGGTACTTCGTCCATCTAAAAACGGAAAATTAAAATAAAATGGTCAACGATTAGCTTGCCAGTCATTCTCTTTTATCTTAAACAAAATTCGAGAATAATTATTTTCGCTCCTCACCTGTGTACATAGCTCATTAACTTGTCAATCCCTAGAAGGGATTTGTACATTTCTAATATGCTATCTTGATTAGCGTCTGGAAATTTTCCATGCTACTCGATCCGAAAATGTTTTTCATAAAGGAAGAGTTCATCTACATATTGCATAATCAATTCAAAATCGAATTAACTACACTAGTCAACACTCGAAACTAACAAGGAAAGGTCACTTGGGAAATGTGGCCTTTCTGAACAGAATGCAACTTTATAGGGTTAGTTTTTGAGGAACAGTTTGAATTTCACTTTAATAACTGCGCTCCGTTTCTCTGAACGGAGTTATGGGTATGTTTGGTGCGTTACCATAGTTAATTGTCATTCAGTTATTTATGCCTTCCGTAACATAACCTTTTTTTCGAATCTGAGAGTGAGCCCTATGATTGAGCTCGGCGCCCCAATAACCTCCTCGAGAAATTTCCCCAAAAATTCACAAGTCTAAAATCTTTTATGGGACTCCTCAGCTCGAACGCATTTACCCAATGCAACCTATCGCATATACATACTTCGATCGGACAAACGGGGAGCAGCTAGAAAGATCAAGTTCGAAATTCTCGGCAAAATATGATTCTTGAGAATATCATTTTTCGAAATGGCCTTTTTATCCAAATGACCTTCCCTTGTAAGCTACCTGAAGAACTGAGTTAGTTGGGTGATGGCCTCAAAGGCAGAGTTAGCGGGAAAAACAGTAGTTGTGCTAACCTCACAAGGAGGTAGATATGACCATCACAAAATTGAAAATAAGTGCAAAGTCAGAGGAAAAACGCGCAGGAAGAAGCTGGAACGGCTAATTAGAGGGCGTCCGATTTCCCCCACCGAACGAGACTTCCATAATTGCTAGTTCTGCCTTCTTTTAATTTGCTTTTAAAGCAATTGCTAGCGACTTCTAAGCACCACTAATTTCTTTAAAGGCAGTGTACACGATAAAGACGGTCCTCTAGTTTTCACCAGAAATCGAATGAACCTGGATCCATTGCAACAATAATGGCGGAAGAACGGCTAAAAGCGAGCCCTAGATAGTCTCATACCGCCCTCAAATTTGTATGCGCTAGGCCACACCCGCTCACTTCTTCGTTGGCCGTTTAGGGGGAGGAGGAGGGTGATGGTCGTCGTGTATTCCAACCGCTAGAGAGTGGGAAAAGTTTGTGTTTCTCCCAATCACAGGCTCAGCTCCTCCCCCGTCCGTCCAATCACTCGCGCCGCCCGTTTCCCCATCTCTCTCGCTTTCAAAATACATTATGACCATCACCCGGAAGTGGGCGGTGGGAGTGGTGCATGACGCTCGACGGCTGGCGCACGCAACATGTCCAAGGACGGCACGGGATTAACGACGGTATTGATAATATTAGTGGCAGAAGCTACTGCCGCTATGCCTCCACCGTCAGCGATAGGCCGGCTGCAGTGGTCGCAGGGTTAGGGGGCAGGCGATTGGGGGCAGGCGTACACTCTGTAGATAGGTGCCCTAGCCTTTTCCTGCGCATTTTTTTAAACTTTTCATCATTTTCTGCTTTTCTGATAGCCTGATCTACCACTTTCCATGAGGATAGCATAACAACCCTTTTTATAGCGAACCCTGATTCTAGGTTAGCCAGGAGTGGGAGGAGTTCGCAAAGGGGGGGGGCGTAGATAAGAGCAAAGACGCAGAGAAGTGCCAGAATGTCGTACCATAGCGTGCAAACTCTGCCCGCTCCCATTATTTCAACCCCCACCCCTTTCGCCACCTAACGACTACCCCCCCCCCACCTTGATCAGGTGAGTAAAGAAAACTCAAAGTCAAAATTTTTGGCGTGTGAGAGTTTAGCCTTTAAATTTCTTTTTTTTTCTCATCTCAATTCGCCGGTCAGCGTGCCCGCTGGCATTACATAGACTCTGGTTCATTTCAAGTGAACCCTGTTTCCGATTATCACCGCGCGGAGCTGTGGCTTTTTCGTTGGAACCTCCTTATCACCAGTTATACCTCACCGAGGCCAACCGCTCCGCTAATGGTAATAATCGAAATCTACAGGTCACTAGGGATTTCTCAGACTCTACTTCAGCTTCACGTTTACTTTCACTTAATTCTTACTCACAATCAGGGATAGTTATCGTTTTTGCATACTTACATACATATAAGGTATTCCGCCAGAAGTTGCCCCACTACATGTCAATAGTAGGCGTTCGGTTGAAGATGATTATGCATAAGACTCATTGCGGCACAACCGCACTCTAGACCGGTGGCGAAAGTGCTCGGAACCATACGTAATGATCTCCAACCGACCGTTTTCCAGTTATATTAAGATTTTCAACTTCTGGTGGACCACACTGTAGATTTAAAGCGACAGTATAAGATTTCTGATTAATTCACAATCTGACTCCACTCGTCAGAAGTTATCGTAGGTTTGTTTTGAGAAAATACACAGAAATTATACTTTCCCGGTAAAGATGTTAGCAGTATGGTGAGTTTACCTTTTTTAGGAGTAAAGCTAGAGTGTCATCCCATCTTGTATGTACACTGGGCATGGATAGTCCTGGTACTTTGTGGTACTCATTGTGCGTTGGTGCGAACTCGGCGCACGTATGTTATAACATATGCGCACCGACTTTGCGCCAACGCACAATGAGGAACGCAAAGTATCAGGGCGATCCGTGCCGAGTGTATGTTCGCCAGAAATCCAGAACCGACTCATTTCGTGGGTGCCGTCGTTTTACTAACAATCTGAAAAGAGGAAATTTCTATCTAACCTTATCATGTCGTGATCATTTCTGAGATCTTCGAGTTGCCATTGGTCGGTTTTGTCTTCTACCAGCTCCTCCAATTCATCTAGGTAAAATAGATCTACAACTGCTTGCAGCATCCCAACCAGCGCCAGCATGTAGATCACTTTCAGCATCCTTAAATATAGTGCATACCCTCTGTAAAACGTCGTAATTCACATCATTCGATTTGCGAGCGGCGCGCGCGATGCCTCAGCCTCCGTCTGCCCTCCGCTCTCTCACTGCCTTTAACCTCCGCTCCGCACCAGCACGCGTAGGTACCATGTGAATTTCGCCGTGTTATAGCCTGTACGTATGTACACATAGTTATGATTGCGTCACACGTACTTACAGTCGGCACGGATCGTACTGATACTTAGCGTTCCTTAGTGTGCGTTGGTGCAAACTCGACGCTCGTATGTCATAACACACATATGTTCACCGAGTCTGCGCCAACACACAATAGGGAACGAAAACTATCACTGCGATCCGTGAAGACTGTATGTGACAACAACACTAATCTCCTTGATAGGCAATACGTTGATAGGGTTTCTTTCTGAATTTCAAAAACTATTGTTCTTTTTCGTGCAGTCGCTACCGTAACGAATCTGTAAGTCATGATGTGAGATATTTTACGCGTTTTATCATTAATCATACAGAAAAGATTAGCTGAGCGGTTAGTATAATTCGTAAATTCACGTTCATCTATTAGTTTCGAGAATTTTTTTTAAATGAGTTAGTCAAGACTATAAAACTGCGAAAATCTCATGGTTTCTACGCTTGCAGGTGCGGAGCGGCGGTTAGAGACAGTGAGAGACGCATGATAGACGGAGGGAGCAGAATCGCCCTGCCGCTCGCGCCTTGAGTCGTGAGAATCAGGATGTTTAACAGTGGATACTGTCCCAAATTTGTCGTCACTCCTGAAAAGTCTGCTAAATTGACACAAGGAAATAATTTCTGTGAGGGTGGATAATCTTTAAACCACTAATTTATTCGAGCTTCTGATAATCTCTCAGTGACAGACCCCAGTGAGCGGTGATCTCCACCGCTGATTCCGACGTATAAAAAGGAGAGAAGGGACACATACATAAAAGAGATATATTCATGGCATCTATGCGATTCACATTAAAGCATCGTACACGATGAAAACCATATTTGGGTTTATACGTTCATTCGGACTAGTAGGTCATGACAATGTCACTCAGAAAGTTTGAAGTTCCAAAATCGCCACTGAATGAAGATTGGCTTACCTCAAAACGGCTTCCTGGGTTTGGGGGGCCGGCCTTGAAGTCGATCCGTTCTTACAAGGAACAAAATTCCGTGGTTGCTGCCGGCGGGCGCGCCTTGACGTGTCGTAGGGCGCAATGCACACGCCAGTCGATTCCGCTTACGGCATCGATCGGAAGCACCTGGCGGTGATGGACGCGGCAGGTTGGTAATCCATATTAATTTCGTTGAAGTCGTAGTTGAGCGGCATCCTTGGTGAATTGCTTCCAACGCTGCGCCAAGGAACGAAGCGTAGAACTGTTCCTTGCGTTTTCCGCGCAACTATCCCAAGCTGATGTCGGCGCGAAATTCAGATTTGCTATGAACTTTCTAAACATGTGTTTTTCTTAAAAAGTGGACGTTTTTGAGGAGGCCTTTCGCTACTGTTAGTCACTATAGGGATAGTACAACACGAAAACGTCAAAACCCCAAATACGGTTTTCATCGTGTACGATGCCTTTAACCCATTCACGACCGCGTGTCCCACCGGTGGGACACGCGTTGACTACCACTTCGGACCGCGTGTCCCACCGGTGGGACACCCTTTTCGAAAATCGATTTCTCCACCGCATGAAGGAATTTCTAAACCTACTTATGGTCAATGTATTAAGCTATCCTAGAGCCGACTACAAACTTCGTGGTCCGCTGGCAGCTTCACCGCTACAATATATCTAACCCATCGAATGCAGCGAGGTCGAAAACCGCAAACTTGAGTACAGATTGCATTTTTACAAGCAATTAATGGCGTATTTTTTTCTTTTTTCCATTACTCGATAAACGAACCTTACTTCTGAGAGTGGTTAGATCGTATAGCACTATTCAATATATTACAGAAATATGATTACTGATATTGCGCACCATTTACGAGTAGAGAATCGGCTTTTCTTTCGCCCGTATTTTGTTCACAGAAATAATTTCATGCAAAGATCACCAATGTAGAGACAACTAGGGCCTTCTCTCGTAAGTCCTGTTTGGTTACGGTTGGTATCCTGGGCCGGGGCTCTACTTCGGTGAAAACTACCCTGGAGAGGAGCGGACGAGAAAAATGGGGACGCGCAAGAGCAGAAAACGAGTGAAAACTTATAAAACGGTTATTACACTAATAATTCCTAGTCAATATGTAATAATAGAACTATTGGCTACGTCTAAATGTTGAAAAAAACGCTTTTTACAAAAAATCTCTTCCTAGAAGGCGCCGAACTGGAGAGGTGAGGGGGCGTCCGAGAAAAAAATGGCTCTGAAGATCTGAAAAAGTCATTTTAATCAGCATTTTCAGTCAATATGAAAATTTAGGAAAATTTTCTACGTCTCAATGTCAAAAAGAATGCTAACAATGTTAACTACAAAAAAAACTGGCGTCGCAATGCGATAGACCGCAATAGAGTGGGAGTATGTAGCTAATGCAAAAATTAGTGTAAATCGGGAAAAATATCATTTCACTAAGCATTTGCTGGCCATTGAAGAACAGAAGAATGCCCTTCATGGTAATCTACGATAATTAATGTTTCAAACCCCTAGAATTCAACGAATCACATGATTCTCTGGATGGTCTTATCTACACACTTAAAATTTTAAGTGGCCATTTCTCTGTAAGGAAAGAGTTATGGAAGCTGAAACTTTGGCATAATGATTTTGACGTCGACAGTCGTTGAATAAACAAAAAAACGAAAATCGATTTTTTGGTGGCGTGCCATTCGAGCAAAAGTGGCCCACCGGTGGGACACCGTATACGGTGACGCAATATTGCACGCGGTCCGAACGTGCAGCCACCCTAAATTAGGCGTGGTCGTGAATGGGTTAAAGAACTTTGCATATCTACTCTTTAGTAAAGAGTGCGTGCGTCACCTCGTGACACAAAATCAAGGAACTGTTCCGAAAGGCGATTAGCTGCATAATCCATGCAAAAAAAACCCCCAGCATTAACATAACTCGCTCAAAAGTTTTCTGATTTTTGTCTAGTCATCCAGTCACTCAGAGACATCCAGTTCATTGTCTTGATGAGTAGTTCACCAGTTTAGAAAATTCTAACCCCACTTGGTGGGATTTGAAGAGACATTTCGCCACATCACCTGTCATTCACTACGTGGTTTTCATCCTCTAAAGGTGTAAATGATAGGAGCTTTCGCAGTGATCGATCCACCCCCGTACTGATCCCGCCCGTCTCACAACGGAATCGAAACCTAGGCGAAGACCACTGCTGACGAGTTGTCCAAGGGTAGAACAGTGATTGGTCATTTCGGGCGACTAATGATTAGGCGTAGCGTATGGAGGTATGTGATATTCTAGGTTTCGGCATAAACACAGGCCGCGACAATTTAAATCCTGAGTGAATGGCCCAAATAGTCTGCTTCTTTACAGGGGTCAGGTCTCGCCGTCAGATGGTCGATAAACTAGAGTCGCTCGCACACCATATGGGAGAACTGGCTGACGGCCCAACACGTGATTTACCAATCTCCTATCATACCAATAGGTTGATTAGAGGACACATAGAGTTCGCGTAACAATTTTAGTCTGATGAATGGAGGGGCTGAGACGGTAAATCACCCCGCGCGAATAGAGACCTCATTCTCCAATGAGACCGCCAACAACGCACGGCCAGTCGCCTGGTCCCTGCGTCAGACTAATTCAGAAACGGAAGCCATACAAGTTTCGTACGAGTTAAAGGCAGTGTTCACGATAATCTTCAAGATTAAGATTATTCGCTATGTTGATTAAGTGACCCCCGGGTAGAACTAAAATGACGTAGGAATTGAGAAAAACGCACCAGGAGGACACGAAATTCTTAAGTATCACCCCGCCTCTTAAGTATCATAGGAAGTGTTTGTTGTGACAATGAAATCTTTTGTAGACTCACCCTTCGCGGTTTTCTGCTCTCTATTGCTCCGTTCTTTCCTTAGAGCCCTAACTAATCCTCCTTTGCATAAAATATTATTTTATTTTCGATTGACCCAATTTTCTAACGGGGACAACCACCATGAACATGTTCATCCAACCGGACAACTAGTCCATGTTGTAGAATAATGTCATTGAAATACGACGTTTTAATGCGTTTTCCACCGTATCTTCGTGATTCTGGTAACACTTGGAGGCTAACGCATTGTTTTATGTGAAAAACTCGGGGACAAAAATCATCGTGAACACTGCCTTTAAGACAATGCATTTTCCCTGAGACTAGGTTTGGGATTCATAAATGGCAAACCTTAGGCTACAGTTGGGTTTGCTGGGAAAGGAAGCAATCCTTGAAGATAAACCCAACTGTTCCCCAACGTTTGCGTTCCAGAATCACAGCCTATATTGGACAACGAACTGAACAGTGCGGCCACAAAGACAACAAGAGCCAAACAGCCAACAAGATTATATCGTATTCCACATATCCAGAATTTACAACGGACCCGACGAGATGATACGCGCAGGAAGAGGAGAGAGTTCGACAAAGAAGACCGCTTGGGGTAACAGTGGACTGGCAGACACACTTGGACACAGCTTCATGCCGTGGCCTTATTGGAAATAGGACAGAGCCTGAATCCTTCTAGTATACTTTCTGGTGGGCTGCTAAAGATCTCGGAGGCCCTGAATTGACAGCCGAACAAGTATCCGAGGAAAAGGACAGTAGGATTATCTTGTTGAACTGGGGAGCAAGAAATGCATGTTTCTACTCAAGTCATCAAGGCTCTAGGTTGTAGGTAGTGAGGACCCATTTACGTAGCTCTGATTTAGGGTTGTAGAGATTGGGTGATGAATTTTCTTTACGCATTCGGCCATTATGGGGTATTTTATGCTTCGCCGCTGTCATGAGCGAAAGGCATGCAAAAATCGCGGTAGGACCCGCATCGGCAGTTGTCGCGCGTCAGCTGCCGCGACGTGTTGCGGAGGGCTGACATACTCAGACAACCGTCGCATTCAATGCGTGTCGAATATGCATTTAACTCGAAGACAGGTTGGTTTTGAGCACAGTAAGGGGCGGCATGCACGTACGCGTCGGGTCAGGTTATGGTTAGGCAGGGTTTGGGGCGTCGGCACATTTAATGATTGCTGAGCGAGAGCTGGAGATAATCAATAACTTGTGTCTCAGTGGGGTATCGGCTGCACCATTCTCCTAGGTAGGGTTTGCGAGGGAACGGTTTTTCAGTGCTAGCCTAACCCCTTTCAACCCTCGCGCTGCTTTCATCAAACGCGCCGATTCCCCAAACCCTGCCTAACCTCAACGTAACCCGTCGCGTACGAGCATGTCGCCCACGAAACGTGCTGCTAGGGTAGCTTGTGCTCCTATTGAGCTTTAAATTACATCACGTGCCCCAGCAAATAAGACAGTAAATGCTTACGTGCTGCACATTCAACTCGATGACTGAACGATTTTCTAAAAAAGGAAAGCATACGAAGCACTCTTCAGGTGGGACTGAGATGTTGGCAGCGTCGCCGGTTCAATTCCCCAAATTTGGGGTACTCTGCCCGCTCAGCCGCTGGAGGCCTCGTCTAACCGCTGGCGGCTCCAGTGCTGCCATTCATAAACAGGTGCGGGTCCTAACTGGGTTCCTTTCAAAATTTTCACAGACCAGCAACGCGTCTTTGCTTTGTTTGGTTTCCGTTGGGCTACGTTCGGGTTCCACGCTACCAACTCTTCTTATTTCTCAACCAATCCCTAACCAACGTCTCCCAGGTGTGGTCTCGTGGGACTAAAACGTAGCCCGGCGTTAATCGGGTCAAGCTGTGACGCGTCATTGGCTTGTGAAAATTTTGAAACAAACCTGTCTGAAACCTTCACCTGTTCATAAGTCCTAGCCCAGATGGTGCTCGGCGAGCTGGCCTCGTGCATATAGCTGTGCCAGCCGCGTCGCGGCGTGCTGCTACGATAGCGCTGGACTACTTGCACCACGAGTCCCTGCGATAAAATTTTGTGGCATGTACACATGCGGTGAAATTCCGCTGCACTTGCTGCTGTTCGGAGCACGTGCCCTGTGATAGAGCCTTTTGATGGGTGTGGTCATTCGAGCTGAATGCGTATTGAACACTCATTGAATGCGGCGATTTTTGAATACTGCAAATAGGCTGAAGCCTCTCGCTGCCACTGTCGCTGTAGAGAGCACTGCGATAGCGACAGGTTTGAAGTGCGGGAGTGCTCGAAGCCAGCCGTCGCTGTAGCTCATGGCCAGCGAAAACTCATCAAAATGCTGGAACGAACCCTCGGGCGCTGGCGCTGGCACCCGTCTCAGTGCGCTGCACTGTGACGAACAGCCGCGACAGGTACTGAAAAGTGCCTGCCACAGCTCATTTCTACGGTGTGGACCTGGTCCCACCACAATTATTTACAGTTGCCCGCACTAGTTGTGGCCGCAGACTTTTGGTAATTCATTGGCCTTACGTTCCCTCATGCGTCTCACATTGTTCTCTGCAAAAATCGAAGACCGATCAGCGCGGCATGGGTGCGAACGTGTTCTTGACGAGGAAAGCCCTGAGAAGACGACTTCGTGTTTTGGTTGTAGGATCACTTTTGGCTTCAGCAAACGATGGATCCTGGTCGTCGGAAGCAGCGGTACGACGTGTGTTCTCGAACAAGGCCCTTCGACGTTTCTGGTACAGCGCAGAGGTCGTTGGGCAAGCCAACAGGCGATGAAGATCTATGTGGCTCGATTACGGGCTACACAAAGTGGACCGGAACCAATTTTGATCTGAGCTATTTTGTTTTTGTGCTGTTGTTACCGTCAGTTTCGACGTGGTTAAGTGATTTGTCATGTTGTCTTCTGATGGCTTATTGAAATCGTGTTATTTAGTGGTCCCGGCTAACCCGGTCTACTAATTTTTGTTCGTTTCATCTAAAAGTGCTTCTGCGCATCTTTATTGTCGCTTTTGTTGTTGTTTTTCCGTGAAATTCTAAAAATGCGGGAAAACTTCTACGGCTATGATTGATTTCTCATGGTGCTTTCATACGGCTGTTAATTTAGCTGGGTTTGTTTAGCTTATGGTGGTCAGTTGTACAGTTTTTTCTGTGATTTCTGCATGTTTTTCTCTTTCCCATGTGTTTTCTCTAACGGTTTTATACTCGGTAGATGGCTCTTCCTCGATCGGTCACATATTTTAAGGTGAACGTATTATGTTTTTTTATTCGGTGTTATTTGTTTTCTTTGTTCTCCGTTGCATTCGGGCAATTTTATGTATCTTGATGGCCACCGTTTCACTGCCTCTTTACCCGATAAAGCCCTTCGCGCAGTCTTCCGAGCCATAGTAGAGATTCTATGAGTGAGAAACATGTTTATGAAGACTGATGCCACGAACGGGTCAGGACTCCAGTCTGATAGGAATCGCAGTGAACCTTCGGCAAATCTGCCGGGCCGTAGCATATCAGGCCATACCTGTCACGTTCAAAGCACCGACCCGGCAGGATTATGGCTCTGCGAACCTAGCGCAAAACTTGTTGTCCGTGTCGCGAATCTAATGCTGAATGGCCCATGAAAGGAGCACGGCAGGTTCACAGTTCCGAGAACCCTCTAAAAATCTTTTCAAAAATCTCTAAGCTCTAGTTCCTCATTTGATCCGTATTCCCTCCTATCCCTTCCCTTTCCCTAGGCGGATGAGAGAATGCTATTCTTAGGCTACCGCTTCCACAGTGATACGTGATGCGTTAGAACGCAGTCAACCCGGGTTGCAAAGGGAGCGGAAGGGGCAATACCAGTGCTAAATTCGTGCATAGTATAATACGCGGGCCCTCTGTGGATTTCAACACGTCTAGCTGAGTCACGGTAGAGTCTTGGCACCGCGAAACTCGAAACAAACATCGTGGAACCGAAATGATCGCAGTAGGTGCGAGGTTTGTGGGTGGTACTCGGTATATTCGTGGCAGGCACAAGGTTCGCGGTAAGTTCGGGGCTGAATCGCGGCAAATTTTATCAGAACACTGGAGGTGCGTCGTAGCTTTATCGAGACCCGTCGCAACGTCCCACAGGGCCCTGGTAGTGCAGAGTTATTCTCTCAAAGCTGAAAGTGTTGAAATGAAGCAGAACACAGTTTCGTGAAAGCGGGGAGCATTTGCCAAACGTGGCGAAAAACGTCCGATGCATGTAACTTTTTGAACGAAGACATTTCTAGACTCTGGAAGCGCTTTCATATTCACAGCTTAAATTCCTACCTAATGATATGCTTTGTGGACCGAAGTTCTATGAAATCGCTTCGTTTTTGAGTGAAATTGTTTTTACGGGAGTTTCGAAACGACGTCGCGCGCTGCCAGGTGCGGGGAAATTTTCAGTAATAATGGTACAAGTGATAGAGAAGCGATCTCTATGTTTCTTTCGTGAATTAGATGAAGGTGGGGCAATCTCCAGATTGGTGCAGGTTGAATTTTCGAACTCCTCCATTTATTAATCTGGGGCTTTCGCAACGGAAGTCCGACTTTTCAGAAAGCTCCCAAGCGTGTTTAATGGAGGTTTTCGAAAATTCAATCTGCTCAGATTTCGAGATTGCAACACCTTCATCTAATACACCAAGAAAACCATGGAATTGCTTTTGATTTACTCGTACACTTACCATTCAATATTTCGCCACACTTTGCCGCTCGCAAAGTTTTTGAGAAACGACCGCAAAAGCAATTTTGCTCAGAAACAAAGTCAATTGGAGAGAGCTGCGGTAGACAAAGCACATCAACAGGTAGGATTTTGAGCTGTAAAAAATGACCTCGTTTTCAGAATCCAAAAATGTCTGCATTCAAAAAAGATACATGCATCGGGCGTTTTTTGCTAAGCTTGGCAAATGCTCCCATTTTTTACAAAACTTAGCGCGGGTAATGTGTATGTATAGCCTAGCTCTCTCATTTTGAGCCGGTCGAAGTAAGGCTTATAGGGCTTATCATGTCAGAATCTTCTTATCGATGCCATGACCGACCGCTCCACTGCTTGTTCCACCCGGACTCATCAGAGCGATCTAGGCTTTATGTGTTTTACGAATGTGAATTCAACATCTTTGGACTAGGAAAAGAACACGAAAGCGCATAATATCGTTAGACCAACGGAAAGGCAAGAAATATGTGTGAATTGTTTCTCAAAAAAAAATTCGAGTCAACGGAGTGATCGATCAGGAAAAATGCTTCTGAGCCCAATTCGCCATTTACGAAAACTGAATTCACCAATAAAAACGCTTCACTCGTGGGTATGTGTAAACTGAAGTGACCAACTTATCCGCTGACTTCTCTACACCTGAGGTTGAGCAGCCAATAGTTCAGGCGGGCTTTCCTCGCATGACGTATGTAGGTGGCAACTTTTTGTAAAAACCAAAAATGGAGTTTCCCCCTATTTTCTTCGACGAGGCAGATCCCCTTAGTAGCCGGAAATCAGATCTGGGCGCAAAACTAGTTGGAGAGACCACTCAAGATTTACCCATAGGCATGAAAACATCCAAGCATGAAAATGAAAACTTTTTTCGTTATCAGATATGTGGTAACGTCACCACTCGTAATTTCTTCCATGGAATTAGATCGACTTCTGAAAGCGGTATCATTCATTTCCAACTCGAACTCTGAGTGCCCCCCCCCCAACTCCTTTTGCACCCAGCTCTAAACTAGCTTCCCTAACCCGTAAAAAAATTAAAAGTGGTGCAAAATGTACGTTAGCTTCATTTTCCTGATCAATTAAGGGCTCCGAGAGAACTTGAAATATCGAGGCAACAATGTCGGGAAAATGATGAATAAATGATGTATAATGAATCCATGATCTATGTAATTGATTTGAAGAGGAATAAACAATCTATCCTGTGCGCCGTAGAGGGTTCGCTGTCTTTTTATTGATGCAGACCGGTCAAGAAGGCTTAGCATGATCTTCTAGAAAGTTCTATGTTTTTTTACTCAATCTATCAACTGTGAAACTTGTTTCATACATGTATAATGTATACAAGTTCAAAATGGTATTCCCTCTCACATTTAGTCAAATCCCGAATTCATCGTGAGATGAAGAGGAAGGTAGGAACAGCTTTGAAAATTTTGAGCGGTTTTGTTGTCTACAAAGGTGGTTTATGGTGTGTAAACTATGCTCGAAGGCAGCGAAAGAGAAAAGAATCATCGCCGAATTTTATTCATGCGGATTAACAGTAGATTATTTATAGATATAGATTATGCAATGGCCGTATGATCTCTATCTGATTTCTCGCTGTGGTCGATATATTCTCGCGGGCGGTCGACAGTTGCTATAAATTCAGTGGCATCGCATGCATCTGCCCTCCTTTTTCACTGTCATTGGTCTCCTTTTGAAATTCCTCTTCATTATGTTTCGCTTGGCATAGCTTCACCCTTCTTTCATTTCTGGCTTGCGGATGATTCTTCTCTTCCAGGCGCCAACCTACTCAGAGGAGGGGACTCTTAGAGTTTGACCCAATCGGAGCTTAAACCCTCAAATAATCGCCCCGTGTTGGAATGTTCACCCAACACATATATTGTCCCATACGGAAAAGATTTGGAATCATTGGCATCGGTGCTGCTGAATACTTCCTCTGTCTAGAACAGCGCCGGCTTCGCAACTTACCTCAAAATTTATATACTTCTCATTTCCAGAATGAGATCGCTAGTTGTTTTGCTCAGTCTAGTCATCATTTGTTCTCTGGCGTATGATCCGGTGTTCGTTGATGAGTTGGAGGATCTTGTGGTTAACAAACAGGACGAATGGGAGCTGGAACGTTTAGACGATGACGACAATATGATCCGGTATTTTGTTATCTTTCAAAAACATATTTCGTCACACAGTTTTGAGATGTTACACATCAATAACCAATAGTTGCTAAATCGATTATCATTTTTTCGATCCTGAGCAGGGTTTTTCGGCAAACGATTTTGAGATTCCGGCAAACGGCAATCGGTTAGAAAATTCCAAAAACGGCCGGCAAACGGCAATTGGCAAACGGCTAAAAACCTCATCCCTTAGATTGGCCACATGTGCCGCTCTACTTTTTCCTTTTATTCATTACTTATGTCAACATTCTAATAATTCTATTTCAAGAAAGTAGTTTCATTTCAAGACATCAGATGAACAAAAAAAGACATGTGGGACCTCATGGAAATCAAAGAAATCGCCGCTGCGGCTTGGCGAGGAAACGACTTCGACTCCTTTGGGCACCGAAGCGGCACTATCGCGGAGTCGCAGCGCCAATGTCGTGGCGGCCCCGCGATAGTGCCGCTGCGGCCCCGCGGTGGTGCCGCTGCTGCTCCGCGATCGGTAGCCGCACTCTGGCAAAATAAAACCGACTGCGAGTAACTCATATGAAATGAGTCATAATACAACTGGGTGGTGATCTCGTGTTAAGTTCGCGCAAAACTGCAAATTAACGCGAGCTAACAGAGAAAATGGAAATAGAATATGAATGAAGAAAAAGATGGACAGCTTTCGAAAAAGTTTTCTGGAGGACTTTCTCGAAAGCTATCCATCTTTTTCCATATTCTACCACTATTTCCAATTTCTCTGTCAGCTCGCGTTAAGTTGCAGTTTTGCCGAACTTACTGCGAGCTGAAAAAAGTTTTAAAAATTTTCAGAATTTTTTTCCCAAATCTATATTTTTTCCAGAGAAGACAGACTAAATATTTTTTCGGGGGAACTTTCTTACACTATGCGTATCTAGTGTCTCGTAACGTGGCATGCGAGTGCGTAGTTTCAGCAACGTCCGGTCTCTTTCCTGAAAATCGTCAAACAAAAAGCTCGCGTTTAGCTGC